>JBBWWR010000222.1:0-124961 GCA_039583875.1 Platanthera guangdongensis | reverse complement strand
AAAATTCCCCAATTTTTTGTAGGGGCTAATATGCCCTAAACATGCATGTAACCAAATTTGGGGTCATGTTGATATTGGTTTGGCTTGGGCATCAAGTTGAAGTTCTGCCCTTGCCTAGGACCAGTCCTAGGAAAACTGAACTACAGGGCAGTATACTGCTCCATATTACATGATTATAGTGGAAATTTAAAGTTAAGAGCCTAAGCTACAACTTTTATTTAAGGTGCATGCCTGGAAATACATCTAAGAGGCCTAAAATTGCCATACAACATGACTGAAATAGTGTGACAGATATCATAAATATGCTATTATTTATAATTTGATTTAATTACTGATTGCACGAATCTTAAAGCATATTGGACGGGATCGGTTCATCACCCCCAAATAGCCAACGGCCTAGATTGATTCTGGCTGGGACACTTTTGCTGGCTATTTCCGGCTAGCTGAGCCACCACCACCGCCGGCGGATGTCGCCACCACCTTCACTGAGGTGGTGGCTAGCGGTTTCCGGCGATGAGGCCGCCGGAATTGGCTCCTCCGGCAAACCAGAGAAAGAAGAAAAGCTCAGAAATTTCCCATTTTCCTCACATGGTATCGGTCTCAATTGAGCCCGATGACTCTCCCTAAAGATCTAGAAACCTAGTACCATTAGAGGGTAGGCGAAACAGACCCGAATGGAGGCACGACGGAGAGTTGGCGGCGGTTGGCCATGGATGAGATGCTCTGGCGATCTCCTACTCAAAATCTCGATTCTCCGCCAAAAGCTTTGCTCCAGGACTCGTTCTCCACTCGATTCTACCCTCTGAAGATGATGGTGTGGTCTGTTTGAGCTGGAAGTGACTGTATAGGGAGATACAATCAAGGTTAGCTCGGTTTGGGGCTTTGAAGGCTTCACCCTTGGTGCCAAGTGGCCCCCATGCTGCCAAATTCCCTAGAAATTACTGAGGAGGCTAGCCAACACAATTTTGGATTGATGGAGCCAAGGCCAAGTGGCCTCTTCTTCTTAACTCAACTTCTCTCTCCTAAACTTCCCACTTTACCCTCATGCATGTGTCCCTCTATTGAAAACCAGAGGGTAGGGGTGGTCATTGACCACTTGGCTAGTTATGGACCAAGTTTGGTGGGCTTGGCCGAAGGGGAGTGAGCTTAACTCTCATTTTCTCCTTTAGGTTAATTAGGTTTACTTGGGTTGACTTGGGTTGACTTGGTCAACCATGATGAGTGGGCTGACCCCACTTGGTGGTCATGGGTCTAAGGGCACCACCCAACTTGGGTTGGGTCAATGTGGTGCCCTACTTGGGCTAATTGGGCCTATAGGTATAGGTTTGACCAAATTAGGGTCATGGTTGACTTTGGTCAATTAAGGTCAAAGAGTTGACCTAATGGCATGCCCTAGGGTCAACTTAGATTGTTTTAGGGTTAGGGAAATGTGGTGGGGTCATGGTGTGGCTAGGGTTCCTATTTAAGCTAGTTTGACCTAGTTTGACTTTGACCACTTTAGTGGGCCCCACATGGCTACAACCCACTACCTATGGTCAAACCTAGCTAAATTCCCTATCACTCGCCCCATGCCTAACCCAATCTAAGTTGAGGGGGTCTAGAAGTAACATGGGATATTACACTGGGGCTGGTGCATCAAATACTAATGATTACTGAAGAACATGGTGTGTTTGTACATGGGCTGCCCTATTGACATTTGCACCCTTATCATTCAGAATACCAGCCTTACAGTGACCATGTGTAATGTCATGGTCATACCTGTTAGTAGGCTGCACCACTTTTCTGAAAGAAATGGGGGGGGGGGGTTGGAGATTAGTGGCTGAACTGGGGCTTTGCCTTTTTTTTTGAATTTGCTGCCCTAGTTCTTCTCTTAAAACCTAGACCTGTCTTACCCTTTTATGCAATGAAGTTATCAATCAAAGGTAAGATAGACTTTGGATTTGAGAATTTAGCCACAAGTTCCTTTTCCCTTTGTAGTCTGACTTCTAGACCCTTGATCTGATCATTTTTGAATGTAATTATTCCTAACTGAATAACAGTTATGTTTTTCAGCTTGGCAATCTCATTCATCTTCGGATCCAGCAATTTTTCTGAATCAGATGCAGCCAATTTAAGAGCAGCAATTTCCTTAGCATGATTTTTGACAAGGTTTCTGCTTCTCTTAAGTGCATGCAATAGATCACCATACTCATCAATAAGCTGATGTACATCCCCTTCAGATTCATATCTATTCACATCTCTTGATCCAGATGATTCTAATTCTGATCCAGTATAATAATCAGAAACTGATGAAAAGTTGTTTACCTTACTGGGACCAGGCTGATCCTGGCAATGATCTTCCTCAGTCAATGCCATCAGCCCTTTGCAGTGATGATCTTTTGTCATATTAATAGAGTCCACCATTTGCAAGAACTCAGATTCTACTGAATCCTCTTTAGTAGTGAACAATCCTATGTAGGCTTCATCATTTGTCTTTTCTCCTGAATCTAATGATGAGAAATCAGTCCAGCTTTTCTGCTTCTTTGCAACCAAAGATCTCTCCTTCTTGCCCTTATTTTGCTGCTTCGTTTTATCTTTATATTCCTTCCTTTTATCAGGACAATCAGCTATGACATGCTCTGGTCTGTTGCAGCAATAACAAACAACTTTAGGAGAAATTTATTTACTGGGATTAGAGCCATACCTGTCATCCTTGAATGCTTTCTTCTTTTTGTAATAGTCATCCTTGGAGTAGGATGAAGATGGCTTTGTTCTCCATTTCTTCTTCTTCATGAACCTTTGAAACTGCCTTTTGAAGGCAGCAAAATTTTCATCAGAATTATGACTGTCTGAAGTGTTGATGTTAGTATTTTTTGATTCAACTTCAGTCATTCTCTTGGGAGGAGATGGTCACTTTCTCCTACCCTTTCTTGTAGCTTCAACCTTAAAGGCAATTGACTTATCTTTGTATTCAGACTTGTTGCTTTTCTCCTCTTCCTTTCTGGCAGTTAACTGCATCTCATAGGATAGCAGTTTTCCAAATAAGGTTGGTGGAGGTGTATCTGTAAGCCTGACCACCTCTCTGATGGCACATACTTTAGTATCCCAATCCTTGGTTAGGGATCTGAGAAACTTGTCGTTTAATTCATAAGTGCTAAATACACTTCCACAGGTCATTAGCTCATTAACAATTCTGTAGAATTTCTTATAGCATTTAGATATTCTATATGACTTAGCTTGTCTAAACTTTCATATTCTGTATTTAACATAGAATTCCTGTCCTCTCTCACTTCTCCTGTTCCCTCCATGTAGACCATCAAGATGTCCCACATCTCCTTGGAGTTTTTGCAATGAACCATATTCTGAAATATAGAGTCATCTATGGCACTCACAATTATGTTTTGTGCCCTCTTGTCCAAGGTTGCTAGGATGATCTCTTCCTTAGTCATTGCTGAATAGCTTTTAGGATTCTTGAGATTACCATCAAGAACTGATATATTCATAGGAATAAATGGCCCTTCTAACAATGTGATATAAATTCTTGGATCAGATGCTTCCATAAACAATCTGACCCTCTCTTTCCAAATGCCAAAGTTTTATTTCCTACAGATAGGAAGTTTCATGGATCCGAGTTCCTTCTGATTCTCACCTGAACCCATTTTGTCTAACTGATGACTGCATTATAGATCCACTCAGACTATTAAGTCTATTCTTGAGCAACCTCGCTTTGATACCACTTGAAAGAATTTGTTTCAAGATATCCTAAACACCTAGGGGGTGAATAAGTTCAATTCTTTTTCATTAAGGCAGATAATATTTTCACTGCTAACACAGATTATTCAGCAACTAACACATCACAGTATAAACAAAATCACAGCCAATCACAGAGTGCACACAGATTTATAGTGGTTCTCCAAGTGATGGGTACATCCACATTCCCCCTTCGCCTATCTAGCAGTATACTAGATTCGGCCTAACTCCCTTCTTCCTTCTCAGATCCGCAGATCTTACAACTCAGAACCTTGAAATGTCCCTACAGCTCAGACTTCAGCAAGTCCTATAACTCAGATCCTCCTAGAGAATCCTACCTCAGAGTGAGTCCACACTCCTACAACTCAGGCCATTAAGCCCTACCTCAGCCTCTTCCACAAGGCCTACAGCTCAGGCACTCAAGCCCTACCTCAGCCTTTTCCCAGGCCTACAACTCAGAGAACTTAATCACCTACCTCAGGCACTCATACCTACCTCAACCTTTATAAATTTAGGCTTATAACTCATAGGGATAACACTCCTACACTCAGATCTGTAAAAGATCTTACAAAAAATGATAATAAAAAGAGTAATTCCTTCACCCAAGTAGAGAGAGAATGGGTAGAAGGTTTCTTGGTCAGTTCTTGATAGATCTGACAACCTTAGAATCAACCTATCTTAGCTTCTTCAAAGATTCTTGAATCTGAACAAAGTAAGGTTGATCTTCTTGAAGTTGGAGATGATCTTCAATCCATCTTCCTTCTTCTATTCAGAATTTAATCTGAATTCTTCTTGTAGACTTGTTCAGGATCTGCCCTTGTTGATTTCTGGATGAAGACTTCTCTTCTTCTTCCTAGTTCTTCTCGCTTTTTCATCTATAATAGAACGTGTCTTTATATAGGCTCCATCTGAGGTTACCGGCTGATCCGGTTCCTAACGGCCTTCTGATAGCTCTGACAGATACAACAACATTGTCAGTTATGACAGCTGTCAAGTATCTAGAAACTTCATTATACTTTGACTCAGTAGCAAAGTGTCGAGACAATACTTCAAATGTGTTGACACAAATAGATCATGTGTCGACATAACTCTTGATGATGTCGACACAGCTTTCACAATGTCGACACAGCTTCTCTTTAACTTCTTGACACAGCTTCAGTGGAAAGTGTCGACACAAGTCCTGTGTGTCAACATAATAACTCCTTGTCTCGACAAAGTTGGTGTTGATAGAATTCTGGAGTGTGTCGACACAAGTCCTGTGTGTCGACACAGTTGTTGTCGACAGAATTCTGGAATGTGTCGACACAAGTCCTGTGTGTCGACACAAGTGTTGTCGACCGATTTTCTGTGTGTCGACACAAGTCCTGTGTGTCGACACAATCTGGCTCCTATTGTCGACACGGCTCTTCCCAAATGTCAACACAGTTATTGTCGACAAATTTTCTGTGTGTCGACACAAGTTCTGTGTGTTGACATAATCTGGCTCCTGGTGTCGACACAGCTCTTCCCAAGTGTCGACACAATACTTGTCAAGTGTCGACACTTGTACATAGAAACGTTTTCTGCATTTCCTTAACCTGCACATTCAAACTCAAAAAAACATCAAATACACCTTGATGAATATCATTGAGTTAGTTGAGGCTTCTCCAAATCTGGTACACATTTTTCAATGTACCCAACACTTGTCTTTTGAGAAGCAACTTGCTTTTCTTCAGAGCTTCCAATATTAGAACACACTTGTCAATCAATTAATTGACATCTTCCTAAGATTTTGAGGCATATTCATCACAGGCTGAAGGTACATCAGAATTGGTACTTATTTCATAATCAGATTAAAAGAGGAGAGATAATGAATTTTTACCTCATGTTGATCAGTCTGATCCTGGCTAGATTCACCATCTATCATGATCATAAGTCCATAACAGCAACTATCAAATTCATTCACCTCATTATCACTATCTGAGTGGTACTTATCCTTGCAACTGGATAGTACTCATCTTTTTCAGCAGTAGCAGCAGCAAATAGCCCAATATAAGCTTAATCTTATTCTTCAAAGTCAGAAGATGTTGAGTCAGTTTGACTCCAACTCTTCTCATTCTTAGCAATGAAGGTATTTTCCTTCTTGCCCTTGTGGCGGTGATGCTTATTCTCACCTGTCTCTTTTCTCTTAACTGGGAAATTAGCAATGACATGCATAGACTTGCTATAATAATAACAAATAATTTTAGAAGAAGTTTTTTTACTGGGTTTAGAATCATACTTGTCTCCTTTGGATAACTTCTTCCCAGATTTATTGTGATCTGATACAAAATTATTTGAGCGGAGAAGGGGTTATGCGTGGTGTACAACCCGTATTCGTCGAGAGTAGGTCCTACCACAGCCAAGTCAGCAGAGGTCAAGGTCAACAAGTCAAGGTAGAAGCCAAAGTCAGCATTCAAGATCGCAGAAGGCCTGCGCGAGCATAGGCGAGCTCCCCTCGCATACTCGCCAGGTAGGCGACTAGGCGAGATACTCGCCCAGCCCGTGCGAGTTCCTCTGGAAGTCGCCTAGTCGTCAGGGGGTGGGGTATAAATAAGACCCCCCCCCTCCCCTTGCCTTGTCCTATAAATAGGACCCCAGGGGTACGAGAGAGAGGAGGGAAAATCCTTAGCAGGATACTCGCGCGTTTCAAGATATTGGCCGAGTCTTCGGATTCCTTTTCCTTAGATCCACTCGCGACTTTGAGACTTTGCCAGATAGCCTCTCTCGTATTCAGTTCGGCCATTCTTGGTTGAGAAGGGGTTGCTCCTTACGAGCATCCGGGTACGTGGTGGGTCCTTCCTACCATAATGTCTGGGGTCCTATTTGACCTGTTCATTCCTTCTGGTCACCCTAACCGTCCGATCTAGCTTCTGAGCCAGTAACCTTAGGCAGCTTTGGTCCGATTTCTCAGGTTAGGAATTTCCTGGCTTCAACACTTGGTGCGGTGAGCGTGGACGCAGCCAAGCAGTAAAGATTGGAAGTTGAGGGAGATGGCCATAGGTGGCGAGCAAGGAGAGTTGGTCGGCAACTCGGCAGTGGGAGGAGACGCCGCGCGAGGTAGCGAGTTTGTAACAGTGGCCGCATTTGAAGAGTTCGCGAGGAAGATCAAGCAAACCATTCTCACTGGTTTCGCTCAGCGTCCAGAGGTCACGGCGACTTCTCCTCGTCGCCTGACGCCGCTAGAAGAGGAAGCGCCGCCGAGGCGAGTTGGAAAGGAGCCCGCTTGGGCAAGAGAAGAGCGACCAACGCAGTCGCGGCTTTATCCGACGAGCAGCCAGGGGGTCCGTTTTCGGGATCCAATATCGCCGGCGAGAATCAGAGATACTCGTCAATACAACGAGTATGACGTTTCTTGCGAGGATGAAACTCGTCACCGCCAGGGAGGGAGGAGCCCCTTCTGTGATGAGATCCTCGCCGCTCCAGTTCCAAAAGGGTTCCGGGAACCCATTCTTACTTACTACTCCGGCAGAGACGATCCTGTCATACACCTCCAGTGGTTTGAGGATGTCGTCTCCATTCGTAATATGTCCGATGCCTTCAAGTGCAGGTTCTTATCCATCACCCTCAAAGGGAATGCTCGGGATTGGTTCCATCAACTACCGGCAGGGTCCGTATACTACTTCTCAGATTTGCGTCGGTGCCTTATGGCAAGGTTCGCGACTTCGAAGAAGAGGAAGAAGGAAGCGACAACACTCTTCAAGATCGTCCAAGGACAACACGAGAGTTTGGGACACTACATCGACCGCTTTCAAGTGGAAATTTTGGAGGTAGAGGAGGTAGACAGTTTCACCTTGATGGTGGCTCTCAAGTTCGGGTTGAAGCAAGGTTTGTTCAGTCTGGAGATGGGATCCAATCCCCCGAGATCCTTCGAAGAGAAGATATAGAAGGCGAATACTTTTGTTCGCGGAGAAGAGAAGAACAAGGACTTCTTAGCGAGGCTAGATGGGGAGATTGCGATGGAAAGGGGGAGAGCAGGACCTTCGGGGTCAAAGTCGAGGAGGATGGCAGAAAGGAAGGAAGAGAGGAAAGAGGAATGGAAGAAAGAAGAGCCAAGAAGGGAAGAGAGAAGGAAGAAGGAAGAACCCAGGAGGTTTGAAGAAAGGAAGCAGGAGAGGCCTCGAAGGCAGGAAGAGAGAAGGCCGGCGGAAGCTCACGAAGGAAGACGGGAGGAAAGGCGATTCCAGTATCCAGAGAATCGCCCCCAATGGAGACCAGCGAGACAGCAGTATCAGGAAGAAAGGAGAAATGGAAATCGGCAGGAGGGAGGTCGAGGAGGAGGAAGAAGGGAGACAATGGCCATCGCTCGCCAAGACAACAAGCGGCGTCGGAGGGAGCAGCGAGCGATGCGCCAGGAGGCGGCAATTCTCCTTTACTGCGATATTCATCGAGTAGAGGGCCACGGGACCTTGGCTTGCCTTGAGTTTTGGGAAGCAAGGAGAAGGCTGGAGGCAGGAGCAGCAGAAAGAGAACAGTAGAGGCAGGAGGCCCCGGTTAGGCAGGTGGCATTTCAAACTCCGGCAAGAAGAAGGAATGAAGACCGAGTTGACCTCGGAACTCGCGGGGAAGTGTTACATGGCCCAGGAGGTGGGCATGTAGGAGTGATCAATGGAGGGGCCGGACATGGAGCTTCCCGCAAGGGAAGTCTTCATCAGATCTATCTAAAGAATGTCTCTTCGACGTCGCAGACCCCAACTCCATTAGAGGAGATCACCTTCTCGGAGGAAGATATGCTGGGGAATGAGAACCCTTTCCATGACACCCTAGTGATTCAAGCTGCCAACGAGGACTTCACCGTCGACCGAATCCTCGCGGATAACGAAAGTTCGGTGAATGTCATCTTCAAGAGAACTTTTGCTGGACTTCAAGTGGAAGCGTACCGAGTCCAAGCTGCAGATGGACCACTCTTTGGCTTCTTAGGAGAGACGAAACAGGTGGAGGGAGCAGTGGAGCTGCTGGTCACACTCGGGGGGACTTCGATTCGATGTCGCTTTATCATTGTCGACGCACCGAGTGGATTCAACGTCATCTTCGGGCGACCTCTTATCAACTACTTCAGGGCCGTTCCGTCGTCTTATCACCAGTGCCTGAAGTACTGCCGCGGAGATGTGCAGATCAGGATCAAGGGAGATCCCAAGGCTTCCAGGGAGTGCTACTTGAATGTCGTCAGCACCATCAGCTGGATGGGTGATGCGGAAAAGCTGGAGGAGTTACTGGAGAAGGAGAAAGGGTTGTGTGCTGCTGAGGGGTGGAGGAGATAGAAGTGATCTCTCAAGGGGATAGCCGATACTGCTGAAGGTGGGAGGATCCCTGCCACTTGGGGGGAAGATGGAGATGGCCGCTTGCCTGCAAGACAACATTGATGTCTTTGCATGGAGCGCCGCCGAGATGCCAGAAGTGGACGCCGATGTAGCTTGTCATCGCCTCAACCTGGATCCCGCGATGGCTCCAGTTCGACAAAAGCAGAGGAAGAGCGCCGCCGTACTAGCTGAGCCGATCAGGGAAGAGGTGGAGAAGCTGCTGGAGGCAGGGTTCGTGTCGGAGATCCAGTATCCATGCTGGGTCTCCAATGTTGTAATGGTGAAGAAGCCTGGAGGAGGCTGGCGGTTATGTATCGATTTCTCCATGTTAAATAAAGCTTGTCCGAAAGATTGCTATCCTTTGCCTCAAATCGACGCGTTGGTTGATTCCGCCGTCGGGTTTCCTGTGATGAGTTTTCTTGATGCCTTTTCAGGATATCATCAGATCTGGATGTATCCCCCCGACTGCCGGGACGTCTCTTTCATAACCAGCGAAGGCAGCTATAGCTACAAGATGATGCCCTTCGGGCTCAAGAACGCAGGCGCCACTTACCAGAGGATGATGGATCAGATCTTCAAAGGGCAAAAAGGGCGAAACTAGGAAGTTTATGTGGATGACCTCCTCGTCAAGAGCAAGAGCGTCGCAGAGCACATAACAGATCTGGTGGAGACCTTTGCCACCCTAAGGAAGTACAAGATACGGCTCAATCCGGCCAAGTGCATCTTCGATGCAGGAAGAGGGAAGTTTCTAGGTCACCTCCTTACTCCCAGGGGGGTGGTACCCAATCCGGACAAGGTGAAGGCCATTCTGGAGATGGCATCGCCGCGAGACCCTAAGGAAGTCCTAAGGCTGACAGGAAGGCTGGCAGGCCTCAGTCGTTTTTTGTCCAAGGCAGGAGAGAAGTGCTCTCCGTTCTTCAAGACCCTTCGGGGAAATCAAAAATTCGAGTGGACATCGGAGTGCGAGGAGGCTTTCGGAAAGCTCAAGCAACAGCTAACCCAAGCTCCTCTCCTCCAGGGGCCACGGGGTAATGAAGATATTTTCCTCTACCTAGGAGTCGGGGCGGATGCAGTTAGTTCGGTGCTGGTTCGGGAGGAAGGCAAGAGACAACTTCCTATCTACTATGTTAGAGGAGTGATGCGACAAGCGGAGACGAGGTATCCAATCCTGGAGAAGCTGGTGTTCGCTTGGGTGGTTTCGGCTCGAAGGTTACGCCTATATTTTCAAGCTCACTCCATCAGGGTCGTCTCCGATCATCCTATAAGGAGTATCCTGGATGGAGTGGAGCACTCTGGCAGGCTGGAAAAGTGGGCAGTGGAGCTTAGCGAGTTCAATATTTCCTACTCTCCAAGGGTAGCAATCAAGGCGCAGGCGGTGGCAGATTTCCTTGCCGACTTCTCGGCCGAAGTGGAGGTAGAGGAAGGCTCTTCTAGCATAGTGTCCTGGAAGGTGTTTGTGGATGGTGCTTCGGGCCGATACTCCATGGGAGCCGGAGTCGTGCTCGTCAGCCCCCAGGGAACCAGGATCGAGCAGGCAGTTGAAATCCATTTTCCAGTTACAAACAATCAGGCAGAGTACGAAGCCATGGTGGCCGGCTTGCGTCTCGCCAAGGAGTTAGGGATTAAAGACATCATGGCCTTCACCGACTCGATGGTAGTCGCCTCCCAGATCAGAGGCGAGTTCGAGGTGAATGACCCGACTTTGCGACGGTACTTGATCAAAGTGAAAGGTTTGATTGGGGGATTTCAATCTTTCTTCGTCGAGCACGTACCCCGAGAGGAGAATTCAGAAGCCGACTATCTTGCCAAATACGGTCCCCGGGCTGGGGGAATCGTGACTGAGCTTTTCCGACCGTCCATCGAGGAATGGGAGATGATGGAAATTGAGCAAAGGGCATCTTGGAGGGATCCGTTCATTTCTTTTCTAACGACGGGACAGATACCAACCAGCGAAGGAGACCAGAGGAAGTTTCGCTATAGAGTCGCTTACTATTTGCTTCAATAAGGAGAACTCTACCGAAAAAACTTCTCAGGTCCTTTAGCTCGGTGCCTATCAGAGGTTGAAATACCTCGTGTCCTGGAAGAGGTTCACTCAGGAGAGTGCGGCAGTCACTCGGGAACTAGGACCCTTGAGCAAAGGATTCTTAGGCATGGGTACTTCTGGCCCACCATTAGGAAAGATGCAGAGGCTTTCTCAAAAAAGTGCCTCCAGTGCCAGCTCTTCGCGCCTCTCCAACTACAGCCAGCTCAATACCTTCGCTCAATCACAGCTTCATGGCCCTTCGCCATCTGGGGGATGGACTTGATCGACCCCTTTCCTCAGGCCAGCGGACAGAGGAAGTTCATGCTAGTTATGATCGACTACTTCTCCAAGTGGATCGAGGCGAAGGACCTAGCTAAGACCACATCGCAGATCGTGAAGAATTTCATTTGGGGAGAGATCGCATGCAGGTTCGGAATTCCCCTGGCTATCGTCACCGACAACGGGCCGCAGTTCGCTAGTTTGGAGTTAGAGGATTTCTGCAAGCAGCTAGGGACGGATCTTCGATTCGCCTCTGTGCATCATCCTCGCAGCAATGGATAGGTGGAAGCAGCCAACATGTTGATCATCAACCTTCTAAAAAGGAAAGTCACCAACTTGAAGGGCAATTGGGCTGAACAACTCCACTTGGTCCTCTGGGCTTTGAGAACAACTTCAAACTCGTCCACGGGGGAAACTCCTTTCAAGTTATCCCACGGGTCTGAGGCACTCATCCCAGTAGAATTTGAGGTTCGGAGCCCGAGAGTTATAGCAGCTGGAGACGGCGGCGAAGAATGGCGTTTAGAGAACGAGGACGCCCAAAGACTCTCACTGGATTTTTGGAAGAACTTCGTGACTTGGCTTCCATCCGCCAAGAGGAGATCAAGCGGCGCATGGCGAAGCACTTCGACAAAAATGTCCGCCTAAAGCATTTTCTCATCGAAGACCTGGTTATGAAAAAGGTAGACGCTACAGGAAGGCGAGCCACAGTTGGCAAGCTGCATCTGAATTGGGAAGGTCCCTTCATTATTCAGGAATCCTTAGCCACCGGAGGCTATTATCTCCAAGATCAGGTTGGAGAGCAGCTGGGAGGTACTTGGAGCGGGGATGACCTGAAAAGGTTCTATCCTTAGCGGCCGATGATGTACTTTGTTTACATGTTTTTACATATATTAAATGGCAGCTTTTCTTTTTCTATCCATCTTTTTTTTTATCGCAAAATTTCTCGGAGCTTAAGGTTTTACTTCGAGATCGATCAAGGAAGCTGGCAGTCAACTGGTTCCCCCTAGATAGCCAGGTTCGGACGATGGGACGATGCCTCGGGATATAAGCATCCTTGTAAGACCGGACCCCAGCATTGACGGCCGAGGTCAGCTCCCCCCTTGCATATCGGCCTAGCCACCCCCGATTGCATCTTTCCTCCTACTAGAGGAACTATCAGGAACAGGGTGGGACGCCAACCTCCCAACTCGACTTCGACGAGATCGTCATTTGATTTCTGATTTATGCACTCAAAGATATCGATGCGCTTAATCATTTTCAAATTCACAAAGCAACGGGTACAAAAACTAAAGCCCTTGAGTGGCAGGTCCTAGTAAGTCCAAATCCTTGCACGAGCTCCTCTCCTGCATATTGGCCGCAGACCTCCTCGAGTGAGATCAAGTCATTGAGTGGCAGGTCCTAGTAAGTCCAAATCCCTGCACGAGCTCCTCTCCTGCATATTGGCCGCAGACCTCCTCGAGTGAGATCAAGTCCTTAAGTGGCAGGTCCTGGTAAGTCCAAATCCCTACACGAGCTCCTCTCCTGCATATTGGCCGCAAACCTCCTCGAGTGAGATCAAGCCCTTGAGTGGCAGGTCCTGGTAAGTCCAAATCCCTGCACGAGCTCCTCTCCTGCATATTGGCCGCAGACCTCCTTGAGTGAGATGAAGTCCTTGAGTGGCAGGTCCTGGTAAGTCCAAATCCATGCATGAGCTCCTCTCCTACATATTGGTCGCAGACCTCCTCGAGTGAGATCAAGTCCTTGAGTGGCAGGTCCTGGTAAGTCCAAATCCCTGCACGAGCTCCTCTCCTGCATATTGGCTGCAGACCTCCTCGAGTGAGATCAAGCCCCTGAGTGGCAGGTCCTGGTAAGTCCAAATCCCTGCACGAGCTCCTCTCCAGCATATTGGCCGCAGACCTCCTCGAGTGAGATCAAGCCCTTGAGTGGCAGGTCCTGGTAAGTCCAAATCCCTGCACGAGCTCCTCTCCTGTATATTGGCCGCAGACCTCCTCGAGTGAGATCAAGTCCTTGAGTGACAGGGCCTGGTAAGTCCAAATCCCTGCACGAGCTCCTCTCCTGCATATTGGCCGCAAACCTCCTTGAGTGAGATCAAGTCCTTGAGTGGCAGGTCCTGGTAAGTCCAAATCCCTGCACGAGCTCCTCTCCTGCATATTAGCCGCAGACCTCCTCGAGTGAGATCAAGTCCTTGAGTGGCAGGTCCTGGTAAGTCCAAGTCCCTGCACGAGCTCCTCTCCTGCATATTGGCCGTAGACCTCCTCGGGTGAGATCAAGTCCTTGAGTGGCAGGTCCTGGTAAGTCCAAGTCCCTGCACGAGCTTCTCTCCTACATATCGGCCGCAAACCTCCTCGAGTGAGATCAAGTCCTTGAGTGGAAGGTCCTGGTAAGTCCAAGTCCCTGCACGAGCTCCTCTCCTGCATATTGGCCGCAGACTTCCTCAAGTGAGATCAAGACCTTGAGTTGCAGGCCCTGGTAAGTCAAAATCGCTGCACGAGCTCCTCTCCTGCATATTGGCCATAGACCTCCTCGAGTGAGATCAAGCCCTTGAGTGGCAGGTCCTGGTATGTCCAAATCCGAGCACGAGATCCTCTCCTGCATATTGGCCGCAGACCTCCTCGTGTGAGATCAAGTCCTTGAGTGGCAGGTCCTGGTAAGTCCAAATACCTGCACGATCTCCTCTCCTGCATATTGGCCGCAGACCTCCTCGAGTGAGATCAAGCCCTTCAGTGGCAGGTCTTGGTAAGTCCAAATCCTTGCACGAGCTCCTCTCCTGCATATTGGCCGCAGATCTCCTCGAGTGAGATCAAGCCCTTGAGTGGCAGGTCCTGGTAAGTCTAAAACCCTGCACGAGCTCCTCTCCTGCATATTGGCCGCAGAACTCCTCGAGTGAGATCAAGCCCTTTAGTGGCAGGTCCTGGTAAGTCCAAATCCCTGCACGAGGTCCTCTCCTTCATATTGGCCGCAAACCTCCACGAGTGAGATCAAGTCCTTGAGTGGCAGGTCCTGGTAATTCGAAGTCCTTGCACGGGCTCCTCTCCAGCATATTGGTCACAGACCTCCTCGAGTGAGATCACGTCCTTGAGTGGCAGGTCCCTGTAAGTCCAAGTAGCTGCATGAGCCATTCTCCCGCATATTGGCCGCAGACCTCTTTGAATGAGACTGAGTTAGACTAAGCTTCTCGGAGGGATAGTTCGAGCAATAGTGAGGCGAGCATGCATGTAGGCAGCTATGAACATGCAAATATGGCATAGCGAAATGCGAGTATGGTCTGGCGAGTAGCTACGGGGCGAGTGTCAGGGTGCGACCTGCGAAGGACTAATACCGGCATGCGAGTATCAGCTAAGCGACTATCAACAATGTCGTCGTGCGAGCACATGTCGCGAGCACTCGTTCTCCCCGAGCCTATGAGCCTAACGAGTATCATCCACCAACCAGTATGCGAAAAGAAAAAAGGAGACAATGTGGTAATTCAAACTTGCATTGATATTTCAAAAAATTTACAAGTGTTGGTTACAAAAATTTCACTAGAGGCTATGTAAAGCGAGTATGAAGAATATCAGCGAGCAACTAGGACTCATCGTCGCCAGTATCTGGCCGATATTCCTCATCTCCAATGTCGGCATCCTCTTCATCGCCGCTTTCCTCGATTTCCTCCTCGCCGCTAACGCTGCTGCTACTGCCGTTGCTACTACCGCTGCTGTCAGAGCCTGACGACGTCGGAGGCCGGCGATCTGGTGAGACCGTCTCGGCGAGCAACTCAGGGATGAGTTCGTCGACCGTGAAGTCCTTCTCCCCTTCGTCGAGTTACCCGCTAATCCTCAGCCTCGTGAGAACCACGTTACCTGCTGCACGGGCTATCTCGCGGCGGACGGACGACCTCTCTTCCCACAGGAGGAGAGATCGCTTGATGGCGTAATGAGGATCGTCCTCTGGGTGCGGCTGAGGAGCAGAGGAACTCGCGCCGACTTCTTAAATGGCCAGGCGAGATTCCATCTCGGCCGCACGAATCTGGGCTGCCTCCAAATCAGCCCGAGCTTTGGCGAGTTCCGCCTCGTACTCAGAAAGCTTTTTGGCGGTCTCCATCTCTGCAGCCTGCGACAAACAATGAAGTCAGCCAAAGCACTCAGGGGACATCAACATCGCGCGTAAAGGCGACATACCTCAAAATCTCGTCAGCGAGTGGATTCCATGCCGAGATTGATCGCCTTCTGACTGACGATCTTCAAGGCCTGTGTCCTCTCCAGCATCCTTCTCGCCGCAAAGTGATTTAGCTCGACAGCTCAGGCGAGCGAGCAGGCCGCTTGCTTCGCGAGTTCCTACTCGCTAAGATCCAGCATAGCCTCGGCATCGTAACGCCCGTACATTGCGTGGAGGACGGCAAAAGCTTCCCCCTTATCCTCCCCCTCCTCCACCCAAGAGGGGAGGTTGGTGCTCAGCGTCACTAGATGCTCGTCCGGTGCCCAAGTTACCAGCGGACGACCATAGGCGTCCACCGCGTCCAACCCCAAGTTAAAATTGGGGTGGAAGTGGGGAAGGTGACTGTGGAGCTGCGAGTCCTGGTCGTCGAGGTGCGGCGACGATATTTTCTGCTTCTTGGTTGCGGGACCCGGCGACCTTGCTTTGCCTTTGCCCTTGGAGAGTTTCTTCTCCTCGCCGATGTCAGCTGGCGAGTTGGGCTCAAGAAGCGAGGTGGCGAATCCTTTGGCTGGAGGAAGTGGCCTCGCCGGGAGCTCGTTCGGTTCTACAAAAGGCCGAGTAATGTAAGCAAGCAATTATTACGGCGAGTACGCTACCCGACATTCCTTGCTAAGATTTACCTTCATTATAGTGAACCTCGAGCAGCGTGTTGACGTTTAGTCGCCAAAAGATGACATCAAACTGGCAACCTCGGAACGCGTCGACGAGCTGCTCGCGCGTGCCTTGCAGTATCGGGGGAAGGAAGGCGACGTCAGCAGGCTGGTGCGGCCTTCCCTGGACATCGCCGAAGTTGCCCTCGACGACGACTAGTTGCTCGCTCCACTTATGAACTTTGTTTGCCATCCCCACCAAGGTGCAGAAGTGGCTGCTGAAATAGATCACACCCTCGGCAGTCGCAAGGAAGGAGAATATCTTGCGGAATACGGAGAGATCGAAGATGATCCTCTCCTCGCGCAGGTAGCAAAGAAACCCCATGATGATGGCGACGCCGTTGGGGTTGATTTGCGCGGGGACTATGCCAAAGTATCATAGGATATCGCAATACTTTGGCCATAGAGGAATTCGCAGGCCGGCGTCGAAGTGGCAAAGAGGAAGGACAAGCGCGCCCTCGATAAAAGTGTTAAGTCGCTCACTGCGGTCCGGAAGTCTGGCCGAGTATCCCTCGGGAAGGAGTCTTTCCCTAAAGTTTTCTAAGTCGCATACACTGTTGGTCGACTTCTTAAAAGCCTCATCCGCAAAGTTGGCGGCATGGGCTTGGCGGAGAGCACTGGTATCGTCTCCCACCATCCTGCGACCTGTGAAGAAGAGAGAAAGAAGCGCGAGGAGTAGAGTAAGGTCGCAGCACGTGACCAGGAATAGATACTCATGACCTAGAGAATCAAAATCGCAACAACGTACTTATGTCCTACCTACCACCTCTATTTATAGGCGCCGGGAGAAGGGGGGGGAGGGGGTGGGGGGTATACCCTCCTTACGGCGAGTATTAAACCAAGTCGCACATTAACAAGGAAGCCAGCTCCATTACGTCGGACGAGCAGAACACATAAAGCATTATCGCAACCTGTAAGGTAAACGCTTCCAGACAAGACAAGATATCGCACAAAGAAACACAAAAAACCTATACGATAAAAACGCGAGATTCGAACTCGCTTATGACAATCAATAATAGTCCATTGAAACCGCGTTTGGCGAGTTCTGAATACAGCGAAGAAACTTCTAAGGCCTAGGCCTCTCTGGAGGATGTGGATGTCGCCCGACCCAACCCATCTCGCGTGCTCGCCGGAAATGCTCCGTCGCCACCGCTATCACGTCATCACCAAGCCGCAGCTGCTCCTCCATCCTCGACAACCTACCAACAGAGCCCATACTCGCTTGCATGCGGGCGACCTCCTCAAGAACGAGCTGGAGGCGATGATTGTTAATCGCCAGCTGACGATCATTCTCCCTTACCATGTGAAAGCGGGATTCATAGCTCTCCAGCGTACTCTTGAGCTCTTCCATTTTCGCCATCCACACTTCCAACGATGATATTCGGCGATGATGCTCGCAGATCGCCAGCTGGTCAAACTTGCTCTCCAGCTCCAAGTACGCGCGAGCAGCTACACAGCGATACTCCATGCCTGACAGACCCATGGCGTCGATGAAGGCCGCCCCTGGAGTCGCCGGCTGATCTGACATCAAACAAAAGTCGCCGGAATTAGACGTAGATACACAGCCACCACGTGCACATCAATAACGATACATACCGCTGCGAGGGGACCTGGATCGGCGAGGAGATCTAGATCGGCGAGGAGGGGATCTGCGCGCTGGCTCATCTCGTCGGCTTGTCGAAGGCCCACCAGCGAGCTAGGCTACCTTCCCTCGCCCGTGCCCCCCCTGCCCAAGGTCCACGTTCCTTGGCGGGAAGTAGCTCGGCCGCGGCTTTGCTGGCTTAGCACCCGCGGGATATGATGAAGAAGGTAGAGGGAGCGACGAAGTTGCCGGCGGCGGAGGATTCTTCAGCAGAGGAGGCGGAGGAAGTCGCGTCGTGATAACTTGAGAAGGCGCGATCAGAGATGGCGGCGGCGGCAAGGATATGGTCACTGATTGGATAGAGGCGATGCTGGTAAGCGGCGGCGGCGGGGGTAGAGAGGAGCTCGCCTCAGGTAGAGAAGCCCTCGCCGGAGGCAGCGCATAACTCGCGGCGGGCGGGGCCGAACTTCTTGCAGGCCACTCAGAACTTGATGGGAGATCGTTGCTCGCCAGTGTCTTCCTCGGTAGAGGAATCTTTGACGATGGTTCCTTGCTCGCAGAGGGAACTGAGGCCTCGACCGTCTTTTTGGAACCGATATTTATCCGCAATGTGTGCACGGTCTTTATTGCCTCCCGGTGGGAAGGGCGACAAGCGGCACAGAGCTCAACAGGGCGACATTCAAAGCCGCGCCCAAACCCCCGATGGGAGAATCTGCGAGTATCAAGGTCCGATGAGCAAGCAATAGAAACAACCGTCACAATGGGAAATCATCTAGGCAAAAAACAACCTCGCAGGTCGACGACTTCCACTTGCTGAGGCGCCGAAGTGGAGGCGAGTTCCGGGGCCGTGGAAGTGGCGAGCTCAGGGATGTTAAGCGAGTCGAGGAGTCTCGCATCAGAAACGCCGACATTGGGAATGTCGTCGAGTCCCAAGTCGCTAAGCAGCTGCTGCGTGCTAGTAGAGAGCACGGGGTTACTGGTGGGGGTGCAGGGCGAGAAAGGGGCGGTCGCGAGATGTCATCGCCAGGGGCGGGTTTATTCTTGGACTTCTTTACCTTTTTCCTATTGAGGGGAGGTAAGTCGGCAGCGACATCCCCTTCACGCGGTCGCTTTGTTTTAGCGACTCCAATGGCGCTCGTCAACGCAGCAAGATTGTCACGAAGAATCTTCTCAGCATTCGACATTATGCGTGAGTTATGAAGAACCGGCTAAAGAACTAGGCCCCCCCCTATTTATAGAGATCGGCCGGTAGCCAAAAGGGACGAGCAGCCCAGAAACTCGGCAGTATTGCTCGCCGAATAAGTGTTGATGTTTCTTTCCGAGCTCCGATGTCGCTCCGAAAGAGCGGGGATGTGTACAACCCATATTCATCGAGAGTAGGTCCTACCACAGCCAAGTCAGCAGAGGTCAAGGTCAACAAGTCAATGCAGAAGCCAAAGTCAGCATTCAAGATCGCAGAAGGCCTGCGCAAGCATAGGCGAGCTCCCCTCGCATACTCGCCAGGTAGGCGACTAGGCGAGATAATCGCCCAACCCGTGCGAGTTTCTCTGGAAGTCGCCTAGTCTCCAGGGGGTGGGTTATTAATAAGACCCCCACCCTCCCCTTGCCTTGGCCTATAAATAGGACCCCAGGGGTACGAGAGAGAGGAGGGAAAATCCTCAGCAGGATACTCGCGCGTTTCAAGATATTGGTCGAGTCTTCGGATTCCTTTTCCTTAGAGCCACTCGTGACTTTGCGACTTTGCCAGATATCCTCTCTCGTATTCAGTTCGGCCATTCTTGGTTGAAAAGGGGTTGCTCCTTACGAGCATCCGGGTACGTGGTGGGTCCTTCCTGCCGCAACGTCTGCGGTCCTGTTTGACCTGTTCCTTCCTTCTGGTCACCCTAGCCGTCCGATCTAGCTTCTGAGCCAGTAACCTTAGGCAGATTTGGTCCGATTTCTGAGGTTAGGAATTTCCTGGCTTCAACACGTGGAGAAGACAAAGTTAAGGGAGGAGAAGGTGAAAGTGTAGTTATGAGATGTTCTCCTATTCTATATTCGATGAAGTCAAGTATACATTATCGCATATAGTATAGGATATTAAGTTCAATATCAAGGTCGTATTACCTGGGGTGAATTGAGTACTTCTACTTCAAGGAGTTACTATTATATTATCAATTAAAAGTTGTTTTGGGGTTGCTTACTAAATTAGAGAAGTGAGAATGTTTTGCTTGGAAATTAGAGAAAAGCTAAATGATAATTAAGTGATAGTACTCGATCGAGAATCACCTCGGCTTAAGTTGATCAAAAGATGCAATAATAAACTTTTTAAATTAATAAGGCAAGAGACCTTGACCGCGGAGGTTCTAAAAGCAAGAACATGCTTCTCTCGAAGTCATGCCCATCTGAGTTTAGTAAGGTCTGACCGAACTTTCGTCCGAATCGGAGGCCTAAAACCCGCTTTATGCTGCGAACCCCTCTATTGGATTTTACTCCAATCCGGGAGATTTGAACGTCTGCCTCTCTCGAGGGGTGCAAACAACTCCCTTTACTCTTGAGTGCTCATTTCAAACTTTCGGCCTCTCGGCTAACCCAGAATGAAAGCAAAGGTGGAGAGTACATATCGATGATATACCTCCAACACGTGATAAATCAAGAGTAATTCAAGGCTAAACCCTAAAAAGAAAAGGTAAGATTCAAAGCATCATAACCTAATCACTCGAACCTCGGATCATCAAGATCGAGTACATGGAAGATTAGTTAATCATGGTGAGGTGGAAGAGGTGGATGAGTAGTAAAGCATAAGGACACAAAGTAGTAAAGAGAAGAAAACAAGAGCACTTTTATTAAAATTAAACCGAGCTTACAACATGAAAATGAACGAGATTACAAGTGCATGGAATTGAAAATCCTATTCTATCCCTATCATTAGCAACTAAAGCATTAACAAAAGCTATTAGAAAAGCTTAACTAAACTAGGATTAAGAAAAATACAAAGCAAGAGAGAGAGAAAGAGGGGAAAAGCATAAAAGGAACATTAAACAAAGGGGCAGAACCTCCCCCTCTCAGCCAAAAGTGATCCAGAACCCTTGGGGAAGGGCTCAATTTATAGATTTTTTCGGGATGGGTCACGCCCCCTGACACGCCCTAGTCGGGCGTGTACCTGGGGCGTGATACGGTAGGTGCGACTTTTTCGTGCTGAAATTAAGTGCTGGAGTTGACGGGCGTGGTTGTTGAAGTACACGCCCATATGTCACGCCCGGGTCGGGCGTGACCCGGGGGCGTGACACATTCAGTGCGATGGTGGAGTGGGAAAAATGAGCACGTTGTGGCGATTCCTTGGAACCTGGGGACACGCCTCTAGAACACGCCCGTGTCGGATGTGACACGGGCGTGACAGAGGGCGTGTACACTAAGTTTCCGCAGAATGCAATTTCAGACCAATTGCTTCATTCCTCTGGGTTACACGCCCTAGGTACACGCCCGGGTAGGGCGTGACCTTAGGGCGTGTGACAGCAAAATTCGGCTGAAAGCCATGAAAACCTGCAAAAAGCAGAAAAACACATTAGCGATAAAAATATTACAAAGGGGAATCAAAATAAGCACTTTACAAGACATGATTTGCTTTAAAACTCTGAAAATACCCTAATAAAATTGACTACAAACCGTATTATCAAATTCTCCCAAGCATAAGTTTTGCTTGTCCCCAAGCAAAGATATAAAAACTAGCTAATCATAAAAAGTGACTAATTCAAAAAGTTTTAATCATGCTTACACAAGTACTATGCGAAATTTCAGGTAGGGAGAATGTAAAATGTAAATCTAAAACAATTATTTTTGTATGGTTTAACTTTTATAAACTTTACTTAACGAAAATAAATCATCCAGAATTTTGACGAGATAACACAAAATCTCTTATCACGATTATGAAAATTTTTGAATGAAACTCAAAAAAAATTAGCATGATTAGATAGGTAGGAATTTTGGCTTTGGTGAAAATGAAATGATATGTGGAGTTATCAAACGAAATTGGAAAAAAGGCTCAAAAGCGGCTAACTAGTGGTAAAAAGATTTTAGGTTGGCAGGAAAGCTCAAACGTAAACAAAAACAGCCTAAATCATTTTCATGCTTTTTTAAATTTATTTAAAACATAGATTTGAAAAATTTCAAAAAGAAAGTCCTAGATAATAAAAGAAGATTGATGAGATTATCTTGAAAATAGAAATAATAGGTGACTTGGAGCGTTCATATCTACTACGTTATTCAAAAGTTGTCCTTACAAAAATTATCTAAAAACAAAAAGGAAAATAGTGGATGATGAATTTTAGAGAAAGTAAAGAAAATAAAGAACGAAAAACCATATTAGAAATGCGCATTTTAGAGAAATATTTCACCTTAACATGCTACCGTGAATTAGAAACACAGCATGGCCAACATTTTACTTGTGAAATTTGATTAAAAAAATGATAAAAAATTATAATTAACTACGTTGTTTATAAAGAATTTTGAGAAAAACAAAACACAAACATGGGGTACTATTGAAATACCAAAATGCAGCTATATATATATTTTTTTGGATTTTTGGATTTTTTGGATTTTTGAAGAATATTTACAAAAAGTAAAAGATATTTACAAAAAGCAAAAAGAAGGAGGAAGTCCTTGAAGAATATTTACAAAAAGTAAAAGATATTTAAAAAAAGCAAAAAAAAGGAGGAAGTCCTCCCCCAAGCTTAAAATCTACATTGTCCTCAATGGAGAAGGAGGTTGGAGAGCGAGAGAAAATTAAAGTACAGAAATGAAAGACAGAATTGAAAAACAGGTACTTCCCCAGTTTTATTTTGCATCGAAAGATGAGTGATGCCGCTCCCCCATGCTTGTGCTTTGAATCTTGAGGAAAGGTCTTTTGTTGGTCTTTGTGATGGATTTAGCAGCATTGGCGGCGGTGATTTTAGAAGTCACCACTTGCGGAGCCGTCCGGGGCAAAAAGTGTAAAATAAAGAAAACAGATAAAAGATTTGGGTTGCCTCCCAAGAGCGCCCTTTGTTTATAAAGGTCGTTTGAGCTCGACCAAAAGAATATTGTCCAACAATAAGAAGTCTTAAATTATTACAGTCCAAATGAAGGAGAAACGAAATAGTTCATGTGTTCGATAGCAGTAATTGTTCCGTCGCAGTAGGAAGTAAATCGTTAGGCAAATAGAGTTTTAATCGCTGACCATTTACCTTGAATTCACCCTTATCCGGGTACGAAATGAGAACCATCCCATACGGCCAAGCCTCTTTAACAATAAAGGGGCTGGACCATCGTGATTTTAATTTACCTGGAAAGAGGCGAAGCCGAGAGTTATAAAGAAGGACGCGATCGCCCGGCAAAAAAGTTTAGGAAATTTAATATTTTTGTCATGGTAGAACTTTGTTCGCTCTTTATAAAGCCTATTACTCTCGAAAGAGTTCGCCCGCCACTCGTCGAGTTCATTGAGCTGAAATTTACGGTGTTCGGCGGTTAGGGTGGGATCTAGATTTAATGTTTTGAGGGCCCAAAACGCACGGTGCTCTAACTCAACTGAAAGGTGGAAAGCCTTACCATAAACCAATCGATACGGCGTGCAGCCGATGGCGGTCTTATATGCCGTTCGATAGGCCCATAGGGCATCATCTAGTTTTAGTACCCAATCCTTCCTGTTTAAGGATACGGTTTTCTCTAAAATACGTTTCAATTCTCGATTAACAACCTAGACTTGACCGCTCGTCTGGGGGTGAGAGGAGGTGGAAAGTTTGTGCGTTACTCCATATTTTGCCAAAATTTTGGCAAACTGGCTATTGCAGAAATGGGTTCCCCTATCACTAATTATAGCGTGTGGCATGCCAAATCGAGAGAATAATTTTTTTTAGAAATTTTACAACGATTCGTGCATCGTTGGTGGGGAGAGCTTGCGCTTCCGTCCACCTTGATACGTAGTCGACAGCTACGAGAATGTATTTATTTTGATAAGAGGGGGGAAGGGGGCCAATGAAGTCGATGCCCCAAAGATCGAAGATTTCACATTCACGGAAAATATTTTGAGGCATCTCGTCCCGTCGTGAGATATTGCCTGCCCGTTGGCAACCATCGCAAGTACTCACTAGGGTGTGAGCATCCTTGAATAGCGTGGGCTAATAGAAACCCGCCTCCAGCACCTTTCTTGCGGTGCGGTTCGCTTGATAATGACCACCTGTTGGTCCTTCATGGAAATGTCCCAAAATTTGCACTCCTTCCTCACTCGAAACGCAACGCCGCACTACCTGATCCGCACAGATTCTGAATAAGAAAGGGTCTTCCCAAAAGTAATTCTTTAAATTAGAAAAGAATTTATTCTTTTTCTGGCTTGAGAATTCCTTTGGCAAGACCCGAGCCACTAAATAATTAGCAAAGTCGGCGAACCAGGGCACAAGATAATCGTTAGAATTTTCGAGAGCGAAGAGGCGCTCTTCAGGGAATTTATCGTTAATGTCGACTTCCACTAATATTTCGCTGGCAGGGTTTTCTAAACGAGATAAATGGTCGGCCGCCAAATTTTCGGCCCCTCTTTTGTCCCAGATTTCTAAATCAAACTCCTACAAGAGGAGGATCCATCACAAAAGGCGGGGCTTTGAGTCCGCTTTGCTAAATAAAAAACGCAGAGTTGAGTGATCCGTAAAGGCGATTACTTTGGAGAAGGTGATATAAAACCTAAACTTATCAAAGGCAAAAACAATTGCTAGGAGCTCTTTCTCGGTGGTGGTGTAGTTGGCATGTACAGACGTGAGTGTCTTGCTTGCATAATAAATCGGGTGGAAGAATTTATCCACCCGCTGTCGTAAGACCGCACCCACTGCAAGATTTGAAGTAACGTCAATTTCAAAGACTCCCGCTGGTTTGTTAGCCCGCACACGGGGTGCATTCCATTGATATGGTTTCATAGCCATTTCCTCAAAAGTTCCTGAGCGGCCTCTCGGGTTTTTTTATTTAGTGTTCCCCCAGCGGCCGCGTCGATCATTTGCCTTGTTAAGAAATTTAAGCCATTATAAAATATTTGCACTTATTGCCAAATTGGAAGTGCGTGGTGTGGGCACCTTTGCAATAGCTCCTTGAAGCGCTCCCATGTATCGTGGAGAGTCTCCGAGTCTATTTGCATGAAGGATGCAATATCCGTATGCAATTTGGCGGTCTTCGCAGGCGGGAAATACTTAGTAAGAAATTTCCCTGCCATCTCGGCCCACGTGGTGATGGCCCCTCTAGGAAGAGAGCTCAGCCACTGCTTGGCCTTTGACCGCAAAGAGAAAGGGAAGAGACGTAATCGAATGGCGTCATTTGAGACTCCATTGATTTTAAAAGTATCACAGATTTCGAGAAAATTTGCAATGTGACAATTTGGATCCTCGTTCGGGAGACCATCGAAGGTTACTGACTGCTGCACCATTTGGATGATGCTGGACATGATCTCAAAGTTATTGTTCGCCACTGTGGGGCGAACAATACTTTATTGTGTACCCTCCATGTTCGGCCTCGCATAATAGGACATAGTCCTTTGTTGGGCCTCATTTGGGTTGGGCGGATTAGGATCCATCGTTTCTGTGGCAGTGTCCCCGATCGACTCTTCGATGCCTAAATGTGATTCCTTGTCACGAGAATGGAGGCGACGCAAAGCGGTGCGCTCTATCTCAGGATCAAAAGGAATAATCGATGAGCTTTCTCGGGTCATACACTTAAAAAGAGAGAAACAGGGGGGGAGAGATAAAACCGTTACGAGAGAGAGAAAAGGAAAAATGATAAAATTAATAGCTATCCTTTTTTCAAAATATCAAAACATTTGTCCCCGGCAACGGCGCCAAAAACTTGATACAAAATTATTTGAGCGGAGAAGGGGTTATGCGTGGAGAAGACAAAGTTAAGGGAGGAGAAGGTGAAAATGTAGTTGTGAGATGTTCTCCAATTCTATATTCGATGAAGGCAAGTATACCTTATCGCATAAAGTATAGGATATTAAGTTCAATATCAAGGTCGTATTACCCGGGGCGAATTGAGTACTTCTACTTCAAGGAGTTACTATTATCTTATCAATTAAAAGTTGTATTGGGGTTGCTTACTGAATTAGAGAAGTGAGAATGTTTTGCTTGCAAATTAGAGAAAAGCTAAATGATAATTAAGCGATAGTACTCGATCGAGAATCACCTTGGCTTAAGTTGATCAAAAGATGCAATAATAAACTTTTTAAATTAATAAGGCAAGAGACTTTGACCGCGGAGGTTCTAAAAGCAAGAACATGCTTCTCTCGAAGTCATGCCCATCTGAGTTTAGGAAAGTCTGACCGAACTTTCATCCGAATCGGATGACTAAAACCCGCTTTATGCTGCGAACCCCTCTATTGGATTTTACTCCAATCCGAGAGATTTGAACATCTGCCTCTCTCGAGGGGTGCGAACAACTCCCTTTACTCTTGAGTGCTCATTTCAAACTTTCGGCCTCTCGGCTAGCCCAGAATGAAAGCAAAGGTGGAGAGTATATATCGATGATATACCTCCAACCCGTGATAAATCAAGAGTAATTCAAGGCTAAACCCTAAAAATAAAAGGTAAGATTCAAAACATCATAACCGAATCACTCGAACCTCAGATCATCAAGATCGAGTACATGGAGGATTAGTTAATCATGGTGAGGTGAAAGAGGGGGGATGAGTAGTAAAGCATAAGGACACAAAGTAGTAAAGAGAAGAAACCAAGAGCACTTTTATTAAAATTAAAGCGAGCTTACAACATGAAAATGAACGAGATTACAAGTGCATGGAATTGAAAATCCTATTCTAGCCCTATCATTAGCAACTAAAGCATTAACAAAAGCTATTAAAAAATCTTAACTAAACTAGGATTAAGAAAAATACAAAGCAAGAGAGAGAGAAAGAGGGGAAAAGCATAAAAGGAACATTAAACAAAGGGGCAGAACCTCCCCCTCTCAGCCAAAAGTGATCCTGAACCCTTGGGGAAGGGCTCAATTTATAGATTTTTTTCGGGATGGGTCACACCCCCTGACACGCCCTGGTCGGGCGTGTACCTGGGGCGTGACACGGTCGATGCGACTTTTTCGTGCTGAAATTAATTGCTGGAGTTGACGGGCGTGGTTATTGAAGGACACGTCCATATGTCACGCCCGGGTCGGGCGTGACCCGGGGGCGTGACACATTCGGTGCGACGGTGGAGCGGGAAAAACGAGCGCGTTGCGCCAATTCCTCGGAACCTGGGGACACGCCTCTGGACCACGCCCGTGTCGGATGTGACACGGGCGTGACAGAGGGCGTGTACACTAAGTTTCCGCGAAATGCAGTTTCGGAACAATTGCTTCATTCCTCTGGGTTACACACCCTAGGTACACGTGATGGCGCGGCCCCTCCAACACTTCCTGATGATGACCCGGTTGTTGCGGCCCCTCCAACACTTCCTGATGATGACCCGGTTGCTGCGGCGCAACAAGTTAAAGATTTGCGGCGTCATGACAACGCCACGGACGCTAACGGAAAGCTGCGATACAACCTCCGTCCGCGGCGCGCAAAGCTTGCTTAATATTTCTACTTAGTTTTATTTTAATTGCTTAAAACATTAGGCTTGTAATATTTTTATTTTCATGTTGGTGTGCTATTAAACCCTTGGTGTGTATGTAACCGCCCGGATGGATGAGATTTCATCTCCATCTTGGATGGTTGGATCTCTTTTGTAACTCCTATTTAAAGGAGGCTATTATGATGAGTTACACATTGGAAAAAGAAACCTAAAGAAACCCCCCTTGAGGAATTTCGGCCACCATGGTGAAAGCCATAGCCACCTCCTCCCCTTTGGTGTGAAGTCAAGCCTTGCCTCCTCCATCCCCGTTCGGTGCGACTCCGGCGTGGCTTCTCTCGGTGCGACTCCGTGGAAGAAGGAAGC
The DNA here is from genome assembly GCA_039583875.1 of Platanthera guangdongensis. Classification (NCBI taxonomy): domain Eukaryota; kingdom Viridiplantae; phylum Streptophyta; class Magnoliopsida; order Asparagales; family Orchidaceae; genus Platanthera; species Platanthera guangdongensis. The sequence goes on along the minus strand of JBBWWR010000222.1, from coordinate 97,275 downwards.
AGCCCCTTCGGTGTGAAACCGGTGGAACCGTGGAGAGAGTGATTCTCCCACAAATATTGTGTGATCTTCTTCTTGGTTGGGTAATCTCTTCCCTATCTTTGTGTTTCTTGCTGTGAGAATTTTGTGGAGGTTATTCATCCGTCTTTTCCGCGATTTTAAAGTGTTTTTCGCTTGCAAATCTGAATCGAACGTTGTTGTTGACCCTCTTGTTTTCCGGATTGGAAGATCCGCTAGAGAACAAACTAGGCCAAGCCTTGACTTGTTCTCCAAGATTGGGCACGCTTTGGTGCTAACAAGGGAGTTAATCTCAACTTGTTCTTGATCCCTCCTTATCGTTTACCGCCGCTCCTAAATATATTTGTTGCTGCGATTGACGGCTTATTGTGAAAAGAATAGATGCTTGTGTAGGTGCGGTGAGATGTGTGCTTGTTGGAGAGGTAGGTCCTAAGGTCGTGGTATCGAGTCCGGCTAGGCGCGAGTTGTGTGCTTGTTGGAGAGTAGGTCCTAAGGACGTTGTATCGAGTCCCGTATTTTTGAGAGCCAACCGACCCCTTTTCGTTCGCTTTTGGTCGGAGCACTCTCTTATTTTTTCTATGTTCTGTGATGGGTAATCCGCCGTTCACGTAAGCACGTCCATCTCACAAACATCCCTACACCAATTTGGTATCAGAGGCGGTCGTTTCAACTTTCACGTTGCAAACATCCTCTCTTCGTTCCTTGTTAGAGATCCGATCGTTAGAACTCAAAAAAATTATTTTCTGTGGTCTGCCAATAGCGGGCTGAAAACTTTATTTTTCAGCAAAATTTCAAAGAAAAAATTTTTTAACGATCTACGTGTTATTCTCGTCGGGAGTATATAAAAATATCTTATTTTCAATATAGCTTCCGTCCTAGGAAAATTCATCTTGCCCGGGGCCTCCCAAACCTGAATGCGCACTAGGCTAGGAACGGAGTACGCAACCCCGTCTACATCTAGGATGGCTGCGAATGAGCATGGTGATCCCAACACCGAGGCTATAGCAGGTCTTCGTGCCGAAATGACAGAGCTTAGGAACGCCTTAGCCCAGATCCTACAAAATCAAGCAAGGCCACCCCCACCTCCCGTTAATGCTGGGCAGCCCAACCGGCACCAACCGAACTTTGATTCGGATTCTGAGGGAAACTCTCCCCGTATGCCCCCTCGAGAACCCCGCCCCGAGCGAGGCTTTGATATCACGAGGGCTATCAAGATAGATGCCCCCACCTATGATGGCATGGGAGATCCCCAGATCTTCCTCCATTGGGCTATAGACATGGAGTGCTATTTCGAATGGCACAACCTCACGGACCCCCAAAAGGTTCAAGTTGCCAGGATGAAATTAATGGGACGTGCCAAAACCTATTGGCTGAATGAAGAACGTAGGTTAGGAGCTGGGCATGGGGTCCCACTTATTGGATGGGCTGTTATGAAGAACCTGCTAACCGATCAGTACGTTCCCGCGTACCATCGGACGCAAATGTTCGATGAGCTTGCCACCCTTCGGCAAGGCTCAATGTCCGTTGCTGAATATATGGGAGAACTTAAGGACCGTATGGTACGATGTGACCTTCGAGAGATCCCCGAAGTAACCTTATCTAGATTTCGAAAGGGACTTCACCCCGACATTCAGCGGAAACTCTTGCGTTATGGTCACACGGACTTGAATACGACTTTCAATGCCGCCTTGGACATTGAAAAGAACCTAGCATCTAAAGCTCTCTCCCGTTATTCTAATGCAAAGAATAAGTCCACCGCTGGGGCATCTTCTTCCACTTTTCCTGATAAAGGAAGATTTAGATCCTCCGAGTCGAAATCCGTTGTGATTACCGCGAGAAATACCAAGAACCCCGCTAGTGAGCGTATCCCCGTTGGAAAGGTTAGCAAGGCTAACACCACTTGTTACTCATGCGGTGTTCAAGGCCACTATGCCTATGAATGCCCCACTAAGACGAAGGCCATAGCCTTACTAGAGTCCACTACCGACCCTGACGACTATGTCCATGAGGCCGAAGAGGAGAGCGACCCTGACGGAGTCCCTAGTGACTTGGAGGACGATCACCGCCTTATGGTGATGCGTTGCATTTTGACCACTCCTCGTCCTGTAGACGACTGGAAGAGGACGAGCATCTTTTCCCTGATCTTTAAGAGTGGAGAAAAACTTTGCAAATTAGTTATTGATGGTGGTAGTTGCGTAAACGCCGTTTCTGAGAATGCCGTTAAGCGCATGTCCTTGACTGTCGAGCCGCACCCGACCCCCTACCAGGTCGCTTGGATTAGTACGGTTACTATTAAGGTTACCCAACGGTGCCTAGTCCCCCTGTCTTTCAAATCCTACACGGATGAGGTTTGGTGCGACGTCCTACCAATGGACGTTTGTCATGTGTTATTAGGCCGCCCGTGGCTATATGACCGTGATGTGACGCATTATGGTCGTGCCAACACTTATGAGTTTAAATTCAATGGCAAGATCGTCACCTTGAGACCGACTGTGCCAAAAGAGCCGGTTGTGTTGGCTAAGGATACCACCATCCCAGTTGAGAGGAAAGCCTTGAGTTTAGTTGGTAGGAAGGAATTTGTGAAGGATCCCTTTATTGGTGGAATAATGTACGCTCTTGTACTTCTGAGTGAAAAAACTGATGGTGGCGTGTTGGAAGATTTACCCCGAGAGCTACCGGTATTGTTGGATGAGTTTAGGGATGTATACCCAGAGGAGTTGCCTTCGTCGTTACCACCGCTTAGAGATATACAACACGCAATAGACCTTATCCCCGGATCGTCCTTACCCAACCAACCACACTATAGGCTTAATCCAACTGCCCACATAGAGTTACAAACCCAGATAGAGGAGTTGTTAAATAAGGGATTTATTAGGACGAGTATGAGCCCATGTGCTATCCCCGCTCTTCTTGCCCCTAAGAAGGATGGCACCTGGCGCATGTGTGTTGATAGCCGAGCTCTCAACAAAATTACTATAAAATATAGGTTTCCAATTCCGCGACTAGATGATCTCTTGGATGTCCTATCGGGTGCCACTATCTTCTCTAAACTGGACTTACGGAGTGGTTACCACCAAATCAGGATCCGAGAGGGGGATGAGTGGAAGACGGCGTTCAAGTCTAAGGACGGGTTGTATGAATGGCTTGTGATGCCCTTTGGGCTATCCAATGCCCCCAGCACCTTCTCCCGGATGATGACGCACATCTTTAGGCCTTATATGGGGAAGTTTGTTGTAGTGTATTTTGATGACATCCTAGTGTTTAGTACCTCCCCCGCCGAACACCTCTCTCACATCAAAGTAGTCCTCTCCACCTTAAGGACTGAAACCTTATATCTAAATCTAAAGAAATGCACGTTTTATGTTTCGGAGGTTGAATTCTTAGGTTATATAGTTGGCTCTGAAGGAATTCGTGTTGACCCAGGAAAGGTTCAAGTGATTAGAGACTGGCCCGAGCCCACTAGCCTTCGTGAGGTGCGTAGTTTCCACGGGTTAGCTACCTTTTATCGTCGTTTCATACGTGATTTTAGTAGCATTATGGCACCCATTACGGACTGCATGAAGAAAGGAGAATTCACATGGTCCAAATCCGCCACGTTTGCATTCCATCGTATTAAGGAGCTTATGACCGAAGCACCGGTGTTACGTCTCCCTGACTTCACCAAGGTCTTCGAGCTTACTTGTGATGCATCTGGCGTAGGGATTGGAGGTGTCTTGAGTCAAGAGGGTCACCCGGTTAGTTATTTTAGTGAGAAGTTAGCGGGTGCCAAATTAAATTATTCCAATTACGATAGGGAGTTTTATGCGATCATTAGATGTTTGCATCATTGGAGGCACTACCTCCTTCATAAGGAGTTCGTGATCCTCTCTGATCATGAAGCGTTGCGATTCATCAATGGTCAGCACAAAATCAGCCCGCGCCACGCTAAATGGGTATCCTTCTTGCAGGAATACACATTTACCCTCAAGCACCTTAAGGGGACCGACAATCGAGTTGCCGATGCACTCAGTCGCCTCACCCTCTTACTTTCCTCCATGCAAGTCCACGTGGTAGGGTTCGAGCGCATAAAGGATGAATACGCCACATGCCCTGATTTTCAGGAGCCATACTTATCTGCCCAGGATAGCTCTCCCGCGACCATCACGGCCTATTCACTTAGAGACGGATACTTATTCAAACACGGAAAATTGTGTATCCCCCACTCCTCTTTGCGACTCCACATCATTTGGGAGTTACATAGTGGTGGCTTGAGTGGCCACTTTGGCAGAGACAAAATGATAACGCTCGTAGAGGAGAAATTCTTTTGGCCTAAACTAAAGGCGATGGTTGGGAAAGTTGTGAGCAGTTGCCGTACGTGCCAAGTTTCTAAAGGTACTAAGTCCAATGTAGGTTTATACACTCCGCTACCTATTCCGTCCGTCCCGTGGGAAGACGTGAGCATGGACTTTGTATTAGGCCTTCCCCCCACCCTGCGACGTCATGATTCTATACTCGTTGTTGTGGATAGGTTCTCCAAGATGGCGTACTTCCTCCCCTGTAGTAAGACCAACGACGCCTCTCACATTGCGAAACTGTATTTTAAAGACGTCGTTAGTCACCGTGGCGTTCCGAAGACTATTGTCTCAGATAGGGACGTCAAGTTCACTAGCTACTTTTGGAAAACCTTGTGGGTTCTTATGGGCACAAAATTATTATTCTCCGCGGCTTATCACCCACAAACTGATGGCCAGACGGAAGTAGTCAATCGGAGCCTAGGAAATCTTCTTCGATGTCTCGTGAGCGACCATAAAGGCACTTGGGATTTACTGCTTCCACATGCACAACTGGCTTACAATAATTCTAAAAATCGGTCCACGGGTATGTCTCCGAATGAAATTGTCCACGGGTATAAGGCCCCTGTGCCACTTGACTTGGTCCCCTTACCTCCCACATACAAAACAAGTCAATTTGCACAATCCTTCGCCCAACATATTCACGACTTACATGCACGTATACGAGCTACCTTGACTGCTCAATATGAGTCTTATCAAGCGCACGCTAATCTACATAGGAAGGTGTCACACTTTAAGGTCGGCGATCTGGTTTTAGTACGGTTAGTTCCCGAACGAATGCCAACTGGCACCGTTAAAAAGTTAGCTCCAAAACGCGCCGGTCCTTTTCGGATTATAAAGAAGCTAGGTGACAACGCTTTCGTATTGGATTTGCCTGCTGAATGGGGTATCTCCCCTATTTTTAATGTCTCGGATTTGACGCTGTTTGTTGCGCCTCCACAAGAGTTGGTTTCTTTGTCGTCTTCTCCCTCCACTGAAATTTCTAATGGGTTGGGGAGTGGTAGTTTGGATGATCTCTCTCCTCCGGTCCCCGCAGGTATAACATCGGATGGTACGCTGCCTTCTTTTAATCCTACTGCTGACATGTTTCCCAAGTTTCCCAAGACGTTTCTCCATCCAGATATGATACTCGCTGCTGAGCCACTTACTACTCCTGCCGGTGCTACCTACCGCTTCCTCATCCGTTGGCGTGACCGCCCACCGTCGGACGACTCATGGGTCCTCGCGACAGAGCTTCAACGTTTGGATGCCGAGCTTCTCCGCCGCTTTCTATCAGCCCACGCATCGGAGATGCGCGATTTTGAGTGGGGGAGGATTGATGGTGCGGCCCCTCCAACACTTCCTGATGATGACCCGATTGTTGCAGCCCCTCCAATACTTCCTGATGATGACCCGGTTGCTGCGGCGCAACAAGTTAAAGATTTGCGGCGTCATGACAACGCCACGAACGCTAACGGAAAGATGCGATACAACCTCCGTCCGCGGCGCGCAAAGCTTGCTTAATATTTCTACTTAGTTTTATTTTAATTGCTTAAAACATTTGGCTTGTAATATTTTTATTTTCATGTTGGTGTGCTATTAAACCCTTGGTGTGTATGTAACCGCCCGGATGGATGAGATTTCATCTCCATCTTGGATGGTTGGATCTCTTTTGTAACTCCTATTTAAAGGAGGCTATTATGATGAGTTACACATTGGAAAAAGAAACCTAAAGAAACCCCCCTTGAGGAATTTCGGCCACCATGGTGAAAGCCATAGCCACCTCCTCCCCTTTGGTGTGAAGCCAAGCCTTGCCTCCTCCATCCCCGTTCGGTGCGACTCCGGCATGGCTTCTCTCGGTGCGACTCCGTGGAAGAAGGAAGCAGCCCCTTCGGTGTCAAACCGGTGGAACCGTGGAGAGAGTGATTCTCCCACAAATATTGTGTGATCTTCTTCTTGGTTGGGTAATCTCTTCCCTATCTTTGTGTTTCTTGCTGTGAGAATTTTGTGGAGGTTATTCATCCGTCTTTTCCGCGATTTTAAAGTGTTTTTCGCTTGCAAATCTGAATCGAACGTTGTTGTTGACCCTCTTGTTTTCCGGATTGGAAGATCCGCTAGAGAACAAACTAGGCCAAGCCTTGACTTGTTCTCCAAGATTGGGCACGCTTTGGTGCTAACAAGGGAGTTAATCTCAACTTGTTCTTGATCCCTCCTTATCGTTTACCGCCGCTCCTAAATATATTTGTTGCTGCGATTGACGGCTTATTGTGAAAAGAATAGATGCTTGTGTAGGTGCGGTGAGATGTGTGCTTGTTGGAGAGGTAGGTCCTAAGGTCGTGGTATCGAGTCCGGCTAGGCGCGAGTTGTGTGCTTGTTGGAGAGTAGGTCCTAAGGACGTTGTATCGAGTCCCGTATTTTTGAGAGCCAACCGACCCCTTTTCGTTCGCTTTTGGTCGGAGCACTCTCTTATTTTTTCTATGTTCTGTGATGGGTAGTCCGCCGTTCACGTAAGCACGTCCATCTCACAAACATCCCTACACCAACACGCCCGGGTAGGGCGTGACCTTGGGGCTTGTCACAGCAAAATTCGCCTAAAAGCCATGAAAAACCGCAAAAAGCAGAAAAACGCATTAGCGACAAAAATATTACAAAGGGGAATCAAAATAAGCACTTTACAATACATGATTTGCTTTAAAACTCTGAAAATATCCTAATAAAATTGACTGCAAACCATATTATCATGATCCTTCTTGTAATGTGAGGAGGAATGATTGTTCTTCCACTGCCTCCTCTTCATCATCTTCTAGAATTGTATAGAGAAGACAATAAACTCCCCATCTGACATATTACGGTCAGATGAGCTGGATTCAGAGCTTTTTGGAACCGCTGGCGTACTTAGGGGTGAGGCAATCCTTTCCTTGCTCTTCATGGATCTCTCAGCCTTGAAGGACAATATCCTCTCCGTGGTATGGGACCTTTTGGTATTCTCCTCCTCCTTCCTGGTAGATAACTGTATTTCATATGAAAGAAGCTTTACAAACAAACTGTGAGGAGGAGTTTCAGCAAGCTTGGCCACTTCTCTGATTGCACAGATGTTTGTTTTCCAATCTCTGGTTAGATATATTAGTAACTTATCATTTAGCTCATAATTATTGAAGACCCTCTGATAGGTCCTCAGCTCATTGACCACTCTAAAAAATTTCTAATAGCAATCAGCTATGTTGTCTCTGCTGCTTTGACTAAAAGCTTTATATTCCTGATTGAGTAGGGATTTCTTATCATCCCTGACTTCTTCAGTGCCCTCCATGTATACAATCAATTTGTCCCACATTTCCTTGGATGTCTTGCAGTAGACAAGATTCTGGAATGTGGAGTCATCAGTGGCAGTCACAATATTATTTTGTGCCCTCTTGTCCATAGTTGCCAGGATGATCTCATCCTTGCTCATCTAAGTGTACTTCTTTAGGGTATGGACACTAGCATCTATGATAGAAATCTTTATGGTGATGGAGGGTCCTTCATGAACTGTGATGAAGATCCTAAGGTCAGAAGCTTCCATGAACAACCTAACTCTCTCCTTCCAAATACCAAAAGTCTCCTATCTGTATATTGGAAGCTTCCTGGACCCCAACTTCTTATGGTTCTCTCCTGAACCATAAGGATAATCTTAAGCTACTCTTGGATATCTGTTCAGACTATTAAGTCCTTTTTGAACAACCTCACTCTGATACCACTTGAAAGTCTTCAGTTTCAAGAGTAGCTAAACACCTAGAGGGGGGTGAATAGGTTTTTGTGTCTTTTTAGAGTATCTTCTTACTTTGGTGTGTGGTGACTTAGTGCTTTATTAACTTTCAAGAATGTACAATCAACATACAAGTATTTAATGTGGTTCCCCAAGGTATGGGTACATCCACTGTCCCTCCCACCTTTCTACCAGTGTGTTATACAAGGCCAACTTCTCCAATGTCGACACCAAGAGCTTACAACACAGATCCCTCAGAATCTCTGAGACTCCTTCAAGTCCTACCTAAGGAACAAGGCCCTACCACTCAAAGCAAATGATGCTCCTACAACTCAATGATCCACAGATAACCTACCTCAGACTTTATCCAAAGTCCTACACTAAGGATAAGAGGTTAGCCTTACACTCAGATCCACCTAAGGATCCTACCTCAGAGAATAACTCTCCAACAGCTCAGGTACACATGCCCTACATTAGATCCATAGAAGGATCTTATACTCAACCTTAATATTTCAGGCTTACAACTCAGATGAGGAATGATCTTATAGAGAAAATACATTTGTTGGTAGTGAATGGATCTAGAGAAGTTATCTCTGTGTCATCCTCTTCCTAGACTGAAAGGACTCAATCCAATCTTCTTCACAGTAGTAAGAAAAGATCTTTAAGGTTCGTTCTGCTTGTGCTGAAAAGTAATGTATAAAGCACTGTTTCTTCAAGCCTTGTGAGTAGAAGAGTTGAATGCAGTGGCTGTAACACCCCCAAATTTTGATAATTATTTGATTAGGTAATGTTATAGTTATGGAATCAGGGCGTTACTTTTTAACGTCGATTTGACGGCGCGACGTTGTTAAGGCATTTTCGCGTCTGTTCGGTCGAGTCGGAAAAATTCTAGAATTCTTGTGGTAATTGGAAAATTTTGGATTGGGAAATTAAGTTAAAGAATTTTGGACTTGCTTGGCAAGTTTCATCGCGATCCGAGAGATATTCGGGTCTCGGAGATTTTCCAAAGTTTTGTAGAATTTATGTTCGCCGTAGACTTTTAAAATTAATATCTCGGGAATCGCTCGTCGGATTTTGCTTTTGAGTTCGTCGTTGGGTTCGTAGTTTCATTGTTCACCTACGGTGCGAATTTCATTTAATTCGGCCCGCGTTTTGGCCTCCATTTTAAACTCGTGTTTCCTTGTTCAAAAAACAATAATAATATAAATATGATTATTTTAATATTAAAACACTATTCAAAAATGTCTTTTCCTATTCATTTCTATAGTTCAATTTTTTGGATTTATTTGTAAAAAACTACTGTTCATTCAAAATGTTCTCGAGTAATCTGTATATATTCCCGAGTACTCTGCTAAGGTTCTCGAGTACTCTCTTTTACCTCTCGAGTAGTCTGTTTTTTTTGTTCTCGAGTACTCTGCCAATTGTTCTCAAGTAATGTAGATACCTCTCGAGTAACCTGTTTTTTGTTCTCGAGTACTCTGCCTTTTGTTCTCGAGTACTCTGTTAACCTCATTTTATTTAATCTTTCTGTACTGTTGTTATTTCAATTTGTAGATATATTAATTTTTTTCCTTTGAATCCACTTGTGTTATTACTTTTTATCATGATGATTCAATCTTGTAGCATTGTAGTGATTTGATGGAAATGTTTAATTGTTGGCTTTAATCATTCCTAACTATTATGTAGGATGTGCTAAGAGTTGTCTAGGACTGTGAAATCTTTCCTGGGGTTGATCAACCGCTTCTTAATCTAGAAATGTCTAGTAGAATCCGATGTGCTAAGTCCTGAGATATATTTTTTGCTGGGTTTTCTTGATTGCGGTAGTTTGTGGATGAAACCACCTCCGCAGTGTTTGTTTCCTTTATTAGTATCTCGTGAAACTCTACCGACTGTTTGGGGCATTTGCGGTGAATGGTGGAGTGTTTAGTCTCCCCAGCATTTAGACGTATAATTATCTTTGGGGTTGTGTCCAGCTGAGTTGACCACCCTGCCCATTTTGGATTGTTTGGTTGAGTTGACCACAAGAGGCTAGTAGGGGTTTGTTCCTTTTCTGGATGATTAAATTATGACCCTTTTTACCACCCTGCTTTTGTGGTACATGATGCTTCACGTAAGTGTTTCCTTTGACTTGTGTACATTTCTGTTGTACTTTAATTAAGTATTTACCTTTGATCTTAGGTTGGTACCCCTCGACTTTGTTTACTTTTGACTTACTTTCCACCATTACTTGTACATTCTTGCTGAGGTGTTCTGTCTTTGGAATGCCTCACGTTCAGAGTTGTAGATGGTAGTCGTGCTGGTTTTGTAGTTTCTGAGAAACATTATTGGCTGTGTTCTTTGCCTCGTTGTAGTGAGGTAGTTTGTTTTTTTGTTTATTCACTAGTTCAGACATACTTTACTTTTGTGGGTTCGTGTCAGTTTGTTGATGCTCACAAGATTGTTATGTTATTTTTAGATACTTGCTAGCTGCTTAGCTTTCTTTTTGCGTGTTTGGAATATTTGCTCTCTGGGATGTTTTGTGCTAGGAATACATGGTAGGTAATTTCAAGTATAAAATAGAACTACTACTATAACCTCATGCATTGCACACTTTTAGAATGTTAAGTCACTATATTTAACGACCGTACAATTCTACTTTTATTACTATTATAAACTTAGAACTTGCACACCTTGAGGTGTCCTTTGGGAACCTCTAAGCTCTAGTAGGATGCCTAATCCGATAAAAGAAATATTTTTCCGCAGCATTTAACTACTTTTCTTGTGGACTAGATGAGCCACTAAGCCGAGGTATACAACTATCTACTATACTTAAATTGATTTAACTCTAAATAACTTAAAGAACTTTTCTTCATGGTTAAGTAGGAGTTTTGCCTGAGCGTCTGCAGTTATCCCCTGCTGACCTGGCATCATGACACACAATTTTTTGCTTAATCTAATATACTTATTTTGCGGTGAAAATGCGGGTTGTGACATTGGCCTGGAAGATTAACAGCTGTTTAAGCTTGCTCTGCTCCTCCTTCTATCTTAGAGAGTGAACTTCTGAACTATTTGTTGAAGCGGTGACTATCAATAGATAACTGTCTGAGCTTCTCAAATCAACAATAAGTGTATTTTTTTTCAAACTCTGCAACTTAGTCGAGAGGAAGAAGATGAAGCTCATAACTATTCTGTTCAAAATTTAATTTATATCGTCCTCGTAACAATGCTTTTAAACTAAAGGCATGCATCGCCTTTTGTCTTCTTGCATGCAAATTCCGCGATATTTGAATTTTTTCTGACATCCGCATGAGTTAGTGCTTCTGGATTTAGAAAAAACCAGACAAACTACTCAATCGTTGAGTGAAGCCTTGTCGCTCAACCTAAAGGACTTATCAGAACTATACATCTTCCGACATTGTGTATTGAATGAGCCTTCATCACTCAACACATATATACATTGGTTATCTCACAGTTTAGGTGTCGAGTGAGCCTTCATCACTCGACACTTTTGGACTTAGTTCGATTTCTATGAATGTTGGTGTTGAGTGCATCTTCTTCACTCAATGCTTTTTGCCTTTGCCTGGCTTCTAAATGAGGCATTGAGTGGTCTGTCTTCACTCAAAGCTTCTATACTTGGTTGAATTATTTATTGAGTAGGTGTTAAGTGAACTACCAACACTCAACGCTTCTGTCCTTAGACAGATTTCATGACATCAACACTGCGGCTTTGACTGTTGGGTGTTCTGTCGACACTTTTGCTTCAATGCAATGAGTGAACTGTATTCACTCAATGCTTCTGAACTTAGCCAGATTTCTGCTTTGACAATATTGAGGCTTTGACTGCTTGACCCTCACTCGACACATTTAGGCTCTTGGCATTGAGCGAACTTCCTTCACTCAACGCTTCTGGACTTAGCTAGATTTCTACTTTGTTTGCATCCTGTCATGAGTCCATATGTCTTTGTGACTCAGACTACCAGTCAAGGCAGGTCAATAGAGAATAACCTGCATACATAGAACTCAGAGCTTGCATCAAATACATTCATGTGTATACAATTAACTTGTGAGACTTCTTCAATTCTAGGACATTGTGATCAATTGAGGAAAAACATTCTGCATAGGTCATCATCAGTAGACCAAAAATTTTTGTCATCAACTTAAATTTGAATTAGGATAATCATACCCTTTACTTCCCTTAGGAATAATGTCACGTATATCTTTCCTCTTGAGAATTCTTTATCAATGAGAAAGCTAGGCAAGGTTTTATACCAAGCCCTTGGGGCCTGTTTCAACCCATACAAAGCCTTTATTAAATGAAATATGTTGGTATGGAGAGAAGGATTGATAAAACCTGTGGTTGGTCAACATATACCTCCTCTTTTAGATCACCATTGAGGAAAGCTAACTTTACATCCATTTTGTAAACCTTAAATCCCTTGTAAGTAGCATATGCAAGAAACAATCTTATGGCATCAAGTCAAGCTACTGGTGCAAAGGTTTGTTCAAAGTCAATACCTTCTTCTTGCCTATATCCTTTAGCCACCAGTCTAGCTTTATTCATGATTATAAAACCATTCTCATCTAGTTTGTTTCTGCATATACGTTTGGTTCCTATCGTGTTATGTCTTTGAGGTCTGGGAACCTGCTTCCAGACATTACACCTTTTGAACTGGCTCAACTCTTCTTGCATAACCACTATCTAGAATGGGTCTATGCTCGCTTCTTCAAAATTATCTAGGATTAAAAGCTTGTGGTTACACCCTGACTTGCATCCCCAATAATCAAATCTCTTAGATTTTCTCTTAAGTGTCTGATGGTTGCTGACATCCTCTCTTCAGCGTCTTGAACTTCATCTTCAGTGGCCTGAAGTTCATCTACTCTTTGCATTTAACCTGGACCTTCTTCTGGGATTTGCGCATAGTTATCCCTTTCATGTTCAACTAGAAGTGTGTCATCAATACTTAGTTTGTCCATTCTTAATTCTGCACCTATAGCACTTGAAGAGCTTGACAGATCATTGTGAATCATTATTGTTTCATTAAAAACAACATTAATAGACTCTTCTACAACCTGATTTTTCAAGTTGTAGATCCTATAGGCTTTGTTGTGGCTGTCATACCCAACAAAAATACCCTTATAGGATTTTTCAGCAAACTTTGTCAGGTAGGACTTCTCATTGTTTAGCACAAAGCACTTGCTTCCAAAAATTTAGAAGTAGGCTAAATTTGATTTTCTGCCTTTCATAAGCTCATAGGGGGTCTTATTGTATTTTTTTATTGAGGCTCTATTCTGGACATGATAGGTTGTGTTCACTGCCTCATCCCAGAAATATGTTAGGAGAGAAATATCACTTAGCAAAGTTCTCTCAGCCTCTATGAGAGTTCTATTCTTTCTCTCAGCAATGCCATTTTTCTATGGTGTTATTGGATATGAAAATTCTTGAAGTATACCTTTTTTTTGTAGAATTTTTTCATGCTTTCTGAAAGACATTAGATTCAAGAGTAGCTAAACACCTAAAGGTGGGTGAATATATTTCTCTTTCTTTTAGTGTTTTCTTTTGACTTTTGTGAGTTGTGATTAGTTTTGCTTTCCTTTTAAGAACACACAATCAGCGCACAATTGGTTTATAGTGGTTCTCGAGAGTATGGGTACATCCACTATCTCTCCCACCTTTCTAACAGTTTGTTAGATAAGGCCAACTTCTCGAACTTGGCTCCAAGAGCTTATAACATAAACCCATCAAGGTTTCTGAGACTCCTCCAAGTCCTACACTCAGGACAAAGGACCTACTTTCAGAGAAATTTTCTCCTACAACTCAAGCACACAAGCCCTACCTCAGACATTAACTTAAAGTCCTACACTCAGGCTTGGAGGAAAACCCTACACTCAGAGAATAAATCTCCTACAGCTCAAGAACTTATCCCTACCTCAGATCCACACAAGGATCCTACCACTCATATTCCCAACTAGAATCCTATAACTAAGGCCCAAGGGCCCTACAACTCAGATCTATAGAGAGATCCTACCTCAGCCTTTATATATCAGGCTTACACTCAGACCAGTAAAGATCCTTCAAAGGAAAGGGTGGTTGTTGTTGTTGAATGACTGCAGATAAGCAATCTTTCAGTCTACCTTTTCCTGAACTGAAATGATTCAGTCCTTTCTTCTTCATAGCTCCAGAGTAGATATTCAAGATTAGCTCTTCTTGAGTTGTGAAGTCACTGCAACTATGGCTTGCTTTGTTCCTTATTCTACCTCAGAGAGAAAGTTCTCTGAACTTGCTGTTGAAGTTGTGTACATCAATAGCTAACTTTTTTAACTTTTAAATCAACAGAATTAACAACTTCTTCAAACTATGCAACAAGGTCGAGAGGAAGAAGATGAAGCTCTGTTTGCAAAAAAGTTTATTATCCAAAAGTTAAATTCTTCTTCCTTGATCTCTTCTTATTCTATCTCGCAATACAATGGCACTTTGAGTAATGGGACCACCAGTACTTGGAAGGTGCAATATGCCTTTTGTATTAAATGATGTACAACTCGCAAGCAACACCATTTGTCATCTACTATTTAGTTCCCGCAATATTTTGAATTCCTGCTGACATCGTCATAACATAGAACCTATGGACTTAGCCAAATTCACGATTATGCATAGGCATTTAGTGAAGCCTTGTCACTCAACGTCAGACACCTATGAAGATTTTTGCATCTTCAAGCGTTGAGTGATCAGTCATCACTCAACGAATATTGACTTTTGTAGTCTAACTGAGTAGGTGTTGATTGAGCCTTCATCACTGAACACATCAGTACTTGGCTGATTTTCTTTATATAAAGGCGTTGAGAGATTTCGCTTCACTCAACGCGTTCTGCCTTTGCCTATTTTGTTGAAGAGATGTTGAGTGAACTGCCTTAACTCAATGCTTCAGTCCTTGGACAAATTTTCTATTGAATAGGCATTGAGTGAGTTGACTTCAGTCAGCGCTTCTGTCCTTAGATAGAATTTTGTGTCAACCAATACTTCAGCTCTGACTGAACTATTTTTTATTGACGCTTTCTTTGCATGGTGTTGCGTGAACTACATTCACTCAATGCTTCTAAACTTTGCCAGATTTCTGAGCAGATCATTCTGTGGCTTTGACTATTTAATCTTTTCTCAATGCTTCTGGCTCTGAGCATTGAGTGAACTCTCTTCAATCAACGCTTCAGGACTTAACCAGATTTTTTCCTTGGCAATGCTAAGGCTTTAACTGTCTCTTTTTTAATCAATTCTTAAGGCCATCTAGCATTGAGTGAACTACCTTCACTCAATGCATCTGTACTTAGACAAATTTCAGCCTTGTCAGCCTCCTGTCCTTTGTCCTCCTATCATTGTCACTTGGAAAACCTGTCTAATCAAAGTAACAAACAGGCACCCGCATACATAGAACTTATAGCATGCATTAGATACAAAAATGTGTATACCATTATCCTGTAGGCCTTCTTTAAAACTGGGACATTGATATCAATGGACCCAACAATCTTTTCCTATTTGAAGAAGTCAAAACCATGGACAATGATATACACTAACACATATGCAGCAAATATAACATTTCAGTAGAAAGGTGAGATAAATTATACATAACCAAAAATATGATTTTCATTAAAAGTAGGATTAATGTTTTGGTAGTGTGCATAAAATAAAACACATTTCCTACTGACCTTAAGTAAAACAAGAAACATTTCTAAGTTTTAAGTTCTCTTATGACTATGCCCCTACTAGGCTTCTTGGCAACTTTTGCTTTGTCTATTTCCTTTTTCCCTTTGCCTCTCAAAATAGTTGTATGACTTTGGGAAGTACTTGTTGGGATTTACTGCATCTGGTAGCAGTTTGCCTAACCTCTTGTCCCTTCTAAACTTTCTTCTATCCTCTTCATTATTCTCAAGCTCGGCCATTTCCATGGATCTATAAAGCTTTCTCCTCTCAGTTTTCTTGGACTTGACTTGGTCGAATGCAGACATAGTGATAGTCCTGGATTAAGGACTCCATTGTTCAAAATCTAGCCTAGTTTCCATTTCTTTCCTGTACCTTTTCTTGCTTAACCTTACTTCTTCCTCTTCCTCAATAAGAGACTTTCCTTTAGCTCTCATCATTTGGTCAATAGTGGGGCTGAATGTAGGAAATTCAGCTGTTGTAGAAGGTTTAGCCCACTATGCACCATCTTAAGTATCATGTTGTTGACTATCATACTGCTCTATATCCTGGTCATTGTATTGGGCACCATACTGATTCCCACCTTACAGTGCTTGATTAATCTGGTTAGGAAGAGCAATGATGGTATCATATGTTATTGTTAGGTCCATTGTTCCGAATGTCCTTGTTTTGTCAGAAGTCAAACAGGTGAATGTCACACACATCAACTGAATTTGATGTGCATTTGAGGTCTTGAGTGCAAGTTGTCCAAATCACATTGATTGGACATGCGAACACAATAAGTGGAAGCTGGACGTAGAAAAAATCGACTAAGTCCATTGGCGTTGAGTGTAGTAAGCTCACTCAATGCCTGAGGTATGGATTCAATATTGTCTAATAGAAATATGCCTAAGTCCATAGGCGTTGAGTGGAGCAAGCTCACTCAATGCTAGAGGTATGAATTCAATATTGTCTAATAGAAATTTGCCTAAGTTCACAGGCGTTGAGTGAGGACAACTCACTCAACGCCATATAACTTATAATGTTGAGTTTATCGCATCCTAACTGAAAGATAGCAAAAAATTTGGCTAAGTACCATAGCGTTGAGTGTAGTCTACTCACTCAATGCCATATAGCTTTTAGCGTTGAGTGTTGCTGTGCTAGTCAACTCACAGAAAATTTGGGTAAAATTTTCACCAAGTCCGCAGGCATTGAGTGCAGCTTACTCACTCAACGCAAGATAATAGAAAAATTCTGTTAAGTAGTTTGGCATTGAGTGGAGCTTACTCTACCAACGCCAAGGCACAGAAATATTTGCTAATGCAAATATCATTGAGTGAGGCAAGCACTATCAAAGCTCTCGACGCTTTCAACACCTTGAAGCAGAAATTTGGCAAAGTCCAAATGCATGGATTGCTTGGCTTTCGTCGAGCTCAGCTTCGTTGAACTGAGCTCAGCATTCGTCGAACTGAGCGTGGAGTTTGTCGAACTGAGTTTTGTCCTTCGTCGAGCTCTACTAAGTCCAAATGCATGGATTGTTTGGGTTAGGTTGAGTTCATCAAACTGAGCTCAACATTCATCGAACTGAGTCTGGGGTTCATCGAACTGAGTTTAGCCTTTCATCAAACTAAGTATACAGTTTGTCAAACTGAACATATACTTTCATCGAGATGAGATTGATGTTCGGCGAACGGGGCTCAGCATTCGTCAAGCTCAATACCTAGACAGACAGAATTTTGTCTAAGTGTTATTGCGTTGAGTGATACCTACTCACTCAATGCCTTGAGTTCTAATGATTTAATTTTGTCTAAGTCTAGAGATGTTGAGTCATGATGACGTCAGCAAAGTAAAAAAGTCAACCAAAATTCAAAAGTTGCGGAAATATTGCCGGAGACGTTGGCGGCCAGCTGTTATCATCTTCTGCGCTTTCCAAGGAATATTTTCAACATTAAGTGCTGGGGACCACACATAGCAAACAACCGTTGAATCAAGATTAAATGTAAAGCATAGGCTGAATGGCTCAATATCAGGCATCAATCCTGGTGGCGGGACCCACTGCTCAATTGGCCTTCAGAGAATTATACTAAGCAAACAGCCAGAGCAATCAATCGGTTTTCCTTGTCTAGGTTTTCTGAAAACAAAAAGTGCGATCGAACTTCATTTTCATTCTCGCCATTTTTGTCGAGCCTGAAGAAGTTGTTCTGTACAGAGAACCTTGCTGGGAAAAGAGATAGCTGATAAAATCATAATCTGCAACAGCAAGATCAGAAGTTATTTTGAGGAAGCAGATCTACAAGTTCTGCAGAGACAAGAAACCTGGTTGAAGAAAATTATACTGCATACTTATTATCTTCAACAACAAAAGCTTGGACTGATATCTGCTCAGTCCAGGAAGCAGAAGACACAAAGATCTTGATCTGGTGTCTAATCAACTCTCTCTTTCTTTCTTCTTCTGTAAAGATTCTTGGTGAATCTGGAGTTGTAAGCCTGTATTATAAAGGTTGAGGTCTTATTGACCTGTGTTTGGCTATGTGTCAGGTGAAAGGTCTTTGTGACATGGGTTTGGCTTAGTGCCTAAGTTGTAGGTTTGTGTGACCTATGTGATCCTGCGGGATCTGTGTTGTAAGCTCTGTAGGAGCTGAGTTCTTAATGAGAGCCGAATCTAACATACTTTTACATAGGCGCAGAGGGACGTTGGATGTACCCATGATTAGGGAACCACTATAAATTATTGTGTCGTCGGTGATTGATCTTGAAAGCAAAAACTAACATAATCACCAACCACAAAAATCTGCAAATAAGTTAGAAAACTCAAATAGAGACAATAACCTATTCACCCCCCCTCCCTCTCTATGTGTTTAGCTAGCCTTAGAAACAAGACTTTCAGTTATCTGTTCAAGACCAAGGGATATTCTGATCACATTTGTAGTTCATACAACATTTTCACTGTTGGTCCTTATTACTTCCTTCTCCTCCTTTTTGACTTCTTCAAAAACTTCTTTAGTCAGGGAGGTGTTGGCCTTTGTTAACTGTACATCTAGGTAATTAACACCCTTTGTTACATGGTCTTTAAGCTTGAGCTGGTGATCATCTAATACTTGGGTGCAAGCATCCATTCTTCTTTCAAGAATAACCTTATGTTTTGCTAACTCTACCTTATCCTCATTATGGATTGCTAGCATATTGCTGACAGTGACATTCTGATTCTCTAAGATTCCATTCTGAGTATTATTAATTTCAGTCAGCTTACTTTCTATGAATGTAACAACATGTGCTTCGAGGTCAAGCGAGAGAATGAATCGTCAGCCAATCTCTTCAACTTCCCCCTTCATTTTTTTCCCGCACATCTTCTCGCTTTCACTATCCTCTATAAATACCCCTCTCAAATCAAAATGACTTAAACCTATGCTACCCTCTACAGTTGTATTTTAGATCCAGACTTCCTGATTCCTTGCTCTCGTTGTTTATTCTCGCCACTACTTCTCCACTTCCTCTCACCCTCATCGTGTTGTCATTCATGGGAAATAAAAAGATTGAGGAGGGTGAGGGACGTAGCCTGTGCAGAAGAAGATTTGCTAACCATGGCTTTCCTCCCCGCATAATCTCTGAGGAGGACTACAACAGCTTCATCTGCGATTTCATGGTGGAGGGGTTCGAGTTGCGGCTTCCAAAGGTAGGTTAGTCGATCAACACATTCTACCCCAGCGAACTCGCCTTTCCCATCCCGCACTTCGAGTCAGGGCTGAGACTTTCCCTCTGTACAGAGGTTAAACAGGTATTGAAATATTTTGAAGCCATCGCAGCATAATTAAACCCGAACACCATCTCAGTTCTTTTTTGCGTTCGCCAGCTACATGCGCTGCGAGCGCATTGAGTTCAGCCTTAATGTCTTCCTCAGGCTATTTATCTACCACGCCAACCACAGTTGCGTCTTGAACTTCACGGTATAGGTTCTGAAGGTGAGCGAGATCCCCAACAAGAATCACCACTGGCTCACCCACTTCGTCTTTATCTACCGAAATATGGGAGGCATTCCACTCGTTCTAGTGTCTCCCGCCGAAATATACTACACGACTCCCAAGGTCAGATTCGCGGATAAAGACCTCTGCGAGTTCTTCGCAAGAAAGAATTTTGTGGTCAACTTCTTAAGGCGGGACGTCGACTCGCTCCTTCCTATGTTTCCCGACGAAGGGACACTCGCGCTTCTTTAGCCTTATGTTTATCATCCCTTCATTTTTTATCTCAAATCATCGATTTGCTTTTTCAAGAGAGCAAAATATCCCAACCCATTCTCCTTATTTGAGAAGCACTAGGCTGTAAAAATCTCTCTCACTCGCCAGCATGGCGGCTGAGGTGGCAAAAGAGACACTGGCCCTCCCCTCCAAGAAGAGACCTGAAGATGATGCCACTGCTCCTCGACACAGTCCCAAGAATAAAATCAAGAAGGTTGTGACATTCCCGAAAGGGAAAAAGGAGATAGTCCCGAAAGAGAGGAGATTGATGTCGGGAACCCTAAGCCCCATCCCCGTAGAAGGCTCATAATCACCTCGCCAACAAGCTGTCTCACCGTCTCGCATGACGATACTATTTGATCGGCCCCCCAACACTTCGGCTCAACGCACTGAACCTCCATCTTGCGAAGCTACGTCTTCCAGCCACCCAGCTCCCTCCTAGCATCAACATTTCAATACGGGCCCCGTAGTAAATGATGTTGTCGGAGACCCAGTCTTGATGTGGGAAAAGGATGCGAACTGGGTGTCAATATCTACCCACCTTCCAGCATGGAAGGAGTAGGACCCTCCCACCAGCCACGCCTTCTCCCTCGGTTATGCCCTCTACAGTAGTCCTTGGACAGATCCTTTCTACAAGGACTCCTAGCAAGACCTTGTCCTGAAGACAACTCAAACTCAGCTTCGCGCCTTAGAGAAGTCGAATGACCTCGAGAAGATGGTGGCACTTGCTGATAATAGATTATTTAAAAAAATAACTTGATGCAGATTCTTTCTACACTCTAGTATAAACTATGTAGATAGGCATAAGCTGGATTGATTTTAATATAAGGCATGTGCACCTATCAATCATAGTATAACAGAATTCTACATCTCGTGTCGTATTCCTCAAGGTCTTTTCAAGTACTCGTACTCACTCTCGCTCTATTATCGTGTCTACATTTAAAATTGGTTGTTCAATCTAAACTAGCATTACTAAGACTACTTGGATAAAGTGACATTGGAGGATTAAGGATGATAAAAAACAGATAGTCTAAGAGCATTCACAGGACAATATTCACTCATTAACTCAACTATATGTAGTCACACATTAACAATATTATCAAATTCACTGTATTGTAAGGGTTCAATCTTTATCGAATTCTCTCTCGAGCAATCCAATACCTAAACCTAAGTAGAGTAAATTTTCTCTCGAACAATTCACAACACTCAAGTTTGCACTAATATAAAGTACCCATGTCTAATACAAAAATTCATCAAATCCTATCTCTAAAACACCACGAATCTCGTTATCTGTATTGCCATTATCCAAACAACACATCTCTCGATCATGAAATTTGAAATACAAAGAGAAAGAACACCAGAGAATGAAATTACAAGCCATCATCAAAACCTTCCAATTTCTCAATCTAGAAGTTTGGGATTCATATAAAACAAATAATAACTTCAATTCTATGATTAATCACTTTGTTTTAAACCACACATACGGATAAAATAGCACAAATCTGAAATAAAAACAAAAATACATGATTACTGAATCGTTTCAAAGAACAAGTCTCATGCGAAATGTAAAAAAAGTTAGATCCACTAAGAGAAGGGGAAGATTAAACGAGAGGCATGAAGATTAAAATCATAAGGATTATCTCCTTCGATTTACCCTTCGCTTGAGTGCCCCAGTTCCATCCTCCAGAATTTCTCCAAGTCCTTTTTTCCAAAAAGTCCATTTCTCTTCTTTGTGTAGGTTTTTATATTCTTCTTAAAAAATAGGTTGAACACGGGTTCCAACATGGCCGTATCATAGGCCGTGTAAGGTTAAACATTGCGTTTAGGCAGGTTTTGAAATGAAAAGGCATGCCTGGTCGTGTGGCATGACATTTGACACAGCTAGCAACACAGTCATGTGTTCTTCACGGCTGGTAGCATGGTCGTGTGTTCTTCATGGCGCCAAGACTGATCCTTCCCGATAAGGACACGGGTAGTGACACATGCATTTCACTACCCGTGTGGTGCCCAATCCAAGGCCTTTGCCATCAGTTGTGTTGGATCCGTGAACACCTCTACTTGTTCAAAGACTTTTAGTTCCAAGGACTTGCAATACCTGCATTAAGAATATTAATCAATAAATAAATATATAACTTAATAAAGAAAATGAAGGAAAAATTTATATTGCTCTCTTCTATTCATGATAAATCAAGTTCTTAACTATTTTCGTGCAATTATAACGAATGGAGGTAGATAATAATTGACATGATTATAATTATGATTATAAAAAGAACTTAATAATTGTACTCATCAAATACCCTCAGAGTTAAGTGTTTGCTTGTCCCTAAGCAAACTAATTCAAGCATTTGGGTTACCAGTAATTAATTTTTCATCCGCAAGCTGGTTGCTATGAATTCAAAGAGAAATTTGATATTGTAATTGTATAGGAATTAGTATAACAAACTTTTCTAAATATAACTTTATCTTAAAATTCCTCCCATATATCTTTTAACTATCTTTCACTCTATACTAGATATAAAATTACAATCATCCATAACAAATGTGAGCAAAAAATAACAATCTTAATAAGGTAGGAATTAGTGTTTCAAAACTTATAAGTATCAATATTGATAGCCATGAGCTTGCCTTTTCACACCCTCTCCACGACACTAGTTATGATTAACAAGGTTGGATACTTAGGACTTGTATTAGGATGTAAATTTTTGGCTTAGGTTAAAAGATCATAGGTGGGGTAATCAAAGATAAACTCGATGGTTCTTATCACACCTAGATCACGATTGAGCCTCTTGCTATGTAATTACCCTACATATATCAACATTATAAAAGCACCCCCAGACTTCACAATTATTATACTTCCCCCTTTTTTGTATTATATTTTCTCTTCAATCTTTTGATGCATATTCTTATTTTTTATATTTTTCTTCACCAAAAATAGCTTATCAAAGTTCTATACAACATCTGTTTAAATTTTTTAATTCACATAGCAAAAGGTGTAAACTCAAAGATAGATGTGTTAATAGATAATGATTTTTGGCCTTGATGAACTTTAGTAGTGGTGCATCGAAAGAAATAGGGATTAGGTCCAAATTGGGTGTGTAAGGGTATAATGTTTAGGGTTTTGGGCTTGCAAGGATCAAGCTATCAAATGGGAGGCCTAAGTCATTTCCGCCCTAGTTAATTAACTTATGCAAATGTTTTGAGGAACGCTGAGGGGCAAGTTCTACATACCAATGAAGAGTATTATTCATTTTGATTCCCTAATACAAAATTTTCAAAATGTTACACTCTTCGACTCGCTTTATTATAGATAATTATAATTTCTAAAATAAATTGATTGTTAGTTAATAATATAGTGGACTAATCTTAAAAATGAGTTATATAGAGAGAATTAAGCTAATGAATTTCTATATATAATTACTATCAACAAATTTGTACACTCAATGAGTCTACTTTAATTCATTTTAGTCAGCTTGCGAAAGCAAATTAACTTGTTATAATCCAATGTGAGTGAATTAATGAAAGCCTAGAAAGAAGCAAAAATAATTTATTCGGGGGGGGGGGGGGGGGGGGGGTTAATGAGTCTACGTTTTTTTTGTTTTTTTTATTTTGTCCTGTTTCTAAACAAATTGTAACTATATACAGTAGTTAAATATTAGAATTTAAGAATATCCACCCCAGACTTAAAATTTGTAATGTCCTCAATGCAACGTAAAGAACTGAGCAACAATGAAATAGAAGATCAAAAGTGATAGCGTATAAAATAGAAGAACACGGGTTGCGACACGGGCGTGTGTGGACCCGTATCCTGCTCGGGAACATTATCGTTGAGCCCATATAGGGCATGCTTTCGTCGAACTCCGACACAACGTGCTTTCATCGAACTTAGACACGGGTACACACATGGCTTGGTAGCTACTCGTGTGGTTCATCATTGAACTCATTACCCTACACGGCTTGTTCGTCGAACTCCTACACGGTTTATTTTTGTCGAACTACGACATGGTTTCACACACGGTTGGGTGGATACCGGTATCTTGCTCGGGAAACTATATTAATTCGTCGATCTTATATGACACGTCTACACACACACACGTCTGGGTAGCTACCCGTGTCCTTCTCGGGCAACAACATTGCTTCGTCGATCTCATTTGACATGATTGCACACAAGAGAGTGTGTTCACACCTATGTGGTGCTCTGGATGAATACGAGGGAAATGGAGAGTGACACGGCCAAGCACACGGGTGGGTGTCCACCCGTGTCGTGCTCCGGAGAAGTAATTACAAGAATGCTGCTTGGCACACGGGCAAGTGCAAACCCGTGTGCTCCTCTGAAATCAAATTACTTTCTAAGTGTTTTTGTTATAATGATTTTATAATAAAATTTAACTAAAGTTTTACTAAAGATTAAAAACTTAGAGAATTTATTAATTTACACTTAATCAATGTCTAGTTGGAGGCATCATTCTTGGCGAGTGAAATCTTGAGGAACACATTCAAGGATAATTATTTTGTGGCATTTCATGTAATTTATAGATATTACCTGATTTTTGACAAGAATCACATGAAAGTACAAACCTTTGGGCATCCCTAAATAGAAGGAGCCAATAAAAACCGGAATCAAGAACCTTTTTAGCTGAGCGGTTTGCTCCAAAGTGACCACCTGTAAGGCTTGAATGACACGACTCCAAGATTTTCAAACCCTCCTCCGCTGATACACATCTATGTATAATAGAATCTGCACATATCCGAAAAAGATAGGTGTCCTCCCAAAAGTAATATTTCAAGTCAGAGAAAAATTTCTTTTTCTACCGATATGAAAAATATTTTGGAAGGACCTTAGCCACAATATAGTTTGCATAGTCGGCAAACAACGGATAATCAGTATTTATAGTTGTAGATAATGCAAATAACGATTCCTCCTAGTTATAGACTAACGGACTACAAAATAGAGATTAAGTGATATAACTATACAACAAACTAATTTACAATTGTGTTTGTAATTTACAATTATATGCAATAAACTAATTTACAATTATATGTTAGTAATCATAAATTGGTAGATTAATAAAGTTTATGCTTTCAAAATATTGAAAACGAG
This sequence comes from Platanthera guangdongensis, assembly GCA_039583875.1. NCBI lineage: Eukaryota > Viridiplantae > Streptophyta > Magnoliopsida > Asparagales > Orchidaceae > Platanthera > Platanthera guangdongensis. The sequence continues at coordinate 72,233 of JBBWWR010000222.1, read as the reverse complement.
TCCCCGGCAACGACACCAAAAACTTGATTGTTTTTAAAAAAAACTTGTTGCGGATTCTTTCTACACTTTAGTATAAACTATGTAAATATGCATAAGCTAGATTGATTTTAATCTTAAGTAAGTGCACCTATCAATCATAGTATAGGAGAATTCTACATCTCGCGTCGTATTCCTCAAGGTCTTTTCAAGTACTCATACTCACTCTCGCCCTATTATCGTACCTATATTTAAAATTGGTTGTTTAATCTAGACTAGCATTACTAGGACTAATTGGATAAAGTGACATTGGAGGATTAAGGATGATAAAAAGCAGATAGTCTAAGAGAATTCACATGATAATATTCACTCATTAATTCAACTCTATGTATTCACGTATTAACAATATTATCAAATTCACTGTATTGTAAGTGTTCAATCTCTATTGAATTCTCTCTCGAGCAATCCAATATCTAAACCTAAGTAGAGTAAATTTTCTCTCGAATAATTCACAACACTCAAGTTTGCACTAATATAAAGTACCCTTGTCTAATACAAAAATTCATGAAACCATATCTCTAAGATACCACGAATCTCATTATCTGTATTGCCATTATCCAGACAACATATCTCTTGATTATGAAATTTGAAATACAAAGAGAAAGAACACCAAAGAATGAAATTACAAGCCATTATCACAACCTTCCAATTTATTAATCTAGAAGTTTAGGATTCATATAAAACAAATAATAACTTCAAATCTAGGATTAATCTCTTTGTTTGAAACCATGCATACGGATAAAATACCACAAATCTGATATAAAAACCAAAATACATGATTACTGAATTGTTTCGAAGAACATCTATCATGTTAAATGCAAAAATAAAGTTAGATCTACTAAGAGAAGGGGAAGATTAAAAGAGATACATGAAGATTAAACCCATACAGATTATCTCCTTCGATTTCCCCTTCCCTTGAGTGCCCCAGTTTCATCCTCCAGAATTTCTCCAAGTCCTTTTTAACAAAAGTCCCATTTCCCTTCTTTGTGCAGGTTTTTATAGTATTCTTGCAAAATAGGTTGAACACAGGTTCCAACACGGCCGTGTCACAAGCCATGTAAGTTTAAACGGTGCGTCTGGGCAGTTTTTGAAACGAAAAGGTGCGCCTGGTCGTGCGTCGTGTCATTTGATACGGCTAGTAACACGACCGCATGTTCTTCACGGCCGGTAGCACGGTCGTGTGTTCTTCATGGAGGCAAGACTGATCCTTCCTGATAAGGACACGGGTAGTGACACAGGCGTGTCACTACCCATGTGTTGCCCAATTAAAGGCCTTTTCCATCAGTCGTGTTGGATCCGTGAACACCTCTGCTTACTCAAAGACTTTTAGTTCCAAGATCTTGCAATACCTGCATTAAGAATATTAATGAATAAATAAATAAATAACTTAATAAAGAAAATGAAGGAAAATTTACATTGCGCTCTTCTATTCAAGATAAATCAAGATTTTAACTATTTTGGTGCAATTAAAACGAATGGAGGTAGATAATAGTGGACATGATTACAATTATGATAGTAAAAAGAACATAACAATTGTACTCATCAATAATCTTCTCGTAAAGAGCCAGGGTGGCGTGGTAAGCCTCTTAGTTTTATCTTTGGCCAGTCTCTCTCTCGTGTATGCTTTTTGTTAATTGATCGGCTTCTTGTAGGATGTCTAGACTGCGGATCAGATGCATTCGGGCATAACTTCCCTAGAAGAGGAGAATAAGAACTAAAAAGCCCAGAATGACCATCTTCTGGACAGTATTTCGCCTCCCTCTCAACGGAACCATTCCAAGCAACCCCACCCTCTCATTACTCATTTGATGAGGTCGATGATATCTATATGGATGCCAACATTAAGTCGATCAAGCTTATTATAAAGATGATGAAGGAGCTGGGAGTTGTCAAAGAAGACGCTGAGTCTGCCATTGCCCACTACCTCGTACCACACTTTTATGGCGAGGAGGACGAGGATTCAACTTACAGCAAAGATGACTAAAAAGGCACCGACGAGACCTGGGACTCTTCCCCCCCCCCCCTCTTTTTTTTGCTTCCTCCCTCAACTTGTACTTTTTATTTTTGCGGATTTTGAAGTATTTCTTCATGGGAGAGTACTCCCCTTTCCATCTTTTGTAATGAACAATGACCCAGTGTAAAGTAAATTTTTGTCATATCCTCTCGTTGTATGCTCCGTTTATTTTACTTTATTTTGCTTTATTTATTGTGGACGACCCTCTACTATGTTTCTACTCGTGAGGTAGAGCTACTTGCCGTCTCGCTTGAGAATTGTTTTAGGGCACGAGACATTTGACTTCTCTTCTCCCCTTTTGTGTGCGAGACCATTTTGCTTCCTCCCCGCATGTCGTCTCGAGACAAATCCAGCGTGAGTAACCCCTGGAGATTAACCTGCCCTTTTATTGAAACCGCCTTCAATTTTTTAGGCGAGAACTTTCTTTTGCCAGCGAGTGCTTAATCACTATGGGCGAGACCCACTTCATCGATCCCCGGTGGGAGATACCCATCTTCTGATATAAGTTTTTATTTTTTGCAAACTTTCTTCGTTCCCTGATAAGTATAGATATTTTTCTTTGAGGGATCACATCATTTATCGTGCCACCGAGTGACCCTAAAATCCTGTCAGCTTGATGAGAGCCTGCTAGTGGGTCTTCTCGGGGCCTTACCGTTCATCCTGCCATCGAGTGAACCTACAGTCCTACCAGCTTGATGTGTAATGCCCCCACTCTTCACATGGAATATAACAATGGGTCCGTCCGGGGCCCCACACCATATTTCACAGACAAGCATTGAAATTACGTGTGGAAATCAAAATCTACTCGTACCCTAAATCAAAACATTCTCGCGCAACATTTTAAGTTGGATGAACTCACCTCAATGAATGTCCACAAATATACAAACTCCACATTTATATATCAAAATTAGGAATGTATACAACACACACACCCATGGCCTTATGGCCTTACAGGTTCCTCTTTACACAAATGTACAATTTCATACATCGACACGCAGGCCGACCACACATGAAATCCAACCACGCTTCGCACGGCCTTAAATGGCCATTATCACTAAGCCTCCATTCCGCTCAAACCAATTCAATTATCAGCACCTGCAATTAGCCATCCACCCAAGAGCAGTAAATAAAGTAACGGTCAACATTAGCTGACCAATTATAACGACCTAACACCTTACCCGGGGAAGTGGTTTCTTCCCTGTATGTATTGCCAAAACAATCTCTATCAATCTACCAATCACAACCATATCACAAATGCTGGTAAACACCAGATGCTCCGTGCACTAAGGTCAGGGCACCTTATTGGTGTACCGGGTATCCTAGTCGTACACTGCCGATCATAGGTTCTTCACTTGTTGGTTGGCCGATTCCATCCTAGTCCACCAATCCAGCAGGCTGAAGACATGTCCTCCATACCACTCAGAGGTACTAGCCCACAGCATCCACAAACAACCAGAGAAGATCGACCCACCCAAGTGGTGTAGCAAGTCAGGTTTATCGATGCTCCCCAGGAATTACCACCAATCGACCCCTCAACTATTTTTGATCGACCCTGTAACATCCCATGTTACTTCTAGACCCCTCAACTTAGATTGGGTTAGGCATGGGGTGAGATTTGAGGAGACCAGCTAGGTTTGACCCCAGGTAGTGGGTGGTAGCCATGTGGGGCCCACTATAAGACCATAGTCAAACTAGGTCAAACTAGCCTAAGTGGGGACCCTAGCCACACCATGACCCCACCACATTGCCCTAACCCTAAAGACAATCTAAGTGGCCCCTAGGGTTTGTCACTGGGTCAACATTTTGACCCCAGTTGACCAAGGTCAACCTTGGGCTTAATTTGGTCAAATCCACACCCATAGGCCTAATTAACCTAAGTGGGGCACCCCCTTGACCCAAACCAAGTTGGGTGGTGCCACTAGACCCATTTCCACCAGGTGGGGTCAGTCCACCCACCATAGTTGACCAGTCAACCCCAAAAGTCAAATTGGTCAACAATTTGACCTAAGGAATGAAATGAAGGCCAAGTCATTCCCCCTTGGACCAAGCCCACCAAAATTGGCCCATAGTCTGCCCAAGTGAACAAGACCAACCCTACCCCTCTAAATCAGGAGAGAGAATGTATGCAAGGGGGTAAAATTGGAAATTTTAGGAGAAGAGGAGAGAGAAAGAGGGATGAAGGAAATGGTGGCCACATGGCCACCCCATCAGCTGACTTAGGCTGCCCAAAACCAAGTGGCTGACCTCCCCTCTTCATTTCCAGCAGAATTCCAGAGCTGAGAGCCACATGGCAGCTGGGTGAAATCTCCAAAGCCCAAAACCGAGCTAGCATTGGAGATATCTCCACTTATAGCCCACCTCAGTCCAAACAGAGCTCACCATCAGCTTCAGAAGGCCGAGAGGAGTGGAATTCGACTACTTACTCATGGAAAACGGTGGAGAATTCAACTTTCGGGGAGGAGCTCGCCGGCGCACCACCACCACGGCAAACCGCCGCCTGACCCGCAGCCAAGCCCCGATTATGGTGCGTTTCACTTCACCTCTACCCGCACTAGCTTCTTAGATCAAATAGGCGAGAGATCGGGCTCAATTGAGCCCGATGCCATGTGAGAAAATCGAGAGATTTCTAAGTTTCTGAAACCACTCGGGATCGCCGTCGCCGCCGTCTCCCGCCGCCCCCTCGCCGGGAAATGATAGCCACCACCACCGTGAAGGTGATGGCACCATTGGCCGGAGGTGGCGACGCCTCAGCTGGCCGGAAACCGCCGGCAAAATCGCTCCAGGTCGGCTCGATCTCAGCCGTTGGCTGGAGGTAGACGATAACCGGATCCCGTCGATTCTTACTTTAAGATTCGTGCGCCGATTATTAATATAAATCAGATTAATATATGAATAGTGTCATTTTCTGTCACACTTAATCAGTACTTTTGCATGTTAAATTTAGGCCTCCTAGAGGCATTTCCAGACCTTAGACCCTCAATGAAAAATTTAGCCTAGGGTCGTACCTTTAAAATGACACCCTAAACATACATTTTGGAGTAGTGTACAGCCCTGTAGGAGATTTCTCTTAGGACTGGTCCTAGACTAGGTCAAAAATTATATTGGATGCCCTGGTCTCAATATTAGTCACCATGATCCCAAATTTTGGGCACATGCATGATTAGGGCTTACTTACCTCCTGCCAAAATTTAGGAATTTTTGGAAAATATTTTCCTATAGTGTTTGGTAAAATATCAAAATTTAAATAAATGATATATATGGAGTTCTACTCCTCCCCATGGCCCCAAATTTTGGTGGTGGGTCAGTGGGGTCACCATTGGTGCATGATAAAATTTTCAGCACCTTGGGTTCACTGCATGTTGGGGAATCCACTTGCATGTGCTAGCCTATGTTAAGGCTTGGTGTGCAAATAGCAAAAATGCAAATTGGTGAATTTAGCCCAATGGTTGCATGCAAGAATTATGAAATTAATTACAGTGGTTCATTAGGATAAAGTTCACCCCCCAAATTAATGAGGGAATTTTTGGATCAAAATTCCATTTATTGGAATTTATTTTCATTATAGCTATTTTGGAATTAAAAATTGGAAAATAGGATTTATTCAAGTACAAATCCAAACAACATTACCAAGGCATAGATTACATCACATTTGACTTAGGAAAATTATGATTTCTCTGTTTTGAGGAACCTTGGAGTAGATACCCTAAATTTCCCATTTTACCCTTATCATGATAATTCTTGAAATGATATATTTATACCTCTGAAAAATTTGGGATTTATTCTACTGTCATAAAATGTTGATATTAGTTTATCATGAATTTCTCAGAATTTTATTGGATGCATTACTTGTGTTAAATTAGTACAATGGCATTTGGTAAATACCTTATAATGGAACCCCATAGGCCATCTTACATTCAATTTTGATGATTCTCTGCCAATAGCCATAATTTAGTGTCTTAAAGGCTCTGTAATTGTTCTGGAATTTTTGAGTATATAATGCTTATACTTCATGTGTAAATTGGAATTTATGTGGGATTGTTATTAAATAGAAAATGACAATAAATAATTTAAGGAAAATTATGAAATTCTGAAGGCAGCAATATTTGGTTAATATACATCTCAGGAAAAATTTTCTAAGTCAGAAGATGCTTAATTAAATCACTTCATGTGTAAAGTGGCCGAGCATTTAAATTAAGAGAATTAATTAAATGACCATTTGGCCAGGAAAAATTATGAGAATCCTTAGGGTAGTTCCCTTAGTCCATAATACCTTAGGATAAATATTTAGAGGTAAGATGCCTTAAGTTTTGGAAGATCACATCTCTAGGGTAAACATAGGTCATGGTCTGCATATAACACAAATAGGTCTTGCCTTAGGGAATTACCAGGGGACTGATTATCGGCAGAAATAAGAGAGAGTTCAACATATGTAACCCTGGTGGGTAGAGTTTTTCTTAGTGAGGGATCAAAAGTGCAAGTCTTAACTAACAACTGGAGTGGGGATCGGCGGAAGACCGTCGGTTTTCCCGGTAATAACTTAAGTCACTAGGGTTATACTAAAGCAATAAGGAGAGCTGGGAAGATACATGGGTAGCCATCAACTAAAATAAATATCCTTGCGAAAGGGAACGCTGGGCGTAATCCCAACACAGTTCCTAGTGCCCCTTGAGAGCCCTTCACAGGGAATACCGGGGGCAGTCCTGGGATTAACCTTAAATCTCTAAGTATAATAAACCGTAGGCAAGAGTAGTTTAATAGGTTAGGACATTGTTGTACCTTCTCGCCTGTGTGTGGGCTGGAGAGATTCATGACATATGCTCACCCGTTTTGGGGTTTGAGGGAGTTGGTATAAAGGCACTGATGTGCGTTCTCACCCGTGTTTGGGTTTGAGGGATTCAGGACGGGTTTTGGTCCTGCGAGCGGAAGGCTCGGTATGAATTACTTGCATGTGCATGAATATCGTGGCGGGGCATGCGGTACTGGCCGTTCATCACACCGATGGCAGTACGGTGCACCAGGCGGTTGTGGGAGTTAGAGGGGCCAGTGGGTTGTTTTACACTGCGGTCTGGAGGACGACCCCCGATAACACACATCCGACCCAACAAGACTGACGGGTTTGTCAGCAAAGTACGTACGCGAGACTCTAGAGTGCACCTTGGACGTGTACAGAGGCGTATGAGAGGGGTCTAAGGCTTGGTAGTGTGCATACCGGTCTAGAAGCGGAGACGCCCGCTCCGCTGCTGCCGTAGCCACAGCGGTGGTACCCGAGAGTGATGCTAGCTCTCAAAAAGTGGGAACTAAAGGTCTGTGATCACAGAGTCGTTGTGTGTGAGTTGCACTTGCCTGCGCATAAAATTGCATCATATCATTCATTCATATTAGGTCATACGCTTCATAGATCCTTATCATATAAATTAGTATGGGCTCTTTTATATGATAAGTTAAATTTCCTGGAAATCCTAACTTATATATTTGTATGGGCATTTATATAAGTTAGGGTACGTTTGTGATGATAGCATAGTGGTAGCTTAGCTTATTTACTTGTTCATACTACTGCTTCTTTACTTTTTCATTACTGCACTACTTGTTACTTGTTACTTGTACCGTACATAGAATTGCTAGAGTAGATCTACAGTATTTATTACATCATTAGTTAGATATTGTCACCTGCTTCCACCTTGTTACCCCTTGTTGTCCTCCGCTTCGTCCTCCCGCTCGGTGCCTAGGAGCTGCGGGGCGAGGTGCGGAGGAAACGACTTAGTCTTTTTGACTAATGGTCGGTGACCAACTATTTTTAGGAGCCCGTGGAGATGGAGCACCAGCACGTCGAGGAGGCAGGGCATGAGGAGCAGATACCACTTCAACAGGCTACTACCACTACTGTGCGTCCTCAGGTGGGACGAGTCTTGATGTTCTAGTTTAGCTTCCGCATTTATCATTTTGTGAGAGAGAGATTTGATGTACTGGGCATAAGCCCTTTTTACTCTTTCTTCTGTACTTTTCTGTGGACTAGTGATGTACTATTCATTTCCTTTATATGATTGTACTGTGACTTGTGGACTGATGGCATATTATACTCAATTATACTTCTTATTTCTCATATTGGCCTACAGGTTTATGATCGTACTAGCCGGCAGAATCGGCGTGTTGCGGTGTCGACTATCCCGTGAGTTAGTGCCACCGTAAGACGGCGGTTCTGGGCATAAGATCCGGTAACCCTCCTTGGTAAGGGGGAGGGGGGTCTTACAAACTGGTATCACTTGAACAACGATCATATGAGAAAGAAGTCCACAACATGGGACCACCCCCGCCCCAGCATTAGTTTGCGGACAAACTATGCAGCGGAAGCAGTGGTGTGCCCATGTACAAAAGTCACAGAAATGGTCCACAAAGTACAATTTGATAGGCCAATTTTGCTTTAACCTTACCTTTATGCAACCTCCACAGGTCGCAGCGTCGCAAAATGTGGCTCCTCCCCCTCCAGCTGCCACTCCATTCCTACATACAGAGATGGGGCAGACCCTGACGGCGATTTTGGATGCCTTTAGAGCCCAGCAAGTCCCGGCTCCACAGCCAAATCCGGGGTCGAGCTGGCTGAGTGCATTCAAGAGCCTGTCCCCACCGACGTACCGTGGGACAGAGGATGCAGTGAAGACGGAAGAATGGCTGGAGGCCATACACGAGATCTTAGCGGGCATCAGCTGCCCAGTCGGCCAGGCAGTACCTCTAGCCACCTCCGTGCTAGAGGCCCACGCGAAGAGATGGTGGAAGTCAGTCCGGGAGACTACTTATGCGGACTTTGAGCTGTCAGAGATTTCTTGGGAGGAGTTTGGCGATGTGTTCCTGGAGCACTTCGTCTCTGCTACGGACAGGGATGCTTTGGAGGAAAGGTTTTTGAACCTCAAGCAGGGGACTAGATCAGTGATAGAGTACCAGAGAGAGTTCTCCCACTTGGCCAGGTTCGCGGGGATTCAGGACACCGACGATAGGAGGTATGCGAAGAGGTTCTACCGGGGCCTCAGGGATGATTTGAGGCAGGCTTTGCTATTCATTTCTCATGGCACATCCAGGCAGATCATCGAGATGGCGAAGAAGCTGGAGGCTGACCAGCTGATGGTGCGAGCCGGAGGGAAGAGACCATTTGATGGATCGACATCAGGTGAGAGCAGTAGGGGCTCTCAGAGAGGCAGGACCATCGGATACAGGAGGGGTGGGGGACGTCGTCGTCCCAACTTCAGGCAGGAGCAGGGGCCTCCTCCAGCTTTGGCTCCCCCACCTCTACAGATGCATGATCCAAGGAGACAGGATGACCGAGGCCATCGACAAGTGGTTTGTTACGGATGCCGCCAGCCTGGGCACATCAGGTCGGAGTGCCCGCACCGATTCCATCCCCCTCCTCCTCCTCCACCTCCAGTGGCCCCTGTACAGCAGGGCCGAGGACGAGGCCGAGGACGAGGCCGAGGCCGGGGATATCATGGCCGGAGGCGCGAGCAGGAGCAGATATACGCCTTGGACCTCACAGAGCCGAGGAATCCCGAGGAGGTCATTACAGGTACTTGAAGTCAGTTTTGAGTTTCCTTAAATTTTCCAATGATATATATATAGTACCTGGAACCATAGGATAACAATTAACCTTCACATAAACAAACCTCAGGCATAGTCATGATCAGCGGCAAGCCTGCCCATACTCTTTTCGACACGGGTGTGTCACACTCGTTCGTATCCGAGGCCTTCATCGACGGACTCGAAGGCGTGGAGAGGTTCCCTGGACTAGAGATGAGGGTACGCCTACCCGATGGGTCGGAGCTGCGGACTACTGCACATTGCGACATGGAGGCCGAGATTGGTGGCAAGGCTTTTGAGGCGCCGGCGACTATTCTGAAGCTGCAGGACTTTGACTTGATCTTGGGCATGGCCTGGTTGCACCGGAACCATGCCCAGATAGATTGTCCGTCCAGGAGGATCACGCTGAGACATGGCGACTCTCATTTTATCGTTGAAGGTATCCAGCCTGTCTGCCACCTACTATTATCTTCTATACAGGCTGTGAAGGCCCATGAGCAGGGTGAAGAAGTCTATATTGTCTGCTTCGAGATGGTGGGGACAGAGGCGACTATCTCAGATATTCCGGTGGTTCGGGATTTCTCCGACGTATTCCCGGAGAAATTGCCCGGGCTACCGCCTGCTAGAGACTTGGATTTCAGGATTCAGCTAGTGCCGGGAGCGAAGCCGGTGTCCCGAGCACCCTACAGGATGGCTCCTAGAGAGTTAGCAGAGTTCAGAACTCAACTGCAGGAGCTAGTCGAGTCAGGATTTGTACGGCCTAGTTCATCGCCATGGGGAGCGCCAGTTCTATTTGTGAAGAAGAAGGACGGATCACTGCGATTATGTATAGATTACCGGGAGCTGAACCGGTTGACGGTCCGAAACACCTATCCTCTGCCTCGGATAGATGAGTTATTTGACCAGCTACAGGGAGCATTCTGGTTCTCCAAGTTAGATTTGCGATCCGGCTATTATCAGCTCCGTATCAGGGAAGAAGACATACCGAAGACGGCTTTCAGTTCGCGCTATGGATTATACGAATTCACGGTGATGCCTTTTGGGCTCACGAATGCTCCTGCTGCATTCATGAGTCTGATGAACCGTGTTTTCGAGCCTTTCTTAGATCGCTTCGTGATAGTATTCATCGACGACATCCTTATTTATTCTCGGACTCAGGAGGAGCATACGGAGCACTTGGCACAGGTCCTGCAGAGGTTGAGGGAGACACAGATGTACGCAAAATTTTCGAAGTGCCAGTTCTGGTTGCAGGAGGTGGCTTTCCTGGGGCACACGATCAGTGGGGCTGGGTTAGCTGTGGACCCAGCCAAGATAGAGACGGTGAGGGATTGGCCACGGCCGAAGACCGCATCTGACATCCGCAGTTTCTTGGGACTAGCAGGCTATTACCGCAAGTTCGTGGAGGGGTTCTCGAGGATAGCACTCCCCCTCACGTCCTTGACGAAGAAGGATGCAGATTTTGTTTGGTCAGAGCGGTGTGAGACGGCTTTTCAGGAGCTGAAGGACCGACTCATCTCATCCCCTATTCTTGCGCTTCCATCCGGGAGCGAAGGATTCCAGATCTACACGGACGCCTCTTATCAGGGGATGGGTGCAGTCCTGATGCAGCATGGACACGTTATTGCTTATGCTTCGAGACAGTTGAAGAAGCATGAGCATAACTATCCAGTACATGATCTAGAGCTCGGGGCTGTGGTTTTCGCCCTAAAGATATGGAGACATTATCTATACGGGATTCATTGTGACATCTTTTCAGATCACAAGAATCTCAAGTATATTGATACGCAGAAGGACTTAAATCTGAGACAGAGGAGGTGGCTGGAGTTCCTCTGTGATTATGACTACAAGATCCACTATCACCCGGGGAAAGCGAACACGGTTGCGGATGCTTTGAGCAGGAGGGCCGGCACTTCTGGACCGGAGCCCCGATTGATGTCTATGGAGCTGCTTCAGATGATGGAGGACATGCACATTACCGTGGTGTCCGAGACCGAGCCAGTGGTATATAGAGAGTATTTGAGCTCAGTGATCAGCTGCGATGATATACAGGAGCGCATCCGAGCACATCAGAGGCTGGATGCTGCGTTACAGCCGATTTTCAGTGCCCTAGAGAGGGGCAAGGTCGAGGACTACACACTACAGGATGATCTTCTTCGGTTCCGGGGGCGCATCTACATACCAGCAGGGGGCAGTATTCGAGATGACAAACTCCGAGAGGCACATTGCTCGAGATATTCAGTGCACCCCGACATCACCAAGATGTGGGCAGATTTGCGGAGATCTATGTATTGGCCCGGGATGAAGAGGGAGATCACGGATTTTGTGACGCATTGCGAGACCTGCCAGCGTGTGAAGGCGGAATGCAAGAGCCCAGGAGGTTTACTACAGCCACTGCCAGTTCCAGAGTGGAAGTGTGAGGACATTGCTATGGACTTTGTACACGGATTACCGCGCTCCCACTCCGGACATGATTCTATATGGGTTATAGTGGACAGATTGACCAAAGTCGCGCGGTTTATTCCAGTTCGGAAGGATGCCCCAGTCGCAGTTCTGGTGAGACTATTTGTGGAGCAGTACATCAGATATCATGGTATCCCCAGGACTATTGTTTCGGACCGTGATGGTCGGTTCACTTCGAGCGAGTGGAGGGCCGTGCATGCTCACTTGGGATCTCGTCTTACCTTTAGTACCACCTTCCACCCGCAGACTGACGGACAGACCGAGCGGACCATCCGGACCATGGAGGACCTGCTCAGATTATGCATATTGGATACGGGGAGGCCTTGGGAGAGGCTGCTGCCATTGATCGAGTTCTCGTATAATAACAGCCACCAGGCTAGCATCAGGATGGCTCCGTACGAGGCTCTTTATGGGAGGAGATGCCGGACACCGCTATCATGGGTACAGGATGTGGACACCAGGGCTCTGGGATCCGATTATATAGAGGACACTGAGGCTCAGGTTCGATTGATCAGGGATCGGCTACTGGAGGCCCAGAGCAGACAGGCAAAGTATTATGATGCTCGGCACCGGCAGGTGGAGTTCCAGGTTGGAGACCGGGTATTCTTGAAGATACGTCCGGTACACGGTGTTTCACGGGTGCGGAGGCACAAGAAGCTCAGTCCACGATACATGGGGCCCTACCTGATCCTGGAGCGGATCGGCCCCTTAGCTTACCGACTGCAGCTGCCACCGGAGTTGGGTGCACTACATGACGTCTTCCATGTCTCTTCCTTACGGAGAGCTCTCCTTCGGCCGGAGCAGCACATCACCACTACAGCCGGACCGGTAGAGCCTGACAGATCAGTGAGATTGGAGCCGATCCGGATTGACGATACAGCCATCCGAGTGTTGCGGAAGAAGAAGGTTCCCCTTGTGAAGGTGCTGTGGTCCAACCATGGACGGGAGGAGCGCACTTGGGAGCCGAGAGATCTGATGCTGGAGCAACACCCGGAGCTATTCGCATCAGGTACATTTAAATTATGCTTTTAAGATTCTTGATAATTCTTGCAAATAGAACCCCGTAGACCCGAACTTAAATTTCGGGGACGAAATTATTTTCTTGTTTATTGGAATTTGTAACATCCCATGTTACTTCTAGACCCCTCAACTTAGATTGGGTTAGGCATGGGGTGAGATTTGAGGAGACCAGCTAGGTTTGACCCCAGGTAGTGGGTGGTAGCCATGTGGGGCCCACTATAAGACCATAGTCAAACTAGGTCAAACTAGCCTAAGTGGGGACCCTAGCCACACCATGACCCCACCACATTGCCCTAACCCTAAAGACAATCTAAGTGGCCCCTAGGGTTTGTCACTGGGTCAACATTTTGACCCCAGTTGACCAAGGTCAACCTTGGGCTTAATTTGGTCAAATCCACACCCATAGGCCTAATTAACCTAAGTGGGGCACCCCCTTGACCCAAACCAAGTTGGGTGGTGCCACTAGACCCATTTCCACCAGGTGGGGTCAGTCCACCCACCATAGTTGACCAGTCAACCCCAAAAGTCAAATTGGTCAACAATTTGACCTAAGGAATGAAATGAAGGCCAAGTCATTCCCCCTTGGACCAAGCCCACCAAAATTGGCCCATAGTCAGCCCAAGTGAACAAGACCAACCCTACCCCTCTAAATCAGGAGAGAGAATGCATGCAAGGGGGTAAAATTGGAAATTTTAGGAGAAGAGGAGAGAGAAAGAGGGATGAAGGAAATGGTGGCCACATGGCCACCCCATCAGCTGACTTAGGCTGCCCAAAACCAAGTGGCTGACCTCCCCTCTTCATTTCCAGCAGAATTCCAGAGCTGAGAGCCACATGGCAGCTGGGTGAAATCTCCAAAGCCCAAAACCGAGCTAGCATTGGAGATATCTCCACTTATAGCCCACCTCAGTCCAAACAGAGCTCACCATCAGCTTCAGAAGGCCGAGAGGAGTGGAATTCGACTACTTACTCATGGAAAACGGTGGAGAATTCAACTTTCGGGGAGGAGCTCGCCGGCGCACCACCACCACGGCAAACCGCCGCCTGACCCGCAGCCAAGCCCCGATTATGGTGCGTTTCACTTCACCTCTACCCGCACTAGCTTCTTAGATCAAATAGGCGAGAGATCGGGCTCAATTGAGACCGATGCCATGTGAGAAAATCGAGAGATTTCTAAGTTTCTGAAACCACTCGGGATCGCCGTCGCCGCCGTCTCCCGCCGCCCCCTCGCCGGGAAATGATAGCCACCACCACCGTGAAGGTGATGGCACCATTGGCCGGAGGTGGCGACGCCTCAGCTGGCCGGAAACCGCCGGCAAAATCGCTCCAGGTCGGCTCGATCTCAGCCGTTGGCTGGAGGTAGACGATAACCGGATCCCGTCGATTCTTACTTTAAGATTCGTGCGCCGATTATTAATATAAATCAGATTAATATATGAATAGTGTCATTTTCTGTCACACTTAATCAGTACTTTTGCATGTTAAATTTAGGCCTCCTAGAGGCATTTCCAGACCTTAGACCCTCAATGAAAAATGTAGCCTAGGGTCTTACCTTTAAAATTCCACCCTAAACATACATTTTGGAGTAGTGTACAGCCCTGTAGGACATTTCTCTTAGGACTGGTCCTAGACTAGGTCAAAAATTATATTGGATGCCCTGGTCTCAATATTAGTCACCATGATCCCAAATTTTGGGCACATGCATGATTAGGGCTTACTTACCTCCTGCCAAAATTTAGGAATTTTTGGAAAATATTTTCCTATAGTTTTTGGTAAAATATCAAAATTTAAATAAATGATATATATGGAGTTCTACTCCTCCCCATGGCCCCAAATTTTGGTGGTGGGTCAGTGGGGTCACCCTTGGTGCATGATAAAATTTTCAGCACCTTGGGTTCAATGCATGTTGGGGAATCCACTTGCATGTGCTAGCCTATGTTAAGGCTTGGTGTGCAAATAGCAAAAATGCAAATTGGTGAATTTAGCCCAATGGTTGCATGCAAGAATTATGAAATTAATTACAGTGGTTCATTAGGATAAAGTTCACCCCCAAAATTAATGAGGGAATTTTTGGGATCAAAATTCCATTTATTGGAATTTATTTTCATTATAGCTATTTTGGAATTAAAAATTGGAAAATAGGATTTATTCAAGTACAAATCCAAACAACATTACCAAGGCATAGATTACATCACATTTGACTTAGGAAAATTATGATTTCTCTGTTTTGAGGAACCTTGGAGTAGATACCCTAAATTTCCCATTTTACCCTTATCATGATAATTCTTGAAATGATATATTTATACCTCTGCAAAATTTGGGATTTATTCTACTGTCATAAAATGTTGATATTAGTTTATCATGAATTTCTCAGAATTTTATTGGATGCATTACTTGTGTTAAATTAGTACAATGACATTTTGGTAAATACCTTATAATGGAACCCCATAGGCCATCTTACATTCAATTTTGATGATTCTCTGCCAATAGCCATAATTTAGTGTCTTAAAGGCTCTGTAATTTTTCTGGAATTTTTGAGTATATAATGCTTATACTTCATGTGTAAAATGGAATTTATGTGGGATTGTTATTAAATAGAAAATGACAATAAATAATTTAAGGAAAATTATGAAATTCTGAAGGCAGCAATATTTGGTTAATATACATCTCAGGAAAAATTTTCTAAGTCAGAGGATTCTTAATTAAATCACTTCATGTGTAAAGTGGCCGAGCATTTAAATTAAGAGAATTAATTAAATGACCATTTGGCCAGGAAAAATTATGAGAATCCTTAGGGTAGTTCCCTTAGTCCATAATACCTTAGGATAAATATTTAGAGGTAAGATGCCTTAAGTTTTGGAAGATCACATCTCTAGGGTAAACATAGGTCATGGTCTGCATATAACACAAATAGGTCTTGCCTTAGGGAATTACCAGGGGACTGATTATCGGCAGAAATAAGAGAGAGTTCAACATATGTAACCCTGGTGGGTAGAGTTTTTCTTAGTGAGGGATCAAAAGTGCAAGTCTTAACTAACAACTGGAGTGGGATCGGCGGAAGACCGTCGGTTTTCCCGGTAATAACTTAAGTCACTAGGGTTATACTAAAGCAATAAGGAGAGCTAGGAAGATACATGGGTAGCCATCAACTAAAATAAATATCCTTGCGAAAGGGAACGCTGGGCGTAATCCCAACATAGTTCCTAGTGCCCCTTGAGAGCCCTTCACAGGGAATACCGGGGGCAGTCCTGGGAATAACCTTAAATCTCTAAGTATAATAAACCGTAGGCAAGAGTAGTTTAATAGGTTAGGACATTGTTGTACCTTCTCGCCCGTGTGTGGGCTGGAGAGATTCATGACATATGCTCACCCGTTTTGGGGTTTGAGGGAGTTGGTATAAAGGCACTGATGTGCGTTCTCACCCGTGTTTGGGTTTGAGGGATTCAGGACGGGTTTTGGTCCTGCGAGCGGAAGGCTCGGTATGAATTACTTGCATGTGCATGAATATCGTGGCGGGGCATGCGGTACTGGCCGTTCGTCACACCGATGGCAGTACGGTGCACCAGGCGGTTGTGGGAGTTAGAGGGGCCAGTGGGTTGTTTTACACTGCGGTCTGGAGGACGACCCCCGATAACACACATCCGACCCAACAAGACTGACGGGTTTGTCAGCAAAGTACGTACGCGAGACTCTAGAGTGCACCTTGGACGTGTACAGAGGCATATGAGAGGGGTCTAAGGCTTGGTAGTGTGCATACCGGTCTAGAAGCGGAGACGCCCGCTCCGCTGCTGCTGTAGCCACAGCGGTGGTACCCGAGAGTGATGCTAGCTCTCAAAAAGTGGGAACTAAAGGTCTGTGATCACAGAGTCGTTGTGTGTGAGTTGCACTTGCCTGCGCATAAAATTGCATCATATCATTCATTCATATTAGGTCATACGCTTCATAGATCCTTATCATATAAATTAGTATGGGCTCTTTTATATGATAAGTTAAATTTCCTGGAAATCCTAACTTATATATTTGTATGGGCATTTATATAAGTTAGGGTACGTTTGTGATGATAGCATAGTGGTAGCTTAGCTTATTTACTTGTTCATACTACTGCTTCTTTACTTTTTCATTACTGCACTACTTGTTACTTGTTACTTGTACCGTACATAGAATTGCTAGAGTAGATCTACAGTATTTATTACATCATTAGTTAGATATTGTCACCTGCTTCCACCTTGTTACCCCTTGTTGTCCTCCGCTTCGTCCTCCCGCTCGGTGCCTAGGAGCTGCGGGGCGAGGTGCGGAGGAAACGACTTAGTCTTTTTGACTAATGGTCGGTGACCAACTATTTTTAGTAGCCCGTGGAGATGGAGCACCAGCACGTCGAGGAGGCAGGGCATGAGGAGCAGATACCACTTCAGCAGGCTACTACCACTACTGCGCGTCCTCAGGTGGGACGAGTCTTGATGTTCTAGTTTAGCTTCCGCATTTATCATTTTGTGAGAGAGAGATTTGATGTACTGGGCATAAGCCCTTTTTACTCTTTCTTCTGTACTTTTCTGTGGACTAGTGATGTACTATTCATTTCCTTTATATGATTGTACTGTGACTTGTGGACTGATGGCATATTATACTCAATTATACTTCTTATTTCTCATATTGGCCTACAGGTTTATGATCGTACTAGCCGGCAGAATCGGCGTGTTGCGGTGTCGACTATCCCGTTAGTTAGTGCCACCGTAAGACGGAGGTTCTGGGCATAAGATCCGGTAACCCTCCTTGGTAAGGGGGAGGGGGGTCTTACAGACCCACCCCTGTGGTGCAGCAAGCTGGGTTTAACTCGGCTCCCCAAGCATTGCCACCAATCGATCCCTCATCTATCCAGATCAACCCACCCTAGTGGTGTAGCAGGCCAGGTTTATCCCGCGCTCCCCAGGCGTGCTACCAATTAATCTCTCAGCACAACCAGGAGCTTACTCAAAGCATCCATACATTCATAAGCACATCCATACATTCATACATCCATCCAAGAAAGCATACATCTTTCATATCATCAAATCCATGGATTATTCTCTAGTTTACCCATAATCATCACCAATCCAGACCACTCGTCTAGATGGGCTTCTCACAGTATGCCTATACCGTACTCCACACTTCCGGCTCTAGATGCAGACTCAAACAAGCAATCGCTTGTGATATCCACCTCTTTGTGGAGGATCCCATGCACATGCATAAAGAAAGGACTTCGTTGTTCAAGGAGATTGTTACCCTTGAAGATCATTTCAGTGCCATGAAGTAGCCGGATGGAAGTCACCGCCTCGACTTTGCCTTCACGAATCCGATATCAGATCTTCGCTCCGCACTCTGCAGCTCCTCCAGCAGCTGGTTTCTCCTTTATCATATCCTTCCCTAGCTCTCCCTCTCTATTGCACTCTCTTACAAAGTGAGAAGAAGAAGAATGAAAATGAGGGAATAACTCCTCACTCTCGGCCTTATATCCACAAAGAAACTGCTTGGACACTTGGCTCCAGGATATGGGAATGGATGGCTCTGATTTGCCCAAATATAGGCTGAACACGGCCTGACACGCCCTGTGACACACCCATGTCACATGCCGTGTCACTTAAGCGGTAGGCAACCGACTTAAATCCAACCAATACATGGCCATGTGACGCGCCCGTGTCATACCCTACACGACCGTGTCATGCCCGACACACTCGTGTCTACCAGCCGTGTACTTCACACAGCATAATCTCCACTTCACCCGAGCAGGACACGGCCATGGGACACGCTCGTGTCCCAGACCGTGTACACCATGACACACCGGTGTCCACTGATACACGCAGTCTCGTCTGAAACCCGTAAGGAACAAGCACTATGACACGCCCATGTCACAGGCCATGTACCCTGCACTCGACGATCGTCGACCAAAATTTGTCAACAACACCACCAACTACTCAACCCGAGCACGACATGCCCTGGGACACGCCCGTGTCCCAGGACGTGTCACCCAACCTAAACCCAAAGTGGGCTTTGGGGTGTGACAATCCTCCCCTCCTTTAAAAAACAAAATTTTGTCCTCAAAATTTGGCTCACCTACAGCCCTTCACCGAAACTCTCTTCGTTACATTCTTAGCAACCAATTACTCAAATCAAACGAGGCGGGCTGCCGCTTGTCTCGCCCCACAACATCACAGAAACCAAACAACACACATCACATAAATTACCCTCATGCTTGATCGATCACATACACAACACTAACTGTGCACCAACATTTCAACGTTTAACATAACATACCACATATATATACACTAGTATCATCATTAGTAATTACAGAAATCACATCATCTGTAACACCTCAAAAAAAATAGATTTGGGTTTCAGGTGGTGTGACACGGCCTGGGACACAGGCGTGTCCCAGGGCGTGTCGTGCCTGGCTTGAAGAGTATTGTGTCTAGTCAATGAATTTTCGGTCGACGACGTGTTTGAGTGGTCACGCCCTGTAACACGGGTGTGATAGGGGGCGTGTACCCTCGGTTCGACGAATTTTCGATCGTCGAATGTTGATCGTCGAGCGTCGATCATAGAGCGTCGATCGTCGAGTAAGGGACACGGCCTGTGACACGGGCATGTCACAGGGCGTGTCAGCGCGGTCGACGATCTCAGCCCGGCGACTCTGAGCTGGGGAGTGTCTGGTTCCGTGTAATGGGCAGACGGCCTGGAACACGGGCATGTACTAGGGCCGTGTGAGTCTTGGGTGATTTTGAAGTTGTGCAGCCTGATGAACACGACCACAGACATGGGCGTGTCTGAAGGCGTGTCAGGGGGCACGGCCCGTGACACGGGCGTGTCCCACGACCATGTACTGGCTGGATTTAAGTCGGTTGACTACCGTTTAAGGGACACGGCCTATGACACGGGCGTGTCACAGGGCGTGTCAGGCCGTGTTCCTGCTTTTCTGGACATTTCTGAGTCGTTTGATTCCTTATTCCTAGATCCAATGGATAGGCTCTGTCCATGTGTTGTTAAGGCCGGGGAAAAGGAGATTTAAAACCTTCCTCTTCATCTTCTTCTTCTTCTTATTTCAAGAGAGTGAAAGAAGAGGGGAGTGCAAGGGAAGGAAGGAGTAAGACAAGCCAGCTGCTGGAGGAGCTGCGGAGTGCGGAGCGAAGATCCGAGAGCGGATTCGTGAAGGCTAAGTCAAGGCGGTGATTTCCATCCAGCTACATCATGGCACCGAAGCGATCTTCAACGGTAACAATCTCCTTCTTGGATATCGAAGTCCTTTCTTTATGCATATGCGTGGAATCCTCCACCAAAAGATGGATTCGCGAAGTGATTCTGTGGTTGAGTCCGCATCTAGAGCCGAAATTGTGGAGTATGACATAGGCATGCTGTGTGAAGCCCATCTGGACCGTTAGTCTGGATTAGTGATGATCATGGGTAAACCGGAGAAGACTTTGTGGGTTTTACAAAGATGAGATATATGCTTTGTGTCTTGGATGAATGAATGAATGTTATGTGTGGATGGTATGCTCATGCGTGAGCTAGCCATCGATATGATCTTGGATGCTTTGCATAAGCCCCTTGTGATGTGAGCGCTGCGTGTGCTCGTTTGCTCTGGGAGAGCGGAAAGCTGCGGCTACCAAGGAAGGGAAGGTCGACCCGCATCACGGTGCGCCATTGACGATTTGAGTACGGGCAAAGCTAACCTGTACCTGGGCATGTTGGAGAGATCGATTGGTCGCAGTGTTCGGGAGCGTACGATAGCCCGACTTGGTACACCGAAATAAATGCGGGTCGATCTGATGGATTATTGCTTATGTTTGTCATGCGGTACATACCTCTGCTTGGTTTGGGCGGAATGCAACCAGCATGCGTGTTGGGGTGACTAGGACCGGCCAGCCAACAAGTTAATTACCGTTTGTTGGTGGTGTTACCACGGGTTTCCGGTGAACCGTAAGGTGCCCTGAGTGCACGAAGCATCTGGTTGCGGTCAGCGTTTGTGATTTGATGTGTGTGATTGTGATTGTTAGCTATTATACTTGAAAATGCATACAGGGAATGAACCACTGCCCCGAGCATGGGGTAGGGTCGTTATAATTGGTCAGCTGTAGCTGACCGTTACTTTGTTTACCTCTCTTTGGTGGATGTCCACTTGTAGGTGCTGCAGCTTGAAATGAAATGAGCAAATTGGAAGCTTGCTGCTATGGCCCTTGAAGGCCATGTGAATCATGGTTGGATTTCATGTGTGGCCGGCCTGCGTGCCGATGTGCGAACCTGTTATGTGTATAAAGAGAAACGGTAAGGCCTTAAGACCATGTGTGTGTGCGTTGTATACATTCCTGGTTTAGATATTTATATAAATGTGGAATATATGTATTAGTGGACATTCCTGGAGTTGAGTTCATACAACTTAATAAATGCAACGCTAGAATGGATTGAGTTAAGGATGCGAATAGAATTTGATCACCATAAGTAATTCCGCCACTTGTCTGTGACCTATGGCGTGGGGCCCCGGCCGGACCCACCGTTATATGCCATGTGACAAGTGAGGGCATTACAAAGTGGTATCAGAGACAGGCTGAGATTGTTTGGGAGGAGATAACATAATTGAACTCACGAATGTCCACTAGGAATGTATTTCATGCACGTGATGTGCGTGAGTGTGTAGTTAATGCATAAGTACCGTTATGATATGATTAATGGTGTTCTGTACATTGATAGGTGGCGAGGAGTGGATCTTGGACATCTGAGCCCCAGCAGTTTGATGAGATTGTAGCACCGGTTGAAGCGTCTATGCGTCCTTTGGCGGAGACCATTCGGGTAGTGATAGAAACAGTGCTCGTAGTATTGCAGACACAACTTGCAAGGCCTGCAGTGGTACCTGTGCAGCTTGGTGTTCGACAAGAGCCTGTTGATGAGCAGTTGAAAATATTTATGGAGTTTCATCCACCCATGTTTGGCGGAGCGGTTTCTCCAACGCAGGTGGAAGATTGGCTTGCAAGAGTAAAACGAATCATGACTGCAATCAGGACGGTGGAGGAGCAGAAAGTGACTTTCACCACTTTTCTGTTGGAAGGAGATGCAAGATTATGGTGGGATGATACGGAGGTGCATTACTTGGCCGGTCGAGGGTTAGCAGAGGTGTCCATGGAAGAATTATCCCGCTTGTTTTTAGCCAAGTACTTGCCAATGTCCTAGCAGATTGCTATAGAGAATGAGTTTTTACGTCTACTGTAGGGTGAGACAGATATTGATACATACCATGGCCGGATGGAAGTCATCGCCTTTACTTAGCCTTCACAAATCTGCTCTCGGATCTTCGCTCCGCACTCCATAGCTCCTCCAGCAGCTGGCTTGTCTTCCTCGTTCCTTCCCTTACACTCCCCTTTTCTTTCTCTCTCTTAAAATGAGAAGAAGAAGAAGAAGAAGATGAAGAGGAAGGGTTTAAATCCCATTTTCCCCGGCCTTAGCAACACATGGACAGAGCCTATCCATTGGATCTAGGAATAGGGAATCAAACGGCTCAGAAATGTCCAGAAAAGCAGGAACACGGCCTGACATGCCCTGTGAAATGCCTGTGTCACAGTCCATGTCCCTTAAGCGGCAGTCAACCGACTTAAAGCCAGCCAGTACATGGCCGTGGGACAAGCCCGTATCACGGGCCGTGTCCCTTGACATGCCTTCAGACACGCCCGTGTCTGTGGCCGTGTTCATCAGGCTGCAAAACCTCAAAATCACCCGACACTCACACGGCCCTGGGACACGCACACGTTCCAGCCCGTGTGCCCATTACAATGCACCAGACACGCCCCAGCTCAGAGTCGTTGGGCTGAGATCGTCGATCGCGCTAACACGGCCTGTGTCACGCCCGTGTCACAGGCCGTGTCCCTTACTCGACGATCGTCGCTTGACGATCGATGCTTGACAATCGACATTCGGCGATCGAAAATTCGTCGAACCGAGGAGACACGCCCCCTGTCACGCCCGTGTTACAGGGCATGACCACTCAAAGACATCGTCGACCGAAAATTCATCGACCAGACACCCCACTCTTCAAGCCAGGCACAACACGCCCTGGGACACGCCCGTGTCCCAGGCCGTGTCACCCCACCTGAAACCAAAATCTATTTTTTTTGAGGTGTTACAATCCTCCCCTCCTTCAAAGAATTTCGTCCTCAAAATTTGTCTCACTCCAAGTAGCCACAACAAAAGTGCTCAACATAACAAACACATCATTCGGACGATAGCACAATCAAACCAAATATCAACACAGTCATATATCCATCAAACCCGCCATTTCCCACTATGGCACATATCATATGTCACAGATACAGATACATAACATTCACATACACACATAGACGACGGGCCACACTTATTGCCGCTCATCCGTATTATTTTGCAGATAGCATTTAAATTCTTCGGTAAAGGCCAAATTGAAAACACGAGGTTGAACTTCACCAAGTGCACTCTGCGGCTCTTGCACTTCCATATTATGCAATCGAGTCTGCATCCGGGATGCAGATGACTCGACCACTGCTTTACCCTTATCTTCATCAGGCTCACCCGTAGTTTTCTCACTTCTAGGAGGGCCACTTCGATAGTTAGAGGCTATATGCCCCGGTTTTCCGCATTTAAAATAGGTACGTGTCTCAACACGTCTTTGTCCATACGTTGCTTCTGACGCAGCATGAGAAGAGGTTTGTTCCGCGGGATTGAACCTCTTCTTCTCTCGTTTCTGAAAATCCAATTGTTCCGACTGCGGAACTTTGAATTTTGGCTTCTCCACCGACAGTCTCCTCATTTCTTACACTAGCTTCATATCCTTCTCCAAAGCACGGGCTGTGTCTACCAATGCTTGGAAGCCTTGGTTCACCGAACTCGGGAGTGCGTTGTATACATTCTTGGTTTGGATATATACATAAATGTGGAATTTATGTATTAGTGGACATTCCTGGAGTTGAGTTCATACAACTTAATAAATGCTGCGCTAGAATGGATTGAGTTCAGGATGCAAATAGAATTTGATCACTACAAGTAATTCCGCCACTTGTCTGTGACCTATGGCGTGGGGCCCCGGCTGGACCCACCGTTATATGCCATGTGACGAGTGGGGGCGTTACATCATCCAAGTGATACGAGTAACTTTTCTATGTTTCCTTCCACTCAGCCGCTTGATTAAACACTCGAGGCGTCAAGGAAACACTCGAGGCTGAATTTCCCTAATTGAAATTTGCGTCTCTTGTACTTCCAAATTATGCAGTCGAGGTTGCGTCCGGGATGCAGATGACTCGGCCACTGCTCTACCCTTTTCTTCATAAGACGCACCTGTCTTCTTTTCACTCCCTGAAGGGGCATTAAAACAAAATTTAGCTATGTGTCCTTGCTTCCCGCAATTATAACATATACGTGTATCAACACGTCCTTGACCATAGGTCGTACCCAAAGAAACAGTCAACGGAGCCGATTCAGCAGGCCTGAACCTTTTCTTATCTCGTCTTCTAAACTCCGACTACTTCGACTGTGGCACTTTAAATTCTGGCTTCTCCACTGCCAGTCTCTTCTTCTCTTAAACACCATTCAAATCTTTTTCCAGTGCACCGGTCGTATTGACCAACGCTTGGAAGCCTTGGCTTACTGAACTCAGGAGTACCAACCGTAACTCATCCTGTAGTCCCTCATAATTCGATTCATCTTTCGTGCTTCCTCCACGAAGGTAGACCCTGCATATCACCCTAGTCTGGTAAACTCATGCAGGTATGTATCAATATCCTTCTCACCCTGCACTAGACATTAAAACTCATTCTCCATCGTAATCTGCTGTGACAATAGCAAATACTTGGATAGAAATGAAAGTGATAGATCTTAACATAAGCTGATTAGAGTTATAAACATCACAGCACAAAAAAAACAAAATAAGAGATGCAGAAAGAAGTCAAGCAACCCAGAAGACACAAGGATTTTTATAGTGGTTCCCCAAATCTGGGTAGTCCACTCTTCTACCACCCTGGTAGGAATCCACTCAGGTTTTTGATCAGGTGCCTGACACCAATGGGTTTTGATCAGGTCCCCAAAAACCAAACCCACAAGTCCTTTGGAAGGAGACTTGCAACCAGGAATCACTTTTGAAGGGAGATGACAACCCTTTATACAGGAGGGGAAAAGAGGTGATGGAAATCTTCTCTTTCTCAATAGCAACTGAGAAGACTATGTGGATATTGATATTAGCAAGAAGCTCCCCCTGAGATATTGATTTGTTCAGGTTAGCAGGAAGCTTTGCTTCAGGGTGATAGGCCTTCAATCTTCAGGCCTGGACCAGAGTATTCTTCAGGAACTTCTGACTGATAAATTATTTGTTGTCCTTGAGGTTGTCCTGTAGGAATGAAGGAAGAAGACTATTGATAGAGATTGAATGTTTTTCTTCTTCTTCAGATAGCTGTTATTGCTCTGGTATAGGGCTTCTAGTTACTGTAGAGATATTGCCCTATGTATATCTTTCTATCTTATGTATTCTCTGTCTCTATCTCTGTGTTCTCTGTCTCTATCTCTGTGTTCTCTGTGTTTCTCTTCTCTATCATCTTCTTCTTCTTATTTTTTGAATTCTTTAGGCTTGATGGCGGAAGAAACATTCTCGAGAGTAGAAGATGCTTTGGAAATTGATATATAATTAATCAAACTGTAACTGTCCATTTGAACGACTATTTTCACTGAGAATATTGACTATAATTAATCATCAATAAATTCTGCCAACTGTTACTGATTGCTCAAAAATTGTCGACCTGAACATTCGTCGAGTTCATCAATCATCGACCTAAGTTCGACATTCGTCGAACTCAGCTAGATTCGTCGAGCTGAATATCTTGCCTGCATTCGTTGACCAGAGCTTGCAGTTCGTCGAGCTCAGTTTCTATTTCATTGAGCTGAGAAACTGACTTGCTGATTTCGTCGAGCTGAGCAAGTGTTGTCCACCAATCGTCGACCTGAGTTCTTTTATGTCGACACAAATTCTCTGGGTGTCGACACAGATTACTATGATGGAGTTGACAGATAGTTGTGTCGACATATGTTTCTGTGTGTCGACACTAATCGTCTGGGTGTCGACACAGCCTTGCTGAAGTCTTGAGATCGTCTACCTGAGATCGTCGTTCATCGAACTGCGTTCGACGATCGACGATCTGATTCTATGACTTTGTCTTAACTGCATTCCTTGGAATTCTTTCAGCAATTCTGGAGAAACCTTCTGAATGACCTGGCCTAGAAAACGTCATATGACCCATGACTATACATGTTGGGTCAATCTAAAATCCTAATAGTGTTCCTTGCCCAAATCCTAACTGCGGTTCCAACAATCTCCCCCTATTTGAGTAAGGACACTATTTACATAAATGTAAGTAAAATACAAGGAAATTAAATACAATCTCCCCCTAAATCTGGATCAAGGACTACTATTGATGCTCTTGCTGTTGATCCTTGCCCAAATCTGTAGCATGATAATCTATTGTTGCTGCTGCTGCTACAATTCCCACAAACTACTGCTACTGCTGGAATTTCTGCAGCTTCATTTACATGCATCTCT
Organism: Platanthera guangdongensis; assembly: GCA_039583875.1. Classification (NCBI taxonomy): domain Eukaryota; kingdom Viridiplantae; phylum Streptophyta; class Magnoliopsida; order Asparagales; family Orchidaceae; genus Platanthera; species Platanthera guangdongensis. Next base: position 45,570 of record JBBWWR010000222.1, on the reverse strand, counting down.
CCCTATATGCATGGCCTTGCACAAAGAATTCACGCACTGATATCATGTATATTTGCTGAACTGAATGTTTTTCCTGCAAGGAGATGTTAGGAGTTCTGGACCCAGATAAACTTGGGTCCTGGTTCTCTTTTATAATAATCAGAGACAAAATAATAAACAAACTCTCTGTTTTGAAATTCTGAGTTCGACGAAAAATATTTTCGTCGATCTGAGTTCGACGAGTGATATTGAGATCGTTGATCTCTGTTCACAGAATGATAATAACTGTTTTCTGTGATCCATTTTCGTCGATCTCTGTTCGACGAATTAGGTTTGTTTCGTCGAGCACAGAGTCCTTAACAGATCAAAACAAAATCTTTGTTCATAGTTCATCGATCTGAGTTCGACGAATAGTATTGATGTCGTCGATCTCTGTTCGACGAAATATTTTGAACTAAGTTTTTCTGATGATTTTCATGTGATAATGGGAGATCAGTGTTAAGTGCAGCTGAAGAAGAGTCAAGGGAAGAAATAACCTGATCCTCTTCATCTGATTCTTCAGACTCTGTAGTATAGCTGCTTCGAGATGCATCTATTTCCGTTAGACAAAATTCTTTTGCTCTTGCTTCTTCTTCATCACTCCAGGATTCAGCTTCAATTATTCTTTCTTTTGCTGATATAGCAGCCATTGCTATGATGGAGTCCCACATCTATTTTGCAGACGAACATTCAGCAAGTTCTTTGATTGCCACTTAGATATCTGCAAGGAGAAAATAACCAAACTAACAATTCATCAAGGCAAGTATACCTATCGAAATGCAGCTAGGGGACACAAGTGTCGTATTGAAATCCGGGAACAGTTGAGTAAGCTTACTCACACGAAATCTATTATTTTATCGACGGAAAAATTAAGTTTTTTAGAAGAAAGCTAATCGTGCTAAAGGAAGAGAACTACTTGCAATGAAAGAGAGCTACTTGCATGAAAAGCTAAAGAGAGCTAACAGAGCGATTAACTTAAGCTTAGTAACGATGAAGGGGAAAATGCACTCGATCAGAAATCACCTCGGCAAGAGTGGTTAGAAAAATACGATAAATAAACCTAAGCTAATTAGGGTAAAGGTCCTTGACCGTGGAGGTTCCATGAATATTGACACGCTTCTCTCGAAGGTCGTGCCTAACTGAGTTTAGGAAGGTACGACCGACTTTCGCCTAAATTGGAGGCCTAAAACTCGCTTTACGCGGTGAACCCCTCTATTGGATTTTACTCCAATCCGGGAGATTTGAACGTCTGCCTCTCTCGAGGGGTGCGAACAACTCCCTTTACTCTTGAGTGCTCATTTCAAACTTTCGGCCTCTCGGCTAGCCCAGAATGAAAGCAAAGGTGGAGAGTATATATCGATAATATACCTCCAACTCGTGATAAATCAAGAGTAATTCAAAGCTAAACCCTAAAAAGGAAAGGTAAGATTCAAAGCATCATAACCTAATCACTCGAACCTCGGATCTTTAAGATCGAGTACATGGAGGATTAGTTAATCATGGTGAGGTGGAAGAGGGGGGATGAGTAGAAGAAAAATACTGAAAACAGAGCAGGAACGAAAAAGAAAACAACACTTTTTATTAAGAGAAACAACGATCTTACAGCTTGAAAACTAGAGGTTACAAGTGCATGGAAAGGTAAGCTACGCTATCATTAACATTATACTACAGAACGAAGCTATGAACTAATACATGGAAAGCATAAAGATAGAGCCACGAACTAAAAATGAAAAGACATGCTTAAAAGTTCAGAAATACAAAGGACAGAACCTCCCCTCTCAAAGCAAAAGGTGTCCCTAAACCCCTGGAGTTGGGCTCTATTTATAGAATTTTTCGGGTCGGGTCACGCCCCCCTGTCACGCCCTGGTCGGACGTGACCATGGGGCGTGACACATTCGGTGCGACTTTTTCGGGCAGGAATTGAATTCTGACGAAGTTGTTGCGGTACACGCCCACAGGTCACGCCCTGGTAGGGCGTGTACCTGGGGCGTGTTGTTTGCGGCGTGACTTTGTTGAGCGGAAATTGAATGCTGGAGGTGACAGGCGGAATTGCTGAAGTACACGCCCATATGTCACGCCCGGGTCAGGCGTGACCCTGGGGCGTGACACTTTCGGTGCGACGGTGGAGCGGGAAAAACGAGCGCGCTGCGGCGATTCCTCAGAACCTGGGGACACGCCTCTAGTACACGCCCGTGTCGGTTGTGACACGGGCGTGACCGAGGGAGTGTACAATAAGTTACCACGGAATGCAGTTTCGGACCAATTGCTTCATTCCTCTGGGTTACATGCCCTAGGTACACACCCTGGTAGGGCGTGACCGGGGGGCGTGTCACAGCAAACTTCTGCTGAAAGCCGTGAAAACCTGCAAAAAGCAGAAAAAAAACATTAGCGACAAAAATATATACAAAGGGGAATCAAAACAAGTACTTTACAAGGCATGATTTGCTCTAAAACCCCGAAAATATCCTAATAAAATTGACTGCAAACTGTATTATCAAATTCCCCCAAGCTTAAGTTTTGCTTGTCCCCAAGCAAAGATATAAATACAAGCTAATCATAAAAAGTGACTAATTCAAAAAGTTTTAATCATACTCACACAAGTACTATGCGAAATTCTTGGCAGGGAGAATGTAAAACGTAAATCTAAAACAATTATTTAGGTATGGTTTAACTTTTATAAACTTTACTTAATAAAAATAAATCATCCAGAATTTTGACGAAATTCTTTAAATAGATTTGAGCAAGACAATGACAATGAAAAGAACGTATTGAGTTATTACTAGATCCAAGCAACGCATTATAATTATATCAATTAAATAACAAAAATCTAAGTTTAAATCCAAAACTAAAACTGATTTACTCTTCTTCTTTTCTTAGTTGTTAAATAAAATTAAAAAAAAGGCGTGAATCAAAAGGACTTAATAGGACCGAAACGTTTGGTTTAGGAATATGCATAGGAGTGGAATTCAAATATGAACATGGAGGCTTAAAAATCACACTAAACCAAAACAACTAGTTTCAAAAAAAAATAAATTTATTTTAAACAAAATATGTATAAATAAATTTATTTTTTTGTTTTTCTTTATAATTATTTATCCTCCTTTTTTGTATTATTATTTTCATTCATTTGTTCTTTTTTTTTCAATGCATTGCTTTTGAGTACACTTTTTTCAACAATTTCTCCAAAGACTTGATTGTCTCTAAAGATAACACAAAATTTCCTATCAAAAAAAATTAGCGTGATTAGATAGGTAGGAATTTGGGCTTTGGTGAAAATGAAATGCTGTGTGGAGTTATCAAATGAATTTGGAAAAAAGGCTCAAAAACGGCTAACTAGTGGTAAAAGATTTTAGGTTGGCAGGAAAGCTCAAACGTAAACAAAAAGGGCCTAAATCATTTTCACGATTTTTTTTTAAATTTATTTAAAACATAGAGTCGATAAATTTCAAAAAGCAAGTTCGAGATAATAAAAGAAGATTGATGAAATTATCTTGAAAATAAAAATAATATGTGACTTGGATCGTTCATATCTACTACGTTATTCAAAATTTATTCTTACAAAAATTTTCTAAAGACGAAAAGGAAAATAGTGGATGATAAATTTTTAGAGAAAGTAAAGAAAATAAAGAACGAAAAACCATAATAGAAATGCACGTTTTAGAGAAATATTTTACCTTAACATGCTACCGTGAATTAGAAACACAGCATGGCCAACAATTTACTTGTGAAATATGATTAAAAAAAATGATTAGAAAAATTATAATTAACTACGTTGTTTATAAAGAAATTTGAGAAAAACAAAACATAAACATGGGGTACTTATTGAAATACCAAGATGCAGCTATATATAGATAATAGTTTTTTTTTTGGATGTTTTGGATATTGACAAAACAAAAAGAAGGAGGAAGTCCTCCCCCAAACTTAAAATCTACATTGTCCGCAATGGAGAAGGAGGTTGGAGAACGAGAGAAAAGTAAAGGACAGAAATGAAAGACATAATGGAAAAAAAACAGGTACTTCCCCGGTTTTATTATGCAGGGCAAGTTGAGTGATGCCGCTCCTCCATGCCTGTACTGTGGATCTTCATGAAACGTCTTCCGACGGACTTTGTCATGGAAGCAGAATCGTTGGAGCAGGCGATCGCAGAAGTTTCAGCTTGCCAGAGCCATTCGGGGCAAAAAGTGAAAAATAAAGAAAACAGAAAAAGATAACTTTGGTTGCCTCCCAAGAGCGCCCTTTGTTTAAAGCGTCGTTTGAGCTCGACGGATCAAAATAATAATGTACCAAATATTGTTTAAAAAATAAAGTTCGAAAAAAATCAAAGTGTTTGAGAAAAATAAAGTTCAGATTAATCAAATGTCAGGACCGGAAAGAGAGAGTTAACAGGGTTGAGACTGACAACATCACAGAAATACAGTTTAAGACGCTGACCATTCACTTTGAAAGTACCCTTATCAGGGTGGGAAATTAAAACAGTACCATAAGAAAAGACTTCTAAAACAGTAAAAGGCCCAGACCAACGTGATTTTAATTTACCCGGGAATAAACGTAAACGAGAATTATAAAGAAGCACTTGGTCGCCCGACTTAAAGATTTTTGGGTGCCTAAGATGTCGATCGTGTAAACGCTTCGTCCGCTATTTATAAAGTCTGTTATTTTCATAAGCGTAAGAGCACCACTCGTCGAGTTCGTTAAGTTGAAATTTTCTAAAATCGCCTACGGAGTGAGGATCGAAGTTTAAAAATCGTAAGGCCCAAAAGGCGCGGTGCTCTAATTCTACGGGTAAATGACACGACTTTCCATAAACCAACCGATATGGCGTACATCCGAGGGCGGTTTTGTACGCTGTTCGGTAGGCCCATAGAGCATCGTCTAATTTGGCTGACCAGTCTTTTCTAGATGTTGAAACAGTCTTTTCTAAAATTCTTTTTATTTCCCTATTGACTACTTCGACTTGTCTGTTAGTTTGGGGGTGGTAGGCAGTGGAAAGCTTATGAGTAACGCCATATTTAGTTAGAATTTTTGAAAATTGTGCGTTACAGAAATGGGAACCCCTATCACTAACGATAGCGCGCGGCGTACCGAATCGAGAAAATAATTTTTTGAGGAAATTAACTACGACTCGGGCGTCATTCGTAGGAAGAGCTTGGGCTTCGGCCCAACGGAAACATAATCAACGACAACTAAAATGTACTTATTCCCGAAGCTAGAAGGAAAAGGGCCGACAAAATCAATCCCCCAGAGGTCGAAAACTTCGCACTCTAGGAAATAATTTTGTGGCATTTCATTTTTATTCGAAATATTCCCTGACCGTTGGCAACTATCACACCTACTCACAAAGGCATGCGCGTCTTTAAACAGGGTAGGCCAGTAAAAACCCGCGCTTAACACTTTGTGAGCGGTGCGAGCAGCTTAATAGTGCCCACCTGTCGGTCCTTCATGCAAATGTTTAATAATATCTAATCCTTCATCAAAAGAAACACACCTCCTGATCACTTGGTCTGCACAGACTTTAAAAAGATGCGGGTCCTCCCAAAAGTAGTTCTCCAACTCAGAAAAGAATTTCTTCTTTTGCTGAGATGAAATCTCTTTTGGGAGCACACGGGCCACTAGATAGTTGGCGATGCGGGCAAACCAAGGAGAAGTAGATGTGTTAATTTTGAAGAGCTTCTCATCAGGGAAATAGTAATGAAAAGAATTTTCGTCTAATTGTTCTATAAACGGGTTGTCTAGGCGCGAAAGGTGGTCGGCGGCCAAGTTCTCGGCACCTCGCTTATCACGGATCTCTAAGTCAAACTCCTGGAGGAGTAAGACCCAGCGAATCAAGCGAGGCTTGGCATCCGTTTTAGAGAGAAGATATTTGAGGGCCGAGTGGTCCGTAAAAACAATAATTTTCGAAAGAGTAATATAAGGGCGAAATTTGTCAAAAGCGAATACTACAGCTAAGAGCTCCTTCTCGGTTGTGGTGTAATTTTCCTGTGCAGATGTGAGTGTTTTACTAGCGTAATAAATGGGGTGGAAGTTTTTGGAAATACGTTGACCTAGTACGGCTCCCACCGCATAACTACTCGCATCACACATTATTTCAAATGGAAGATCCCACACCGGAGCTATCATGATTGGCGCATTAACTAATTTTTCTTTTATTAAATTGAAGGAAGCTAGACAGAGGTCATCAAAGATGAATTGGGCGTCTTTTTCTAAGAGATGGGTAAGGGGCTTGGTGATTTTGGAAAAGTCCTTTATGAAGCGGCGGTAGAAACCCGCATGACCCAGGAAACTTCTTATGGCTTTTATGTTCGTAGGTGGCGGCAGTTTCTCGATAACTTTTATTTTCGCAACGTCTACTTCAATACCCCTTTCAAAAATTTTATGTCCCAAAACTAACCCTTCCCTCACCCTAAAATGACATTTTTCCCAATTTAGGGCGAGGTTAGTTTCTTCGCATCGCTCTAAGACTTTTTCAAGGTTCTCTAAGCAACTATCGAAGGAATTCCCGAACACGGAGAAATCATCCATGAAAACTTCCATAATGCTCTCTACGTACTTGTCAAAGATGGCGAGCATACATCGTTGGAATGTAGCTGGCGCATTGCACAATCCAAACGACATTCTTCTGTAGGCGAAGGTGGCGAAGGGACAAGTAAACGTAGTTTTCTCCTATTCCTCGGGGGAGATGGGGATTTGAAGATACCCCGAGAGGCCATCGAGAAAACAATAAAAGCTATGTCCGGAAAGTCGTTCTAAAATTTGATCAATGAACGGCAAGGGGAAGTGATCCTTGCGGGTGGCGTCATTCAACTTACGGTAATCTATACACATTCGGCATCCGGTCACCGTCCGAGTCGGGATTAATTCATTATTTTCATTACTTACGACCGTTATCCCTCCCTTCTTTGGTACTACCTGTACTGGGCTAACCCACTTACTGTCGGATATAGGATAGATAATTCCTGCGTCTAACAATTTCATAACCTCGCCCTTAACTACGTCTTTCATGTTTGGGTTTATACGGCGCTGAGGTTGTATAGAGTTACGTGAATTATCTTCCATTAAGATTTTATGAGTGTAGAAAGATGGGCTTATGCCCTTAATATCAGATATCTGCCAAGCAATAGCTTGGCGATGCTTTTGTAAAATTGAAAGAAGTTTATTCTTTTGTGCATCCGTGAGGTAGGCCGAAACTATGACAGGCAGCTTGGAGTCATTTTCTAAGAAAGCGTATTGAAGGTGCTCTGGTAGTTCTTTCAGTTCCAAGGTAGGGGGGTCATCATACGAGGTTTTGGAAATTTGTTCTTTTTCAAAAACTATGTCCTCGTACACTTTTTTATATGTAAAATTAAAAGGGGTGTTGCTAGCGGCCATGGCGGCTTCGTGCAGCAATTCAGTTGGAAAAGTAGAAGAGGAACAGAAATCAAAAAATTCTTTTTCAAAATCAGAGGGGCGGGTGGAGGATTCTTCAGTTAGGTGTAGAGATTCAGTTGGAAGAGGAGGAGAGGAACAAAAATTGGAAAATTCTTTTTCAAAATCAGAGGTGGGAGAGAAGGATTCTTCACTTACGGTATCCATAAAAAAACAGGAGTCATCATTAGCTAGTGTGTTCTTCATCGAGGGGGTGATAGAGAAAGTTACATCATCGTCGCCCACTCGAAGGAAGAGCTTACCATTGCTTACGCCAATGATAGCTCGGGAGGTGGCAAGGAAGGGTCGGCCAAGGATCAGGGGAACCTCGACGTCTTCTTCGATGTCCAAAATGACAAAGTCCACCGGGAAGATGAACTTGTCAACTTTGACTAGGACGTCCTCCACTATTCCTAACGGGTATTTGACAGACCTGTCGGCTAGCTAGATACTCATGCGTGTGGGGTTGAGACTACCAATTCCTAACTTTTTAAACAACGAGAGGGGCATAAGATTAATACTCGCACCTAAGTCGGCTAAAGCGTGTTTGACAAAGAGATCACTAAAGACACACAGGATAGAGAAACTACCCGGGTCACTAATTTTCTTCGGTAATCCGTTTGTCAAAACCGCCGAGCACGCGGCATTTAACGTGACATGAGAAAGGTTCTCTAACTTCTTCTTGTTGGTTAGGAGGTCCTTAAGGTATTTTGCGTACTTAGGCATCTGGGAAATGGCTTCGTGGAAAGGCAGATTTACGTGGATTTGTTTAAACATTTCCAAAAAACGGGTGTATTGATCATCCTGTCGTTGTTTATTAAGTTCGGAAGGGTATGGAGGGGATGGATTATTTTTAAAGGTGGGTGGTGGAGTGAGTTGTTGTTCTAAAATAGGAGTGATACTTTCTTCGGCAGAGGGTGGAATTTTTAAAACGGGAACGGAGCTTTGATTTTTTAAAACGGGAGCAGAGCTTGCCTCGGGTTCTTCACTTACCATACCAGGAACTTTCTTCTCACTCTGAAGAGTTATAGCTTTCGCTTGCTCTCTCGGGTTGGGCTCGGTATTGGAAGGAAGAGACCCTACGGGTCACTCAGAAATCATTTTAGCGAGCTGTCCTACCTGATTTTCTAAATTTTTAACACTTCCGGTTAAGGTCCTAATCGTAGCGTCATTAGCATTCATGTATTTTGAAAACACTTCCTCCAAATTTGGAGGTTTTGGAAAACTTTGAGGAGGTGGAGGTGGTGCAGAAAAATCACTTTGCGGTGGCAGGCGCACAGCATTCGATGGATTGCTCCACGAAAAATTCGGATGATTTCTTAACGCAGGATTATAACTATTCGGAAAATTAAAACCAGGAGGATGATAATTCGTAGCAGAAAAATTATTAAAAGCAGTTCTAGGCATATTATTTACATAATCCAAATGTTCAGCGGGAGGAGTTGCAGATTCCCATACCTGAGGGGCGGAGGCAGCAGTCATCTCCGTAATTTTTTTGCTTAATATTTTAACTTGCAGTGCGAGTTGGGAGACGTTGTCCACATCAAAGAGACCTGCAGGTTTGTTTGGGCGGGACCTAGGCACATTCCACTGGTAAGTGTTCATGGCCATGTCTTCAAACAGCTCAAGAGCTGCTTCCGGGGTCTTATGGTTTAAAGTACCGCCAGAAGCTGCGTCTATCATTTGCTTCGTGCTTTGATTTAGCCTATTATAAAACGTCTGCACCTGCAACCATACATGCAGAGCGTGATGTGGGCATCGTCTTAATAATTCTTTAAATCTTTCCCAGGTTTCGTAAAGGGTCTCAGAGTCTATTTGTCCAAAGGCAGAAATGTCATTCCTAAGTTTTGCAGTTTTAGCAGGCGGAAAATACTTGGCCAAAAATTTTTCAGTTAATTGCGTCCAATTAGTTATGCTATTTTTAGGAAGGGTGTTTATCCATTGCTTAGCCTTAAGTCTAAGAGAGAAAGGAAATAATCTTAGCCTAATAGCATCATTTGTGACACCATTTATCTTGAAGGTGTCACAAATCTCAAGAAAGCTGGCTAGGTGTGCGTTCGGATCTTCATCTTGAAGCCCGTCAAATTGCACATACTGCTGCACCATTTGAATTATGCTAGGCTTCAGTTCGAAATTATTATTTGCTATTGCAGGGCGAACTATACTCGATTCTGTACCCTCGAGATTCGGTCGTGCATAGGAGGACATAGGCCTTTGCACGACTTCCTCCACGTTGGGTTCTGCCATTCTTAAGGTAGAAAATGACACGGAATCCTCAACCGGCACTTGGGTAGTAGGGCCTTGAAATTACGATCTTCTCCGGAGAGTACGCTCAATTTCATGGTCCAGGTCCAAAGTAACCGACGGACTTCCGCGGGTCATACACTAGAAGAAGAGAGGAGAAGTAAGACTAAAAAGTAAAAGAGCTAATGAAGTTGGAAAAAAAAATTTTTTGAAATAGATTTTTTTTTATGTTTTAACTCCCGAACTTCCCAAGGGCTACCCGGTGAAGGGTTCGCAAGGTACTAGACAGGATAGTGGCATTTAGAGCCACTTTGCCCTTTTCGAGAGAGTTAGGTGGTGTAGAAAATTTTGTGATGTGGGTTTCTATTAAGAATGCGGTAATTAAAATCCAGCCATTTATCTCTGAGCGAGTAGGCGGAAAATAAAAGCTACACTCACGCACTCGACAGAAAATTAAAACACACCCACTCTACAGAAAGTAAACACACTCTACTGAAATAAAGCCTGCCAATTAACTCAAGTGAGTAGGCGGAAAAATAAAAATACGCACACTTGCTTGAAATAAATCCAGCCAATTAACTCAAGTGAGTAGGCGGAAAAATAAAAATACGCACACTTAACAAAATCCAGCCATTTAACTCAAGTGAGTAGGCGGAAAAAATTTAAGAAGGAGGCTGAGAAAGAGAAGTGATAAAATTAATATATTCGCATTTTCAATTTATCAACGAGCGTTGCTTCCCCGGCAACGGCGCCAAAAACTTGATTGCCACTTAGATATCTGCAAGGAGAAAATAACCAAACTAACAATTCATCAAGGCAAGTATACCTATCGAAATGCAGCTAGGGGACACAAGTGTCGTATTGAAATCCGGGAATAGTTGAGTAAGCTTACTCACACGAAATCTATTATTTTATCGACGGAAAAATTAAGTTTTTTAGAAGAAAGCTAATCGTGCTAAAGGAAGAGAACTACTTGCAATGAAAGAGAGCTACTTGCATGAAAAGCTAAAGAGAGCTAACAGAGCGATTAACTTAAGCTTAGTAACGATGAAGGGGAAAATGCACTCGATCAGAAATCACCTCAGCAAGAGTGGTTAGAAAAATACGATAAATAAACCTAAGCTAATTAGGGTAAAGGTCCTTGACCGTGGAGGTTCCATGAATATTGACACGCTTCTCTCGAAGGCCGTGCCTAACTGAGTTTAGGAAGGTCCGACCGACTTTCGCCTAAATCGGAGGCCTAAAACTCGCTTTACGCGGTGAACCCCTCTATTGGATTTTACTCCAATCCGGGAGATTTGAACGTCTGCCTCTCTCGAGGGGTGCGAACAACTCCCTTTACTCTTGAGTGCTCATTTCAAACTTTCGGCCTCTCGGCTAGCCCAGAATGAAAGCAAAGGTGGAGAGTATATATCGATAATATACCTCCAACTCGTGATAAATCAAGAGTAATTCAAAGCTAAACCCTAAAAAGGAAAGGTAAGATTCAAAGCATCAGAACCTAATCACTCGAACCTCGGATCTTTAAGATCGAGTACATGGAGGATTAGTTAATCATGGTGAGGTGGAAGAGGGGGGATGAGTAGAAGAAAATACTGAAAACAGAGCATGAATGAAAAAGAAAACAACACTTTTTATTAAGAGAAACAGCGATCTTACAGCTTGAAAACTAGAGGTTACAAGTGCATGGAAAGGTAAGCTATGCTATCATAAACATTATACTACAGAACGAAGCTACGAACTAATACATGGAAAGCATAAAGATAGAGCCACGAACTAAAAATGAAAAGACATGCTTAAAAGTTCAGAAATACAAAGGACAGAACCTCCCCTCTCAAAGCAAAAGGTGTCCCTAAACCCCTGGAGTTGGGCTCTATTTATAGAATTTTTCGGGTCGGGTCACACCCCCTGTCACGCCCTGGTCGGACGTGACCCTGGGGCGTGACACATTCAGCACGACTTTTTCGGGCAGGAATTGAATTCTGATGAAGTTGTTGCGGTACACGCCCACAAGTCACGCCCTGGTAGGGCGTGTACCTGGGGCGTGTTGTTTGCAGCGTGACTTTGTTGAGCGGAAATTGAATGCTGGAGGTGACAGGCGGAATTGCTAAAGTACACGCCCATATGTCACGCCCGGGTCAGGCATGACCCTGCGACGTGACACTTTCGGTGCGACGGTGGAGCGGGAAAAACGAGCGCGCTGCGGCGATTCCTCGGAACCTGGGGACACGCCTCTAGTACACGCCCGTGTCGGGTGTGACACGGGCGTGACCGAGGGCGTGTACAATAAGTTTCCACGAAATGCAGTTTCGGACCAATTGCTTCATTCCTCTGGGTTACACGCCCTAGGTACACGCCCTGGTAGGGCGTGACCGGGGGGCGTGTCACAGCAAACTTCGGCTGAAAGCCGTGAAAACCTGCAAAAAGTAGAGAAAAAACATTAGCGACAAAAATATATACAAAGGGGAATCAAAACAAGTACTTTACAAGACATGATTTGCTCTAAAACCCCGAAAATATCCTAATAAAATTGACTGCAAACCGTATTATCATTCTTCAAAAATGTCATCAGACATTGATTGAGCCAGAATGTTCAATGCTTGTGCATCAGCAATCTTCATCCTTTTCTGGGCATTTGTCCATTGAGATGATGGAATAGCATCTGGACTTGTTGTTTGCTGAGGTTGAGCTGGACCTGTCAAAATAGATTTGAAGATGTTTTCATCAATGGAGTCCATATAAAATCTAATCCTTGTCTTCCATAGTGCAAGCATATCTAGATTGCACATGGGCAGTCTGGTGCTTGAAAAATCTGCAATTTGTGCCATGATAAAACTCAAAAGATTCTTAAGATCTATCAAAGGATCTTTGTGGTTCAGGTGTTAGCCTGTACAACCAATTAAGGTATGGTATTTTAACCAACCTCGCTTTTATACCAATTGAAAGTAAAAGATCTTAACTTAAGCTTATTAGAGTTATAAACATCACGGCACAAAAAAAATTAAAATAAGAGATGCAGAAAGAAGTCAAGCAACCCAGAAGACACAAGGATTTTTATAGTGGTTCCCCAAATCTGGGTAGTCCACTATTCTACCACCCTGGTAGGAATCCACTCAGGTTTTTGATCAGGTGCCTGACACCAATGAGTTTTGATCAGGTCCCCAAAAACCAAACCCTCAAGTCCTTTGGAAGGAGACTTGCAACCAGGAATCACTTTTGAAGGGAGATGACAACCTTTTATACAAGAGGGGAAAAGAGGTGATGGAAATCTTCTCTTTCTCAATAGCAACTGAGAAGACTATTTGGATATTGATGTTAGCAAGCAGCTCCCCCTGAGATATTGATTTGTTCAGGTTAGCAGGAAGCTTTTCTTTAGGGTGATAGGCCTTCAATCTTCAGGCCTGGACCAGAGTATTCTTCAGGAACTTCTGACTGATAAATTATTTGTTGTCCTTGAGGTTGTCCTGTAGGAATGAAGGAAGAAGACTCTTGATAGAGATTGAATGTTCTTCTTCTTCTTCAGATAACTGTTATTGCTCTGGTCAAGGGCTTCTAGTTACTGTAGAGATATTGCCCTATGTGTATCTTTCTATCTTCTATATTCTATGTGTTCTCCGTCTCTATATATGTATTCTCTGTGTGTCTCTTCTCTATCATCTTCTTCTTCTCCTTATTTGAATTCTTTAGGCTTGATGGCGGAAGAAACATTCCCGAGAGTAGAAGATGCTTTGGAAATTGATCTATAATTAATCCAACTGTAACTGTCCATTTGAACGACTATTTTCACTGAGAATATTTACTGTAATTAATTCTCAATAAATTCTGCCAACTATTACTGATTGCTCAAAAATCGTCGACCTGAACCTTCGTCAAGTTCATCAATCATCGACCTGAGTTCGACATTCGTCGAACTTAGCTAGATTTGTCAAGCTGAATATCTTGCCTGCGTTTGTCAACCGGAGCTTGCAGTTCGTCGAGCTCAGTTTCTATTTCGTCGAGCTGAGAAACTAACTTGCTGATTTCGTCGAGCTGAGCAAGTGTTGTACACCAATCGTCGACATGAGTTCTTTTGTGTTGACACAAATCCTCTGGGTGTCGACACAGATTACTGTGATGGAGTGGATAGATAGTTGTGTCGACAGGTGTTTCTGTGTGTCGACACTAATCGTTTGGGTGTCAACACAGCCTTGCTAAAGTCTTTAGATCGTCGACTTGAGATCGCCGTTCGTCGAACTGCGTTCGACGATCGTCGATCTGATTCTATGACTTTGCCTTAACTGCATTCCTTGGAATTCTTTCAGTAATTCTGGAGAAACCTTCTGAATGACCTGGCCTAGAAAAAGTCCTATGACCCATGACTATACATGTTGGGTCAATCTAAAATCCTAATAGTGTTCCTTGCTCAAATCCTAACTGGGGTTCCAACAAGAAACAATTTGGAGAATTCATCAATTGAGACATCCTCTAATCCTCGACCTGCCAATTGATGCACTTCCACGTCCTCCCACCACAATCTCGCATCTCCTTCTAGCAGAAAAGTGGCTAAGGTTACTTTCTGCTCCTCCGCAGTCCTGATTGTAGTCAGGATCCTATTCACTCTAGCAAGCCAATCTTCTACCTCCGTTGGGTAAGTCGCCCCACCAAACATAGGTGGACGAAATTCCATAAATCATTTTAAGGACTCATCCATTGCTTGCTCCTCCACCACAACTTCAGCATGCTCTTGCCTTACACCTGCCCATACTGGCACCCCTGCAGGCCTTGCCTGCCCAGTAGGATGTGCCTATAACACTGCAAGCACCGTCTCCGTCACCATCAGTATGGTCTCTGCCGAAGGAGGCGTAGACGCTTCAACTGGTGTTGCACTCTCGTTGGATCGCTGGGGCTCAGACTGCCCAGCACGACTCCTCTCCACCTAGCAATGTACAAAACACCATTAATCATCCATGTCATAACGATAATTATGCATTGACTACACGCTCAAGCACTTTACGTGCATGGAATACATTCCTAGTGGACATTCGTGAGTTCAATTATGTTCTTCCTCCCAAATAATCTCAACCTGGCTCTGATATCACTTTGTAATGCCCCCACTCGTCACATGGAATATAACGGTGGGTCTGGCCGGGGCCCCACGCCATATTTCACAAACAAGCGTTGTAATTATGCGTGGAAATCAAAATCTACTCGTACCCTAACTCAAAACTTTCTAGAGTAGCATTTTAAGTTGGATGAACTCAGCTCAATGAATATCCACTAATATACAAACTCCACATTTATATATCAAAATCAGGAATGTATACAACACACACACCCATGACCTTATGGCCTTACAGGTTCCTCTTTACACAAATATACAATTTCAAACATCGGCACGTAGGCCAGCCACACATGAAATCCAACCATGCTTCGCACGGCCTTCAAGGGCCTTTATCAGCAAGCCTCCATTCCGCTCAAACCAATCCATTTATCAGCACTTGCATTTAGCCATCCACACAAGAGCGATAAACAAAGTAACAGTCGGCATTAGCTGACCAATTATAACGACCCTACCCCTTACCCGAGGTAGTGGTTCCTTCACTGTATGCATTGCCATAATAATCTCTATCAATCTACCAATCACAACCATATCACAGCGGCGCCAAAAACTTGATGCTAAAGATCACGGCAGTGAACCGGTCGCACAAGTAATATAAAATTGGCGAGTTTTCCCAAGTATCGATCTCTCAAGGAACACAGTAAAGTGGAGTTAATTTCGAGGAGGACTTGAGATTGAAGTCCTTAGGTCGGAGCTAACTAAGGGGGGTTTTGATATTTGCAGAAAAATAATGTACAAATCTAACAACTACTCCTATGCAACGCCGCTATGCGATGCTTCGCCAGGAGGGATGGAAGACTAGTCGGGCCGCTATGCAACGAATCACTAGGCGGATGGGTGAGTAGGCTTACGGATGAGGTGGTGAGAATGGCGGAATGAGGGTCTTGAGCACCTCTTCGCTATGCACGCCACTAACAATTGCTTGTGCGGCAAGGGCGGATGGATGGTGGATGAAATATGGCGCACCTCAAGCAACAAAAGCGTAAAACAATACAGAATCACATAGACATTAATCTAATAAAGTTTACATCTAAAGTGCAACAACATCAATATAAATGAAGTTTTAACACACATATACAACAATAAAGTAAGAACAAGTCAAGAGATCGACCGAATCCGAAGTTTTACTGAGGATTCATGGTTGGAATCGTCGGGTTGTCAATCCACGTCCAAGCTCGAACCTCAACTGTGTCCGGGGTAGAGAAGGGCTGTCACAACCTTCTAATGGCCCGTCTTCTTCATGTCATGATAGTGGACGAAAGTTGGAAGATTCCATTTGCTTAATGGATATGGTGTTGAAGCTTGAAATGAAACCAAGAGATGATGGATGAGGCCAAGAGGAAGCTTCAGCTTGGATTTGGAGGTGAAAGCTTGCTCGGAGCACATCCCTAGGGTGCAAGATGATGCAAAACGGCGGAGAAGGCGGAAAACGGCGGAGAAATGTCGAGCGATCTGAATGATCCCGAATTATGGCGAGACCTGTGATATTTATACAAAGCAGAATTGAACAATGCGCACGATCACGGGGGCACGACCAGTGGTCATGCACACTATGTTCAGTGATCGTGCGCAGTGGCATGGAAGATTAGGAAGAAGAACTGGGATAACACGCACGAGCAGTGGAGCACGACCACCGGTCATGCGCACTAAGTTCAATGGTCATGCGATTACCCCAGACAGGACTCCAGGAAAAGAGGAATCAATGCACACGATCAGTGGAACACGACTGGTGGTCGTGCGGACTATCTCCAGTGGTCGTGCAATTACCCCTGGTAGATTTTGGAAATCCAGGTACATTGCGCACGATCATTGGCGCACGACCAGTGGTCGTGCGCACTATTTCCGATGATCGTGCGCAGTATTCCTGCTTCAAAACGTCCCCGGAACACGCACACGACCCCTCAACCCAGCATTGATATGTGCAGACATTCCAGACGATCACAAAAAGGGAGTACAAACATTAAAAGTACAGAAATACACAACCACGTGCCTAAGTGTGCACTTCCTATGGAAATAAAGATAAGATGAAAGATATACGATAACGAACTAAAAGTGAAGTGCATGCGAAGAAAAATAAGCCCAGATGAGTCCGAAAATAGGTATAAAAATGGACTCATCACACACCTAGAGTTAACTATTTGCGCGTCCCGAGCAAACAAAATTTAAGCAGAAAGGGAAAATGATTTTGCTAACAAGGAAATGCGATACGGAGTACCATGCGAAGTCGCATGCTTGCACGAGTAAAAATATAATAGAAGAAATTTCTAAGTATGAAGAATAGTTTATATTTTTCACAATACGTATCAAACTTTTATTACTACTCAAAAATAGAATCACGGTGAATCAGCTGGTCATGCATAGGAAGGAAGTAAGCAGACCACTAAGGTGAGCTTTGCCAAAGATCAGGGCTCAGGATCACCTCCAAAGGAAGCCACCAATGTCGGGGACCATACGCTTGCCCGTTCACACTCTCTCCGCGACACCAGTTAGAATCAAGCGCAAATCCGTAGGACTTTATTATAATCACGGGGCTTGGGTTACTGTGAGGAAAACAATAATAAAAAGAAAGGCCATGCACCTAACCCAAATGAGCTAGCCTAAAAAGAATCCAACCGCTAACCCCAATATATGTAGGTACACCACACCTCCAGACTTAACTTTTAACAAATGTGTGTGTGCACCGCCTACTCCTAATATAATCACATTACCAAAAAGATTTTCAATTTAACCTTTTTATTTTCACTTTTTTTCTTTTTTTTTTCTTTTTCTTCATTCTATTTCCACAATTCAGCAGATATAAACTTGGAAGTAGTTCCACATTTTCACAAATAATAACACCACATCACATCCCAACATGAAAATATAAAACACTAAACTCGACTTGGGTGTGCGACTAGGATAGGCTATTGGGCTTTGGTGAATGAAGGTGGAGTTGAATCAAAAGAAAGGTAGGCACAACGGGGCTAGCGAGGATATGACATTAGGAACGATACAAGGCTCAACCGAGCCAAAATGATGGCCTACATCATGCTTACGCTAGACTAACCAAATACCCATGCTTCGATAGTAGCTTGGGGGCAAGTTCTTAGCCATCAAGAAAGATGATCCTTCCTACCGACTAAAGCAAAACGAGTCTAGTGATGGCTACACACATTCCTATACTACCGTTTGATTCACACCGGATTCACGAACTTTTGAGTAGAATAAAAAGATCTGTACACAAATAGAAAAGTATAAAACCATAAGCATACAAAAAAATTAAATCTACTCAAATTTCTACACGAGACGAGAGCAGTTGACTAGAAACACAACAAGGTCAACATTTTACTTTGTCTCACAATCCTAAGCCAACACCATAATTTTCCCAAATCTAACGAAGAAATGAGTTTAACTCGCGGCACACTAACAGGAAAGCATGCGGTCAAGTGGGTGCAGTGGTGTGTAGTGCAAAGAACTAATCAGAATAAAACTATAAAAGCTTCTAGTATGCACATGAGATGTGCATGTGCAAAAGGCAACAAAACTGGCTCTCCCCCAGACTTAAATTAAACTACACAGCATATAATAGAGAAATTAAAATCATAAAGACCGAAGGGAAGAGGTTACCCAATGCTCAGCTAGTGAGCATACCAGAAGATGCGTGGAAACCTGAAGCAGGCCCGCCATACGAAGAATCACAACCCCGCCAACACGAAGTTGTCGAGAATACATGCAGGGGTGAGCTCCGCAAAAAACAAAACAAAAATATACAAACTACAAAGAAATACTAAAACTAACTAGACATGAAAAACAAAATGCAAAAAATGAAAGATAAGTACTGGGGTTATTGTCATCGCAGCACGACTTATTCAGCTACGAAAAGGTTCTAGCTAATGGGCCTATGAAAAGAAAAATGCACAGGTAATTGTCCCAATATCCGTTTTGGTAACATGTACCGATACGGCGATAGAACAGTCACCCCTCTACCTAAATAGTAATACCTTCCCAACACTGGCAGAGGAAATAGGAAGTAGAGCGGTTCACAAGTAAGGGGTACACAACCATATACTTGTGCAACCGGTTCACTGCCGTTATCACAAGGTGATGCGTCTAAATCGGCAAGCGCACCGGTCGCACAAGTAATAAAGTTTGGGAATAAATACCCGAGTGTCGGTCTCTTGAGGAATGCAATTAGCATAGAGCGGCAACTGTTCAAAAAATATTGTAATGAGGGTTATACTAAGAAAAAGAGTAAAAAGGGGACTTGAGATATTGTGGTTGTTTGATCTAATAAACTAATAAAAGCTATGCGTGTCGAAGGCACCGCTTCGCAAGGTGAAGTGAGTCTATCGGCCGCGATGCCGAACATCGGTTGGGCGATTGGACGTAAAGCTAATGGATGGAAGTGTTCTTGTGCGGAGTGCAATCGGGTGAGACACGGGTATGAAGTGGATGTGGAGTGGGCGAGGCGCATTCACAAACACTACTCACATGCATAAGAAAACTACAAACATCCCATTAGATATAGAATAAAATATGTAGTTCATTACAATGTATGTCATCCCATACAACAGAGGAAGGGGAAGAGGGGTAAACCAATAGAGGGTGAAGATCCACCGTAGGTCCTGGCCGGAATAGCGAGTTGTCAATCCGCATCCGGGCTCAGTCTGAGGAGGCTTCCGGTACCAACGAGCGGTCACCTCAAATGCCTTTGAGTCCATTCTCTAGGTTGTCTTCTTCACCAACTCCGATGGAAAGCTTGTAGTTGAAGTCGTCAATGGCCGGGAGCTCCGCCGGAGAGTTTGAAAAGCTTCGGAATAGCCGGCTATGGACTCCTGATGAATGTGGAGGTGATGGAGCAGCTAGAGAAGTAAAATGGCACTTCCTGCGCACTCCCCGATCGCAGCAAATGACGGGCGTTGACCTAAATCGCGGAGAAGGCCCTAAAATACGGAGGCAGTAAAAGCATATCGCACGATCAGTGTCGCAAGACCAGTGGTCGTGCGCACTGTAGGTCGATGATCGTGTGCCATTTCCAAATAGACCTGTAAACTGGATAAAGACATCAGCATAAAAGAGCAAAATTAGTGGCGCATGACTAGTGGTCGTGCACACTGAATCCACTGATCGTGCGATTGACTAGGACAGATTTGCAGAAAGCAAGGGGTAAACGCGCACGAGCAGTGGCGCACGACCAGTGGTGGTGCGCACTACGGCCAGTGCTCGTGCGATTACCAGGGAAGAATTAGGAAAAATGAGAATGTAATGCGCACGATCGGTGGCGCACGACCAGTGGTCGTGCGCAATAAGTCCAGTGGTTGTGCATAGTGTTCCTGTGTCGTCGGGGTCTCCCGAGTAGTTACGGAGCACACACACGACCCATGCACCAGCAGAAGAGGCAGATAGGCCGCCAAAAGTGTACACCACATTCTCAAGACACGGCTAAAGAATAACAAAAACACAGAAACAAAGAAAACACACAGAAACGGGCCTATAGTGCACTTAATCATGAAATAAGCACGTCAACAGATATAAGCCGTAATAGCTCTCAAGTGCAGTGCTAAGACAATAAAACTGGCCCAGATGAGTCCAAAAATCAGTGTAAAATTTGGACTCATCACACCCCCAGACTTAACCATTTGCACGTGCCGCGCAAATCATCACTCCGTGAACTAGAAAATAGCTAGCTAGGTCAGAAGTTTCAAAAAAAAAAGTAAGATTAGAAATCAAATAAATCATGGGCATAGAAGATATAATAGAAAAACTTTTTAATTATACTAAGTAGTTTAAACTATTCGACAGGTGGAAATAAATATTATAATTGCTCAAAATTAGAATGCTGGAGAATCTTGCGATCATGTGTAGGAAGAAAGTAGGCAGGCCACTAAGGTGAGCATTGCCAAGGATCGGGGTTCAGGATCAAGTCCAAAGGAATCCACCAATGTTGGGGACCATACGCTTGCACGTTCACACTCTCTCCACGGTGTGGATTATACTCAAGCGTGAATCAGTAGGACCTGTAGGAGAGGATGGGGCTTAAGCTAAGGTTTGGTAGTTAATAATAAACATGACGGCTCCACGCAACCAAAGCGAGCGAACAAAAACCTAAACCAATACAGCCACTTAGAAATGCACGTGTAACACACCCCCATACTGAGCTTGAAAATCGGGCGTGTACACGGCCTAACCCGACCAAAATCAATAAATATGATGGGGATAGAATTCTCAAAGCAATTCGTTGAGATTTTTATTTTTCTTTTTCGTTTTTATGCTTTTTTCTTTTCTGCGTTTGCAATCCCCAAACGTAGCAATCAAAAAGTTTATGAATTCAGCACCACATTACACGATTTCCACATATCACAACATCAGCAAAATAGTAAATACAAACAAGCTCAAGCATTTGATTGCGATGGTGGGTTTAGCTTCAGGCCTTTGTGAATGTGAGTGGAGCTGGATCAAAGAAGGGGTAGGCACAAATTTGGCATGCAACGGTTAACGGGCAGGAAATGCTAAACAAGGCTCAAACTACCCAAAATGATGGCCTACGTCATACTCACTCTTGATTAATCGGGCACCAATTCTTCAAGAGTAGCTTCGGGCAAGTTCTTAGCCACCGAGAAAGATGATCCTTCCTCCCGAATCGAGCAATATGAGTCTAGTGGCGGCTACACATATTCCTACATTATCGTTCGATTACTCCAGATTCAGATTTTGAGTAGTACAAACAATATTTACGTCTGCAAAAAATATAAATCTACAAGCATAAAGAAAAATTAACTCTATACTAGTTCTAAACAAACCATGAGTACTCGATTAGGAGCACTGCATGAGTTTCGAACTACTCGATCCCGAAATCTTAAGACAGCACCAGTATTTTAAAGTTTACACAAAACAATACATTTGACTCGAGCTGCACGCGTGGATAAGAGCGCACTCGTGTGGGTGACTCAGTGTGTGCAATAGAGATCATGAAATAGCTAAACAAGACACTGGTATGCAACAGAATGTGTTGTGTAGTGACCGCAGGCATGTTCTCCCCCCCCCCCAGACTTAAAGTCGACAACTAGTAAAAATAAGCATTCCAAATGGGAAAAATAGCTAGGGTAGGAAGTACCTATGCTCAAACTTGAGCATACCAGTCGTGCAACGAGATGTCCAAGTGCGGCCAAGTTGCTACGGCTCAAAAATTCCTGCACCTGCGATTAAAATAAGCACGCCAAACAAAATATTGACGCATATAAATATAACTATGTAAAAAGAACTCAAAACACAGCATAGGACCAAACGGTCTAACTTGGGTTGTCTCACGAAAGCCCTTTTATTTACCGTCCTTAAGATGGACCAAATACCTATATTATCAGTTACAAGATAGAGTTCTTTGCAGTCTGAAGAAAAATAAATAAATATAAAAGATCAAATAGGTTCAAGAGATACAAAATTCGGTGAAAAATGTGCAGGGGTAGCTGCAGAGTGGAGTGGTGGTCCTCATTTATCGGTGCTGCCATTGTCGATCAAGGAGTGTCGCTATTGCTTTGCTTGGGGTCGGCGAGCTGCAGGCTTTGAGAGTCGCCGGTGGTTGCGCCGCCATCATATAATTTTAGCCGGTGCCCATTGACTTTGAAATTGTCGCCGCTTTTCCCGGCTATTTCAATGGCGCCAAAGGGGTAGACTCCGATCACTGTGAAGGAGCCGCTCCACCGCGATTTGAGCTTGCCGGGAAATAAGCAGAGGCAGGAATTGTACAGCAGGACTTCGTCTCCTGGTTGGAATTCTTTGGGGACGATGTGACCGTCATGCCATTTTTTGTTCTTTCTTTGTATCTCTGGGCATTTTCGTATGCGAAATGCCAGAGCTCCTCTAATTTGTTCAGTTGAGTGAGGCGCTTATATGTTGCGGCTTCGATGTCCATGTTTAGTAATTTGGTTGCCCATAGCGCTTTGTGTTCTAGCTCGACCGGTTAGTGGCAAGCTTTTTCGTAGACTAGTTGAAAAGGAGTCATACCGATAGGGGTTTTGAAGGCAGTTCTGTATGCCCATAAGGCATCGTCGACCTTCTTGGCCCACTCTATTCTGTTGGAATGGATGGATTTTTCGATGATTCTTTTGAGCTCGCGGTTGGAGACCTCTACTTTCCCACAGGTTTGGGGATGGTAGGCAAGAGAGATTTTGTGGTGGACTCCAAACTTCTTCATGAGTTGCAAGAATGACTTGTTGAAAAAATGGCTCCCGCCATTGCTGATGATGGTGTGCGGGGCGCAGAATCTAGAGAAAATGTTCTTTTGTATGAAATTCAAAACGGTGCGGGCATCATTTGCAGCGACAGCTTCGGCTTCGACCCATTTGGAAACATAGTCCACTACGATAATAATATAGAGTTTTCCATGTGGCATTGGGAAGGGTCCCATGAAGTCGATCCCCCAAACGTCGAATGGTTCGCAGACAAGCATGTTGTTGAGAGGCATTTCATCCCTCTTGGAGATATTTCCTGTCCTTTGTCATTCATTGCATTTTGCGACGTATGCTTGGGTGTCTCTAAAAAGGGTTGCCCAAAATAGGCCACATTGTAGTACCTTGGTGCTGTTCGGGTGGCGACGAAATGACCGCCGGCCTCCCGATCGTGGCAGTGTGTTAAGACGGATTGAAATTCAGTCTCGAGTACGCAATGCCTGATGATGCCGTCGTTGCAAGTATGGAATAGTAACGGGTCTTCCCAGAAATAATATTTGGCGTCGGACATTAGTTTTTGCTTTTGCTGCGATGACAAGTGAGGGGAGACAGATTTGCAAGCGAGGTAGTTGGCCATATCTGCGTACCACGGGATTGTCGGAGTGAGCGAACAGATGGCGAATAATCTTTCGTCCGGGAAGCAGTCGGCAATCTCATTGCAGTTGCATATGGGTACAACTCCTTCGGTATCGCTCTCCAATCTTGCTAGGTGATCGGCGATGACGTTTTCGACCCCTTTCTTATCTCGGATCTCGATGTCATATTCTTGTAGTAGAAGAATCCAACGGATTAGCCGGGGCTGGGCTTTTTTTTTGAATAAATACCTTAGTGAGGCATTGTAAGACCCCCCTCCTTTTTTCTCTCAACACCGGGGTCTTATGCCCAGAACCGCCGTTTTGCGGTGACTCCTTCACGCCCTGAAGGGTCATCACCACAAAGCGTCGATTCTGCCAGACAATTTGATCACAGAAAAGTAGCACAATAGTGTAAATGCAAATTGCAGTCCACAGAAAATCACATATCTTAGAATAAATCTCCACGAAGGGAGTGTCCACAGAATATAACATCAGAGTAGCAAAATACGGGCTTATGCCTGGTACATCATATCCTCACTACAATATCACTCATGCGGAAGCAAAAGCAGAAACACTACTCAAGGTCGAGACTCACGGTCCCGGCTGTATGAACTCTGGAGCTAGACTGCCCCACCTCCAAGCGCACCGGTCTCTGGGGCTGCTCCTCCATGCTGGTCTGAACGATCCCCTAAATGATGCGGTTCGAAAACCGTTAGTCTAAAAGACTAAGTCCTATCATCCCCCGCCCCTTCCCCCACGGCTCCTAGGCACCGAGCGGAGAGGAAGAAAAGGGAGGACGTGAAGGTGGAGAATATCAAAAACAGATGACAGCGGTCCTATACTAGCAATTCTATAACATGTATAGACAATAAGCTGAAATATGAAAGATAACCTTCACTTATGTGAGAACACATAAGCCAAGGGGTCTTCTGCAAGGCTCCCATCGTATAAAAAGTCCCATACCAATTTATACGTTGGGGTGTCGGTTATCAAACAGCAGTAAATATATATATCAAAATTAACCTTAATTTATAAACTTGCCCACACAAGCTTATAGACCAAGGGGTCGTTTTGCAGGTCCTAATGTATAAGCGTCCCATTCCACTTATACATTAGGTGTCAGGGGTTAAATGATTCGATTATGCTATGACATGCAAGTGGGTATGATGGACATGCATGTGCAACGCACACACCCGACTCTGTGCACACAGACCTTTAGTTCCCCCTTTCTAGAGTCGTATCCTCCCAGGATACCTCCGTAGTGGCAGATGGAAGCGGTGGGTTGGGCCTCGCCCACCTCTAAACCAGTAAAGCACTACCGGTCAGACCTATCGTACGCCTCAACGCTTGGTGCACGAAGCGGACTCCTGCGTACTCTTGCCGGCTGGCGCACCGGACTTCTGTTGGCGAAGTGCTAACCACACTTGCCGAGTCAACGTATTGGCGTCGGTGCATCGACCCTCCAATACCGAAGACCCACCACCTTAATTTCCTTTCCTTTTTATGCACATGCAAATTAGCGTAATTAAGAACCGAGCCGAAGCTCCCCGGACCAACACGTCCGTCTCAAACAATCGAGCCGAAGCTCCCCGGACCCAAAGTCCGCCTTTTAACCATCCGAGCCGAAGCTCCCAGCTAACTTCCGGTGCTAACAGTGTTTGTGTAAGGTGCAACCCTAATTACTAAGTTACTCTTTTCAGCTTGTTAATACAGTTTACGTTAACCCAGGACTGCCCCCGGTATTCCCTGTGAAGGGCTCTCAAGGGGCACTAGGAACTATGTTGGGATTACGCCCAGCGTTCCCTTTCGCAAGGTACTTATTATTGTTATTGGTTGATCCTCTTACCCATTACTTTCTCATGTTACGATAGGATAATCCTAAGGTGATTTGACTCCACTCACCTCGGGGAGGACGATCTTTCGTCGGTCCCGAGCGCCTCTAAACCCTAGCCAAAACAAACTCCCTACTCACTTTATCTTCCAAGATGCACCTATTACTGTTTATCCTTCCAACAAGCCAACAAGACCCATCACATATGCTCTAATACATATCACAAATGATTTCCTGCAGTTTTGCTAAATGCAGACCACTTAAGCTATATGACCCGTAAAAAGGGAAGTATGCTATATGATCATCCAATGCTTATATAATAATTATTAGAGATCTATATGGGCATATGTGGACTGAATCCACAATTTCCTAATTTTCATAATTTAAATGCTAATTTATTTATTTATTTTAAAAACCCAAAGTTCCAAGGTTGAACAGGAAGTATAAGATTTAAGCAAGATGAAGCTCCACTAAAATTATGATAAATGCAAGATGGGTAATCATCTACAAATCCAGAACCTCCAAATTTTTCAGTAAAATTTCAGCCCTCAAATTATATTTCCAAATTTATTGCAAAATAAATCATTAAAAGGGGATGTACAATAAAAATAATTCCAAAAATTCAGAGAAATTCCAGGATGGTTTTAAGGGCACATAAAACCTCTAAGTAAACTTTCATAATTTGTTTGAAAGAAGTATTCCCTAAATTAATTAAATATCTTATTCTCAAAAATATGACCTTGTAAAGAAAGTTCTGAAAACAGACCTCTAAAAATTATAAATAAATTTCTACAAGTAAAATTTGGCCTAAAAACATCAAAACCTAAGCCTCATGATTTTTCAATAGATATATCCACAATAATGAATTTTCTTTACCCAAAGCCCCTTTCTGAAATTAATGAAGGAAGTACCAAACAGAATTAATTGAAAATTGTGATAAAATCCAGAGATGATCAACTAGCCCTATAATAACCTCTGACCAAGTTTCATCATATTTTAAAGAACATAACGTCCCTAATAAAATCAAACATCACTTTGGTCCTTTTGGTAATGAACAAATGAAGTACCAAGAATAAAATCCATAAAATTCTACAAAAATTACTAGAGGTCCTAGGTGGCCTAAAACCTATTCTGCCCAAGATTCAAAACATTTGGGAAAGATTTAGTGGCTGAATCTCCAAATTTGTGCTCCTACCCTAAAACTAGGGTTAGGGTTTTGAGGTGTCTACCTTGCTCTAATTATTCTAAATTTCCTACCAGAGATCTTAGGTAATACTAGCCTCAATTCTACTGGGTTTCCAAGGACATGCAAGGGCATTTTCCCCCATGTCCTTCACAACCCTCAAAAGTCCTTCCTTAGGGTTTGAGGTTGAACCCTAGGGCAAATCAAGTCTCTAACATCCCATTTTCCTCCAGGGGTGGCATTGTCCATGCAAAGTCAGTGTCCAAAACCTCTACCTCTGTTGAGGGGAGGGGACCACCCTAAGTCCATAGTGCACTTTTTATCAAAAATACCTCCTTAAAGCCAAACTAGGGATTGCTGATTTCCTAACCAAAACATATCCAAATGAGTTATAATTTTGTACAGAACTAGGTCTTGATTCCAGGGACTATTCACCAAAAGTTGGGAGGGTTTGGAGATGTTTAGAACACATATTTAATTTATTTATGGATTATTAAATTTTTATAAAAACTATAGAAATAGTTTCTTGAAAAATTCCCATTTTTATACAGGTCCTAGGTATAGCTAGGATAGACTCGCTACCAAAATCTCAGGTCATTTGGACAAGGGATGAAGGGTGGCCATCCATTTTAATCTCAGGTTAGCCCTAGGTATAGTGCCCCCCAAAATGGGTGCTGTGGTCTAACCACTTATCCAAACTAGTTGAAATAAATTTTAAAATAATGTAGACTCGATGGGCTACAACTTTGGTGACTGGCCATTTTTCCTAAAACAGCATCTAAATGCCTCGTTTAACGATATAAAAATGTGTAAGTTAAAGGGTAACAAAAATAATATTATATATATAAATATAATAATTAAGTAATAAAACTTACTGTTCATCTTCTCAAAAAAAACCGAACCAGCAACCCTAAAAAACGCATAAAACCTATAGCTTTGAATGAGCCACCGCCGACCATTTGGCCACCTCCCTGGCCAGCCACCATCATCACCACCTCCGTTGAGGTGAGGGCTACCGTCAGGGGGTGGCACGACCGCTGGAGAGGCGATTTCCTGCGAACCCGACCACCATGGTTTTTTGGAAAAACCATGGAAATGAAAACTTGGATCGGCTCGATTGAGTCTGATTCTTGTCCTAAACGATTCCTACGATCTACCCACGGAAGAAGAAGTAGAGGAGGACCTTGTTTGGGGTTCGATGACGGCGGCGGCGGTGGTCGGCCATGGCGTTTTTCCTCTCCGGCGAGCTTGCCCGAATCCTCGATCCTCCACCAAAACCTTTGATCCAATACGTTATTTTGACTGCCAAGGACGTTCTGAAGGTGATGGCAAGATCAGAAATTGGAATGGGGGGCTGCATAGGGGGATTTATATTTTTCATGGGAGGGGAGGTGAAGGGTTGGTTGGCCATGGTGGTTGGACTCCCCCCATTAGTGTTGGCTGGCTGGAATTGATAGCATCATCATCCCAAGAGGCAAGGGAGAGGAATGGGGACAATGGAGAGATGAATGGAGTGGCCCATGGCCTCCCTCCATAACTCTTCTCTCTCTTTTCCTCTTTCTCTCTCCTCCATTAAGGAGAATGTAACAGCCCAAAGTGCAGAAACAGGAAATTTTGAGTGACACGGCCTGTGACACGGGCGTGTCCCAGGGCGTGTCAGTGGAGACGGGCGTGTCGCAGTGTAACGCCCCGAAATTCAATGAAGCAAAGGGGGACGTTTTGGGCCAGTTTTGGTTTCTGGCTGAAGGCACACGGCCTGGGACACGGGCGTGTCCCAGGGCATGTCAAGCGTGTGCCGACACTTAGCCGCGAAGTCGTCGAGTTATACTCGACGATTCGTTGAGAATGGGCACACGGCCTGCGACACGGGCGTGTCGCAGGGCGTGTCGACCCGTGTCGACACTTAGCCGTGAAATCGTCGAGATATACTCGACGATTCGTCGAGAATGGGCACACGGCCCGCGACACGGGCGTGTCACCGGGCGTGTCGACCCGTGTCGACGATCGTCCAAGTGAAATCGTCGAGATTCACTCGACGATCGTCGAGACAAGGCACACGTCCTAGGACACGGGCATGTCCAAGGCCGTGTCATCCAGTCATCGTTCTCCCCTCGACGAAATGTCCCGTGTACACGGCCTGGGGCCCAGGCGTGTCAAGGTGACACGGGCACGGACACGGGCGTGTCCTAGGAACCCGTGCAGTGCTCGGGTTGAAAACGGGGGAAAAATCATGGGGTACACGGCCGGCTACACGGCCGTGTCAGCTGGAACACGGGCGTGTCAGCTCGAACACGGGCGTGTTCGATACCCGTGTGAGGGTCCAGGAGATTCGATTTTGACGGCGAATGCGGCACACGGCCCTGGACACGGGCGTGTGCCGGGCCGTGTTCGGTCCAGATTGGGCATTTCAGTCCCGAATCAAAGCCGTTCGTTTCCTTGATTGAAGATCTAACGGCTGGGGATGGTTCCTGAGAGGATATACCCGGGTTTGACTTAGAAAATCCATCACTTTCTTACCTTTTTCATCTCTCCAAACCCTTGGAGAAAGAGGAGAGCCCTTGGAGGAAGAAGAGCTAGATCCGCCATTGGAGGAGCTTCGGAGCTCCGAATCGCAAGCCGACTCCGGATCCACGGAGGCAACGCAAGTGCGGTGATTTCTATCCGATTACTTTTCGATGGCGCCAAAGAGGAACTCAAGGGTAACGATCCTCATCTTGAGCATGAATCGCTCCTTTTCTTAGCATAGGAAGCCCGCTCTCGCAAGTTTGCGGAGAGTTGGAGGCGTTCCTTCGGGTAGATATGTAAAGTCCCCGTTGTTTAGAGTCCGTATGCGAGAACGGACATAGGCATTTTGTGTGAAGCCTACCCGGACATGTTAGTCTGGATCGGTGATGTTGCATTGCATAAGGCCGGAGAAGACTCCGTGCTATTGGGTGTTTTTCGGGTTTTCTACGCGGTAGATTGCAGCAGGGAGCCTTGGGGACTAACCCAAAGGTGCACCCGGAAAACTGGGCGGATACGAGATCTTGCCAACTTGGTGGCCTGAGAGCCAACTTGAACATAACGTGGTTATGTGACTTGCGGTAGAATGGGACTCGGCGAAAGTTTGACCCGCGCAAATGGCTTAAATTGTCGTTGCGATGTGAGCACGGGTTAGATGGAACCGTACCCGCTCTATGTCGTTCGGGTTAGAGAGACCAAAGGTTACGTGGCACTCGCCGTTGGCATAGATGGGAGTCTTCGGCGGTCAATGGCTTAAATTGACGTGACCAATGCTAGGAAGACGAATTGCTCATAGGAATGGCCGTCTAAGTGGCGGTGGTGAGTCCGGAATGTTAATGGCTTTAATTGACGTGACATCGACCGGTTCACCGAGAATGTGCCCTGAGTGCACGGGACGTGTGGCCGTACGAGCCAACGTCTGTGATGAAATGGCTATGGTTATATGCATTGCTCGCTTGTGCTAATGAAATGCAGGGAAGGAGCATCGCCGCCCCGAGTTGGGGGCGGGATCGTTATAATTTGGTCAGCATTGCTGACCGTTGCCTTGTTTGCCACCGTGCGGTGGTTTGTTGCTTGCAGGTGCAGCTGGACCAAGCGGTCAATAGCGGGCTAAAGCCCTTTTTGCGAAGCTGGCCCTCGAAGGCCCAAGTGGAAATGTTTTCTGTTTTATTCATGTATGACCGGCCTGCGTGCCGAGGTTTGTAAATCATGTATTATTCAAGTGAAACATTCTGTAAGGCCTTAAGGCCGATTTTGGGTATTTTGTATACATTCCTAATTATGTACTAGTGGACATTCGTGCTCTAATGCTGGGTTCTTGTTTACAACTTTTATAAACTGCTTCCGCTAGAATGCTCTGTGTAGGACGTTGAGATTGGTTGGATGGTTTCCATACGTAACCACCCGGTCTGTCTGTGGTATATGGCGTCGGGCCCCGGCCGGACCTACTGCTATATGCTATGCGACGGATAGGGGGTGTTACAATTTGGTATCAGACTACTGGTTTTGGTCGGGCTTAAAGTGAATTCGTGGGCGAATTCTTTTTAAGGGGTGGTGAGCACATTGTGTGCGTCATCGTTATAATGGTAAAAGAACCCATGAATGTCCACTTAGGAATGAAAATACTCGTGTTTGAGGAACCTGCGTGTTCCTATAATTGCTGTTTGCAATGTTATGTGGTCGCTTAACGGTGTTTTGTACCACTAGAGGTGACCAGAAGTGGTGTTGGGCCGTCAAAACGCCGAGTTTCTGAGGCTAGCAGTGCACCGGATGTTTCTCCCGCAACACCTCTGTCGGCTGAGAATTTACGTTTGGTGGCTGAAGCGGTGTTGGCCGTGATTAATGCGCAGCCTGGAAGGCAAGCGCAGCAGCCTGCTCCCGTGATGGAGCAAGAACCTCTGCGAGAGGCTGAGCCGAGGAGGGTGGAGCAAGTGGTTGTAGAACCGATAGTGCCAAGGAGGGCAACTGAGAGGCAGTTGAAGCATGTAATGAGCTTTAACCCTCCGTTATTCTCGGGGTTGGGAACCCCATCTCAGGCTGAAGACTGGCTCTCTAGGGTGAAGAGAGTCATGACGGCGACGGAGACGGAGGAGTGGCAAATGACCACCATCGCTATGTTCCTGCTGGACGGTGAAGCGAGGATGTGGTGGGAAGGATTGGAGCTGCATCATTTGAGAGGTAGACAACTGATAGACGTTCCGATGGAAGAGTTCTCGGGATTGTTCTTAGCAAGATACCTCCCTTCTACTCAGAGGATTTCAATGGAGAATGAGTTCCTGAAGTTGGTGCAGGGTGAGAGGAGCGTGGATGAATATCTCCACGAGTTTACGCGGTTGAGTCGTTATGCTAGCTCCACCATCATGGATGAGGAGCGCAAGACTAATCGTTTTTATGAAGGCTTGAGGGATGAGCTGAGACTATTACTGTCGGGGCCAATGACGCAGGGTTTCTTAACCTTGGTCAATACTGCCCGGTCCTTGGAGAAGGACATGAAGAGCGTGCAAGCGAAGAAAAGCTTGGGTGAAAAGAAATCTGAGTTCAGAGTGCCGACTACTTCAAAGTCCGGCTATCAGAGGGCTTTCAAGAAGCATAGGACTTCGGGTCCAGCTCCTTCTGGCGCTTCTGGGGCGACTACGGGTCGGACCCCGGGTGCGTGCTTTACGTGTGGAAAGACGGGGCACTTTGCCCGTGATTGTTGGAGCGGACGTCCTAAGTCCGAGAGGAGGCCGGGAGCCACATATGAAGAGAAGGGAAAGGCGGTGGAGTCGACCGCATCCCATTATGCTCCGGCCCAACCAAGGGTCTACAATCTTGGCCAACAGGAGGCCATTAAACAAGCTGATGTGGTGACAGGTACGGTTTAATTTATAGCAAGTCAATTTCCTTTATATGCTTGTTATGCACATGTTACCTTACCACTACTTGTTTAGGATTCGTATTGATTTGTGAAAATCCGGCACGAGCACTCTTCGATACGGGAGCTTCACACTCCTTCTTGTCCGAAGGATTTATATCACGCATCGGAGTCCCTTCTTCGATGGCGAAGGATAAGTTGGATGTGTTGTTGCCCAATGGGTGTTCGATGCGAGCGGTTAGGATCTGCGATGTTAAGATTCGTATTGGGAGCAGGAGTTCGACCTGCGGGCGTCTTTACTTCCGTTAGTGGAGTTCGACGTCATATTTGGCATGGACTGGCTCTCGGAGCAGCAGGCCCATATAGATTGCGGTAGCAAGGAAGTCAAGCTGGGAGCAAGTCGTGAGACGACTTTTACGGGCTTAAAGGGGTCGAGCAAGACGTTGATGTCTGCTCTTCAGGTGGTGAAGGCGGTTCGTGCCGGAGCAGAACTGTTCTTTACACTAGTGGAGGTTGCAAAGCCGAAGCCCGCTTTGGATTGTATTTCAGTGGTATCGGAATACCCTGATGTGTTCCCCGCAGATCTTCCTGGAGCCCCGCCTCAGCGGGAGATAGATTTTACGATCGAGCTAGTGCCAGGTGCAAAGCCTGTGTCACGATCTCCGTATCGGCTAGCGCCTAAGGAAATGGCGGAGCTGAAAGTTCAACTGCAAGAGTTGTTGGAGCAAGGGTATGTGCGCCCGAGTTCTTCGCCTTGGAGCGCACCGGTCCTCTTTGTTAAGAAGAAGGACGGAAGCTTGAGGTTGTGTATTGATTATCGGGAGCTAAACAAGCTGACTGGAGAAGAACAAGTACCCGATCCCCCGGATTGATGATCTCTTCGATCAGTTAGTCGGGTCGACGGTGTACTCGAAGTTAGATCTCAAGTCTGGGTACTATCAGCTGCGGATAAGGGAGAGTGATATCCCGAAGACAGCGTTTAGTACGAGATACGGGCATTATGAGTTTACGGTCATGCCGTTTGGGCTGACTAATGCGCCGTCAGTATTCATGGATTTGATGAACAGGACGTTCAGGGAGTACTTGGACCATTTCGTGATCGTCTTCATCGACGATATTTTGGTGTACTCGCAAAGTGAGGAAGATCACTTCAAGCATCTTCATTTGGTGTTGGAGACGCTAAGGAGAATCCAGTTGTATGCCAAGTTCTCGAAGTGCGAGTTTTGGCTATCCTCAGTGGCGTTCCTCGGGCATATAGTGAGTGGAGAGGGTATTGCTGTGGATCCGGCGAAGATTGTTGCGATACGGGAGTGGCCTGAGCTTGCTACGGTAGCAGAAGTCCGGAGCTTTTTGGGGCTTGCCGGCTATTATAGGCGCTTCGTAGAGAACTTCTCGCGGATTAGCGTTACCTCTCACTACTTTGACGAGGAAGGAGCATAAGTTCG
This sequence comes from Platanthera guangdongensis, assembly GCA_039583875.1. Taxonomy (NCBI): domain Eukaryota; kingdom Viridiplantae; phylum Streptophyta; class Magnoliopsida; order Asparagales; family Orchidaceae; genus Platanthera; species Platanthera guangdongensis. Next base: position 12,215 of record JBBWWR010000222.1, on the reverse strand, counting down.
TTTGGACGCCGGAGTGCGCGCGAGCTTTTGAGGAACTGAAGTGTCGGTTGACCACGGCGCCTGTGCTGAGTTCGCCGGTTGGAACCGAAGGCTATGAGATATATAGCGATGCTTCAGGCAGCGGTTTGGGTTGCGTGCTACTGCAGCACGGAAGCGTGATAGCTTATGGCTCGAGACAGCTAAAAGTGCACGAGAGGAATTATCCGGTCCATGACTTGGAGTTAGCGGCCGTGATTTTTGCATTGAAGCTGTGGAGACACTATTTGTACGGTGTGAAGATTGATATCTACACCGATCACAAGAGCCTAAAGTACCTGATTGATCAGAAGGATCTGAATATGCGGCAGCGTAGGTGGATGGAGTTCCTGGGGGACTATACTTTCAAGATCCACTACGTGCCTGGCAAAGGGAATGCGGTTGCGGACGCGTTGAGTCGCCGAGCCCCAGCTCAAGCCAATTGGCTATCGGTGCATGATGAGCGGTTGGTGCGGGAGTTGGAGGCGTTGGAGATTGTTTGTGTGGATAAGCAAGCAAGTGCTGAAGCAGTTCTGAATTGGACTGAAGTCCAATATGACCTGGCTGATCGGATTCGGCAGGCTTTGGATATGGATGCTCATATGAAGCAGTTCATGATAGAGGCTCTGGATGGGTCAAATTCCCAATTCGTCGTGGAGGACGGATTGCTGTGGAAAGACGGTCGTCTGTGCGTCCCAAGTGTGGGCAATTTACGGGTGGAGTTGTTGTACGAGGCACACCATACCAAGTACTCGATTCACCCGGGGAGCACGAAGATGTACCGCGACGTCAAGAAACTATTTTGGTGGCCGGGTTTGAAAAAGGATGTGGCGCTATACCTGGCGAAGTGCCAAACCTGCGCCTTGGTAAAGGCGGAGTGCCAAAAGCCGGGAGGATTTCTTAAGTCCTTGCCTATTCCGGAGTGGAAATTTGACGACATCTCTATGGACTTTGTGCACGGTTTGCCAAGGTCGCAAAAGGGGAACGACGCCATTTGGGTGGTCGTGGATCGATTAACGAAGGTGTCGCATTTTATTCCGCATAGGAAGGATGATCCGGTGGAGAAGCTGGCAAAGCTATATGTGGATAACATAGTACGGCTTCATGGTGTGCCCCGCAGCATCGTGAGTGACCGAGATGGGCGGTTCACGTCCAATGATTGGAGGCTGGTGCAACAAATGTTGGGAACAAAGCTGAAGTTTAGCACAGCCTTCCATCCGCAAACGGATGGGCAGACCGAGAGGGTCAATAGAACCATGGAAGACATGCTTCGCATGTGTGTCTTGGATTTCGGAAAGCAATGGGAAGACCACCTTTATTTGGTGGAGTTCGCATACAACAACAGCTACCAAGCAAGTATTCAGATGGCGCCTTTCGAGGCCCTATATGGTAGAAGATGTCGCACGCCGTTGTCTTGGTTAGAAACGGGCGAGTCAAAGTTGTATAAGCGATCGGAAGTGGAGGATGCTACTTCTTTGGTGAGAACCATTCGGGAGAGGTTGCTCATCGCTCAGGACCGGCAAGCAAAGTACTATAATGCCAAGCACAGGAACGTGGAGTTCGCTGTGGGCGATTATGTATACTTAAAGATCAAGCCGTTCAAGGGTGTCTCGCGGGTGCGACGATTGAAAAAGCTAAGCCCGAGGTACCTTGGACCGTTTGAGGTTTTGGAGCGAGTTGGAGAAGCGGCCTATAGGTTGAAGCTTTCAGTGGAGCTAAGTGGTTTACACGATGTATTCCACATTTCGGTGCTTCGGAAGGCGGTGCAAGAGCCTACGCAAGTGATCGCGGTCGATCAAGTGCCGGTGAATAGTGGGCTAACGACAAAGGTCAAGCCCGTGCGGATTGAGGACTCGGAGGTCAAGCGGCTACGCAATAAAGAGATCAGGATGGTCAAGGTCCGGTGGGACAATTGCGGTCGTGAGGAGCTCTCTTGGGAGCGAGAGCAGACTATGCTTGACGAGTATCCGGAGTTGTTCCGCTCAGGTACAAATGTTGTTTTTGTATATCTTTCCTTTATGTAATTTCGTGGGCGAAATTCTTTTAAGAGGGGGAGAGTTGTAACGCCCCGAAACTCAAAGGAGCAAAGGGGGACGTTTTGGGCCAGTTTTGGTTTCTGGCTGAAGGCACACGGCCTGGGACACGGGCGTGTCCCAGGGCGTGTCAAGCGTGTGTCGACACTTAGCCGCGAAGTCGTCGAGTTATACTCGACGATTCGTTGAGAATGGGCACACGGCCTGCGACACGGGCGTGTCGCAGGGCGTGTCGACCCGTGTCGACACTTAGCCGTGAAATCGTCAAGATATACTCGACGATTCGTCGAGAATGGGCACACGGCCCGCGACACGGGCGCGTCGCCGGGCGTGTTGACCCGTGTCGACGATCGTCCAAGTGAAATCGTCGAGATTCACTCGACGATCGTCGAGACAAGGCACACGGCCTAGGACACGGGCATGTCCAAGGCCGTGTCATCCAGTCATCGTTCTCCCCTCGACGAAATGTCCCGTGTACACGGCCTGGGGCCCAGGCGTGTCAAGGTGACACGGGCACGGACACGGGCGTGTCCTAGGACCCGTGCAGTGCTCGGGTTGAAAACGGGGGAAAAATCATGGGGTACACGGCCGGCTACACGGCCGTGTCAGCTGGAACACGGGCGTGTCAGCTCGAACACGGGCGTGTTCGATACCCGTGTGAGGGTCCAGGAGATTCGATTTTGACGGCGAATGCGACACACGGCCCTGGACACGGGCGTGTGCCAGGCCGTGTTCGGTCCAGATTGGGCATTTCAGCCCCGAATCAAAGCCGTTCATTTCCTTGATTGAAGATCAACGGCTGGGGATGGTTCCTGAGAGGATATACCCGGGTTTGACTTAGAAAATCCATCACTTTCTTACCTTTTTCATCTCTCCAAACCCTTGGAGAAAGAGGAGAGCCCTTGGAGGAAGAAGAGCTAGATCCGCCATTGGAGGAGCTTCGGAGCTCCGAATCGCAAGCCGACTCCGGATCCACGGAGGCAACGCAAGTGCGGTGATTTCTATCCGATTACTTTTCGATGGCGCCAAAGAGGAACTCAAGGGTAACGATCCTCATCTTGAGCATGAATCGCTCCTTTTCTTAGCATAGGAAGCCCGCTCTCGCAGTTTGCGGAGAGTTGGAGGCGTTCCTTCGGGTAGATATGTAAAGTCCCCGTTGTTTAGAGTCCGTATGCGAGAACGGACGTAGGCATTTTGTGTGAAGCCTACCCGGACATGTTAGTCTGGATCGGTGATGTTGCATTGCATAAGGCCGGAGAAGACTCCGTGCTATTGGGTGTTTTTTCGGGTTTTCTACGCGGTAGATTGCAGCAGGGAGCCTTGGGGACTAACCCAAAGGTGCACCCGGAAAACTGGGCGGATACGAGATCTTGCCAACTTGGTGGCCTGAGAGCCAACTTGAACATAACGTGGTTATGTGACTTGCGGTAGAATGGGACTCGGCGAAAGTTTGACCCGCGCAAATGGCTTAAATTGTTGTTGCGATGTGAGCACAGGTTATATGGAACCGTACCCGCTCTATGTCGTTCGGGTTAGAGAGACCTAAGGTTACGTGGCACTCGACGTTGGCATAGATAGTAGTCTTCGGCGGTCAATGGCTTAAATTTACGTGACCAATGCCAGGAAGACGAATTGCTCATAGGAATGGCCGTCTAAGTGGCGGTGGTGAGTCCGGAATGTTAATGGCTTTAATTGACGTGACATCGACCGGTTCACCGAGAATGTGCCCTGAGTGCACGGGACGTGTGGCCGTACGAGCCAACGTCTGTGATGAAATGGCTATGGTTATATGCATTGCTCGCTTGTGCTAATGAAATGCAGGGAAGGAGCATCGCCGCCCCGAGTTGGGGGCGGGATCGTTATAATTTGGTCAGCATTGCTGACCGTTGCCTTGTTTGCCACCGTGCGGTGGTTTGTTGCTTGCAGGTGCAGCTGGTAGCGGGCTAAAGCCCTTTTTGCGAAGCTGGCCCTCGAAGGCACAAGTGGAAATGTTTTCTGTTTTATTCATGTATGACCGGCCTGCGTGCCGAGGTTTGTAAATCATGTATTATTCAAGTGAAACATTCTGTAAGGCCTTAAGGCCGATTTTGGGTATTTTGTATACATTCCTAATTATGTACTAGTGGACATTCGTGCTCTAATGCTGGGTTCTTGTTTACAACTTTTATAAACTGCTTCCGCTAGAATGCTCTGTGTAGGACGTTGAGATTGGTTGGATGGTTTCCATACGTAACCACCCGGTCTGTCTGTGGTATATGGCGTCGGACCCCGGCTGGACCTACTGCTATATGCTATGCGACGGATAGGGGGTGTTACACGCAGGGCGTGTCGAGGTTGTGTCGACGATTGGGCTTTGTCTCGATGATTTTTCTCTCGATGATGCGTCGAGAGGGAGGCACACGGCCCAGGACACAGGCGTGTCCAAGGCCGTGTCGCATGCTCGACGAGTTTTATTCGACGATCGTCGAGTGTCGAGAAGTGAGTGTCGAGTGTTGAACACGGCCTGTGACACGGGCGTGTCACAGGGCGTGTCAAATTAGGCGACGAACTCTGCCCACCGAAGGTTTCGACAGGGCGTGTCTTAGTGCCGTGTCTGGGCACACGGCCTGGGACACGGGCGTGTCACAGGCCGTGTGAAGTCTCGGGATGATTTGGGATTTTTTTCATCCAGGTACACGGCCACAGACACGGGCGTGTCTGAAGGCGTGTTGGTGACACGACCCATGACACGGGCATGTCCCGTGGGCGTGTCACTGGTTTGGATAAGTCGGTTGACCACCGCTTGAGGCACACGGCCTGGCACACGGCCGTGTTCGAGGCCGTGTCGGGTCAAAATATGTGTTTTTGGCAGAATCGTGGCCGTCCATTCCTTCAGTCTAGATCCAAGGGCTGAAGCTTCTTCTTCTTTTTCCTTAAGGGCCGAAATCAGAGAAAGATTTCTCATTTTCTTTGGCCTTGAATTTTCTTTAAGTGAAGAGAGAAAGAGAGAGGGAAAGGAGGAGGAAGAAGGAAAGGGGGCTGCTGTTGGTGGTGCTGCGGTTTACCGACGAGAGATCCGAAGCCAGAGTTGCGGAGGAAACACTCTTGCGAGTCTTGCAAGCTAGCTTGGAGTCCATGGCACCGAAGCGGTCGTCAAGGGTAACGACTTTTCTTCCTAGCCATGTGAAGGCTTTCCTTTTTGGCATATTTTGTGATTTCCCCCACCAAGAGGTGGCTGATTTTGGGAAATCTTTGGGTGGATGCTTGAATCCCCTTGTGTTAGCATATAGATCCGGAAATGTAGTACGGAATAGGCATGCTGTGTGAAGCCCATTTGGACAGGTTAGTCTGGATTGGTGATGTTGCATACGAACCGGAGAAGACTCCGTGATAAACGTGTAGTGTAAGGAGTCTACGGGTTATGCCTGCGAAATGGAGTAGCAGGAAGTACTGGGGTGGTAGCCCAGGAAAATAGCCATGTGATGGTTTTGGGTCCAACCTGTGATTGAGGCACAGGAAGTACTGGTGGGACCAGGAAAGGCCCTTTTGTGATGCTTGATGTCATAGGGTGTCCACCTGTGAAGTGAGTCACAGGAAGTACTGGTGTGCCCAGGAAAGACCCCTGACATTTGTGCTAGTGCGGTGTCCACCTGTGGAGAGATTCACAGGAAGTACTGGTGTGCCCAGGAAAGACCCGCTGTTATTGTGAGGAAATGGGTATAGTGAAATACCCAGGCTTGAATGCCAAGAACATGATTGGTGAGACCGACCCGCGCCTTTGATATAGCCATGAGTACGCTGTACTCGGAGAAGGCAAGGCGATTTGAGCAACGGGGGGTGGAGGATCCGACCTGCGCTATGTCCGTCTGACGTGAGACCAAAAAATGCGGTCTGTTGGAGCGCATAGCAAGAGTCTTCGGCCTGCGCGCCATGACACCACGGGAGGCTACAGGCCATCCCGGTGTCCGAAGACTAACTCCGGCTGCACGCCATGGAGTAAATGCTCAAGAGATTTACCGTTGGGTGATAACCTTGATACGGTGGTGGGCAAGAGGTTGCCAGAACACCAAGAATGTGCCCTGAGTGCACGGACCGTTGGGCCGGGTGGCGAACGGTTGTGATGGCTTGTGTGCGTGAAAGCACCTTTTGATGATATAGCTTGCCATACTTGTGATATGATATGCCTGCAGGGAAAAATACCGCTGCCCCGAGAGAAGGGGTAGGGTCGTTATAATTTGGTCAGCTGAACGCTGACCGTTGCTTTTGTTTACCACCGGTGGGTGGATTGTCCCTTTCCAGGTACGGGAGAACCGAGCGGGACGCATAGAGGTTGATGCTCCTGCTGGTGTTGCTGCTGCTGCTGTTAGCCCTCGAAGGCTAAATATGTTCTTGTGCGTGTTTTCTTTTATTGTGGCCGGCCTGCGCGCCAAGTTGTTTTAGGCCACTGTGTGAAAGCCATGTAAGGCCATAAGGCCAACTCTTTTGACTTGTTGTAAGACATTCCTATATATATATAAAATGTGGAGTTTTATATTTGGACATTCATGAGGAGTTCAAGTAGTTTAGGCTTCCGCTAGAATGCTTGTGATAGGTGCGACGCGCTACTCTAATATCATCCTGTACCTTCACCGACTGTTTTGTGGTATATCCTGTGGGGCCCCGGCCGGACCTTCTAGAATATACCATATAAACGGATGGGGTTGTTACATTTTTGGTATCGGTTGTCTTGGTCGTTCCCTCTCGAAGTCGTGGTCGCCTTCTTTTGTGGGGTGGCGAGCACGTGTTTGTGCACACCAAAGTCTACGAATGAACTCCTGAATGTCCATGATAGGAATGCATATTTGTGTGTTTGAGGAACCTGTGTGTTCTTCTTTTGTGTTGATTGCTTGGGTACGACCGCTAATGTGTGTGTCTTGTCCACCTTTAGGTGACACGAAGTGGAGCTGGGCCGTCTGAGTCCCAGCGTTCTGATGAAAGTACGGCACCAACCGCGGTGCCTACACCTCCACCGTCTGCGGAACATGTGCGTTTAGTTGCGGAGGCCTTATTTACCATGATCCAAGGCCAGCCCCTTAGGCAGGAGCAAGCGGCTGTGAGGCCAGAATAGGTGGCGGCAAGGCCTGAACCTGTAGTGGCTGTTGCTCCTCGAATGGCTGAGAAGCAGCTAACGCGGTTTATAAGCTTCCATCCGCCCACGTTCTTGGGAGCGGGAACCCCGACGCAGGCTGAGGATTGGTTATCGCGTGTCAAGCGAGTGATGATGGCGATAGGAACGGCGGAGCATCAGAAAGTTACCTTAGCCACCTTCTTGCTTGAAGGAGAAGCTCGGTTATGGTGGGATGAGATGGAGTTGCATCATTTGGCGGGTCGTCCGTTAACCCAAGTGTCGATGGAAGAATTCTCCCGGCTCTTCCTAGCGAAGCACCTTCCTGTGGCTCAACGGATAGCCATGGAAAATGAATTCCAACGGTTAACTCAAGGTGATGGCAGTGTTGACGCGTACCTGCATGAATTTACTCGCTTGGGGCGGTATGCGGGTTCGATTTTTGCTGATGAGCAGAGGAAGACGAATCGGTTCTATGAAGGACTGAGGGACGAGCTGAGATTCCTTGTGTCCAGTTCTGTGAACCAAGGTTTCCAAGCGTTGGTTGACACCGCGACCGCGTTGGAAAAGGACATGAAAAGGGTGCAAGGGAAGAGAGCGTTGGTGATGACGCAACCGGAGTGGAAGGCGCCCCGATCAGGAAAACCATTTTATAAGAAGAGATGGGGTAAGAAGTCCAAGCCTAGTGGACAAGCTCCTTCATCAGTTGCAATGGGAGAAACATCAGGGGCGACCTCAAAGCCAGACACTCGGATCTGCTTCAATTGTGGCGGATGGGACATATTGCGCGAGATTGTCGGATGCCGCCAAAGAGTGAAAAGAAGGCGGGTGCATCTTATGCGGAGAAAGGAAAGGCGGTGGTGGATTCCTCTGCCTCGCAGGCGCAACCCCGGGTCTACAATCTTGGCCTGCAAGAGGCCATCAAGCAGAGTGACGTTGTCACAGGTATGAGTTTAGTTTTGTTTATGCTATTGTTTGTATGCTTAGCCTAGTACTCCTATGTTTGTGGTTTGTGTTTGTGTGACATGTTTGTCCTAGGCTTTGTGATGATTCGGGACACACTGGCGCGAGCACTGTTTGATACAGGTGCATCGCATTCATTTCTGTCTCGTGAGTTTCTTACACGGCTTGGGATACCCAGTCGTCCAAAGGCAGATAGCGTCAGAGTGGTGTTGCCGAATAGTTGTTGGATGCTTGCGGATCAAGCTTGCGATGTGGCGGTTCAGTTCAGAAGTCGGGATTTTTGTTTAACCGCACTTGTTTTGCCAATATCGGAATTCGATGTGATTTTTGGGATGGATTGGCTTGCGGAGCAGCATGCTATGATTGATTGTCAGTCCAAAGAAATCACGTTGGGCCAAAATTCCGAACAGAAGACCAAGTTCGCGGGTATGCGAGGAGTGGGCGGGACGTTGATGTCTGCACTCCAGGTAGGCAAAGCTGTTCGGCAGGGTGCGGAGTGTTACTTTGCACTAATTCAGGCTGTGGAGCCTAAGGCCACTTTGTGCGAGGTTCCGATTGTGGCAGAATTTACAGATGTGTTTCCCACGGATCTCCCTGGCCTACCACCCCAGCGGGAGATTGACTTCACAATTGAATTTGTGCCAGGTGCGAAACCCGTGGCCCGCTCGGCATATCGCGTTGCGCCTAAAGAGATGGCTGAGTTGAAGGTTCAACTACAAGAAATGCTAGAGCAAGGTTATATCCGCCCAAGTATGTCACCTTGGAGCGCGCCTGTGCTTTTTGTAAAGAAGAAAGATGGTGGGTTACGGTTGTGTATCCATTACCGTGAATTGAATAAGCTGACCGAGAAGAATAAGTATCCTATACCTCGGATTGATGAGTTATTCGATCAGCTAGTGGGCTCGACCGTCTATTCGAAGTTGGACCTGAAGTCTGGTTATTACCAGTTAAGAATTCGGGAAGGTGACATTCCCAAAACCGCATTTGGAACGCGTTATGGGCACTATGAGTTCACAGTCATGCCCTTTGGATTGTGCAATGCGCCTTCGGTGTTTATGGATCTGATGCACCGTATTTTTCGTGAGTACCTGGATCTGTTTGTGATAGTGTTTATTGATGATATCCTGGTATACTCGAAGTCCAAAGCTGAGCATGAGATTCACTTGCGGTTGGTGTTGAATACGTTGAGGCAAAATCAGCTATATGCCAAGTTCTCGAAGTGCGAGTTTTGGCTATCGTCAGTGGCATTTTTGGGCCATGTGGTGAGTGGAGCGGGCATTGCTGTGGATCCAGCGAAAATAAGAGCCATACAAGATTGGCCAATGTTGTCTTCCGTGGCCGAAGTCAGGAGTTTCCTTGGACTTGCGGGCTACTATAGAAGATTTGTGGAGAACTTCTCGCGGATCGCTTTGCCGCTAACCACACTGACGCGAAAAGATCAGAAGTTCGTTTGGACGCCAGAGTGTGCACGAGCTTTTGAAGAGCTGAAGGTTCGGTTGACCACGGCACCAGTGTTGTCTTCGCCATGTGGAACTGATGGATTTGTGATTTATAGTGATGCCTCAGGGAGCGGCTTAGGCTGCGTTCTTTTGCAGAACGGAAAGGTGATTGCTTATGGCTCACGCCAACTGAAGGTGCACGAGCGAAACTATCCCGTCCATGATTTGGAATTAGCGGCGGTGATTTTTGCACTCAAGTTGTGGTGACACTACCTTTATGGATTGAAGGTGGAGATCTTTACCGATCATAAGAGCCTAAAGTATCTGTTAGAGCAGAAAGACTTGAATATGCGACAACGAAGGTGGTTGGAGTTCCTTGGGGACTACACTTTTGAGATTCACTATACACCCGGGAAGGGGAATGTTGTCGCGGATGCCTTGAGTCGGCGAGTTCCGATTAGAGCAAATTGGTTACAAAGTCATGATGAACGTCTTATCCAGGAGTTGGAGGCATTGGTGATCTATTGTGTTGACAAGAATTCCACATCCATTGTATGTTTGAACTGGACTGAGGTGCAATGTGACCTTGCAGACCGAGTTCGACGGGCAACGGAGTTGGATGACGATCTCTTACGCTATGTGAATGAAGGGACAAAAGGCAAATTCACCTGAAATGACGGTCTTTTGCGAAAAGAGGGCCGGTTGTGCGTCCCAAATGTGGGGAAGCTGAGGGAAGAACTGATGTATGAAGCGCATTATACCAAGTATTCCATTCACCCCGGGAGCACAAAGATGTTCAATGATATGAAGAAGCTTTTCTGGTGGCCAGGGCTCAAGAAAGATGTTGCCCTTTATGTCTCTAAATGCCAAATATGTCCGATGGTGAAGGAGGAATGTCAAAAGCCGGGCAGTTATTTGAAGTCACTGCCGATCCCAGTGTGGAAATTTGATGATATTTCCATGGATTTTGTGAATGGGTTGCCAAGATCGCAGCGAGGCAATGATTCCATTTGGGTGATAGTTGACCGGCTAACAAAAGTAGCACATTTTCTCCCGAACAGGCGGGATGATTCGGTTGAAAGTTTGGCAAAGTTATATGTTGACCAGATTGTGCGTCTTCACGGTGTTCCTCGGAGCATCATAAGTGATCGAGATGGGAGATTCACGTCAAATGATTGGAGGCTAGTTCACCGACTGTTGGGCACGAAGTTAACTTTCAGTACGGCCTTTCATCCCCAAACGGATGGCCAAACTGAACGTACCAACAGAACAATGGAGGACATGCTCCGAATGTGCGCCCTTGATTTCGGAAAGAGATGGGAAGATCATCTCTATATGGTCGAGTTTGCGTATAATAACAGCTACCAGGCAAGCATTGGGATGACACCATATGAAGCCCTATATGGAAGGAAGTGTCGTACTCCCTTGGCTTGGGTAGAAGCGGGTGAAGCCCAGGTTGTTAAACCAAATGAGGTGGATGAGGCAAACTCAACCATTCGGACGATTCGAGAGAGATTGCTTATTGCTCAAGATCGACAAGCGAAGTACTACAACGCCAAGCACCGGAATGTAGAATTTGCGGTTGGCGATTGGGTCTACTTGAAGATTAAGCCATTCAAAGGTGTCTCCAGGATTCGACGATTGAAAAAGTTGAGTCCAAGATATTTGGGTCCGTTTGAAGTGGTTGAGCGAATTGGCGAAGCGGCTTATCGGCTAGCACTGTCGGCGGACTTGGGTGGGTTACATGATGTCTTTCACATCTCGGTACTTCGGAAGGCCGTGAAAGATCCAGCTCAAGTGATCGCGGATGATCGTGTGCCGGTGGAGTATGGGCTAACAACGAGAGTTAGACCCATCCAGATCGAAGATCGAGCCGAGAAACAGTTGCGGAATAAGACGGTCGGTATGGTAAAAGTCCGGTGGGACAACTGCGGCCGTGAAGAACTGACATGGGAGCGCGAGCAGACCATGCGAGCAGAGTTCCCAGAGCTGTTTGTGTAATCTGTAGCGAAAGTGTTGTAACATAACATTTTATACGTTGTTACATATTTCTTGCTGCTTTCTGTTGCTTTCCTATCTCTAAATTTCGAGGACGAAATTTCTTGTAGGAGGGGAGGATTGTAACAACCCAAAGTGCAGAAACAGGAAATTTTGAGTGACACGGCCTGTGACACGGGCGTGTCCCAGGGCGTGTCAGTGGACACGGCCTGCGACACGGGCGTGTCGCAGGGCGTGTCGAGGTTGTGTCGACGATTGGGCTTTGTCTCGACGATTTTTCTCTCGACGATGCGTCGAGAGGGAAGCACACGGCCCAGGACACGGGCGTGTCCAAGGCCGTGTCGCATGCTCGACGAGTTTTATTCGACGATCGTCGAGTGTCGAGAAGTGAGTGTCGAGTGTTGAACACGGCCTGTGACACGGGCGTGTCACAGGGCGTGTCAAATTAGGCGACGAACTCTGCCCGCCGAAGGTTTCGACAGGGCGTGTCTTTGTGCCGTGTCTGGGCACACGGCCTGGGACACGGGCGTGTCACAGGCCGTGTGAAGTCTCGGGATGATTTGGGATTTTTTTCATCCAGGTACACAGCCACAGACACGGGCGTGTCTGAAGGCGTGTTGGTGACACGGCCCATGACACGGGCGTGTCCCGTGGGCGTGTCACTGGTTTTGGATAAGTCGGTTT
>JBBWWR010000221.1:0-51334 GCA_039583875.1 Platanthera guangdongensis | reverse complement strand
AATTGGCCCTTCAAAAAGAGCTTCAATTCAACTTAATAAGAGTGATTCACTAGGATTTTGTATCTGCTACACATGGATCTCTTTGGACCCATTACAGTACAAAGCTTAGGAGGGAAATCTTATACTTTAGTAGTTGTAGATGACTTCTCTAGATTCACATGAGTGTTCTTTCTGAGGAAGAAGTCTGATAACTTTAAGTGTTTGACAGAGTTTCTCAAATGCATACAGAGTGAGTTCAATACTCACATTGCCCTGATCAGAAGGATCATGGGATAGAGTTTGATTCTCTTCTTATGCAAGAGTTCTGTCAGAGTGAAGGGATCAAGCACACTTTCTCAGCTCCTATAACTCCTCAACAAAATGGGATAGCTGAAAGAAAAAATAGAACCCTTATTAAATCTGCTACTACATTGTTGTCAGATGCTCACCTTCCTCTATCCTTTTGGGCAGAGGTAGTGAACACCTCCAACTATGTGTTGAATAGAAGTTTGATACATAAGCTGAAGGGCAAGACTCCCTATGAATTACTCAAAAGGAAGAAACCTAAAGTAGATTATTTTATAATTTTTGGTTGTATTTGTTACATTCACAATAATGACAAGAAATATAGAGAAAAATTTCAAGCTAAAGCTGATGAAGGAGTGTTTTTGGGATACTCCATGATCAGTAAAGCTTATAGGGTATATAACAAATCTACTCTTAAAATTGAAGAATCTATTCATGTATCCTTTGATGAATCTAACATGTCTTTTAAGGAGAAGAATGTTTCTACCATAGAATCTTTGCAGGTACACTCTCTTGCTGAAAATTTGGACAGGTTACATATTATACAAAAGGATGAAAGCCGTGAAGATGATGAAGATATTCAACATCTTGGAGAGAATCTTCTTGAAGAGCCAGTTGTTATTCCACAAGAGGAAACAACAACACAGTTTGGTGAACAATCAACACCCCATGTTAATTTAGTAACATCAAGAGACCATCCAATCTCCCAAGTGATTGGAGACATCTCAGCTGGTGTGCAAACCAGAAATCAGGTCAACCAAAACCTGATGCACAACTGTTTTCTTTCTCAAATTGAGCCTCAATCCATTCAAGATGCAGAACAAGATCCACACTAGATCATTGCAATGCAAGAGGAATTACATCAATTTTAAAGGAACAAAGTTTGGGAACTAGTGCCAAGGCCAAAGGATCACTCCATTGTTGGAACAAAGTGGGTGTTCAGAAATAAATTGGATGATCAAGGAGTCATTGTAAGAAACAAGGCAAGACTAGTTGCTCAAGGCTACTCTCAAGAAGAAGGGATAGACTATGACCAGACCTTTGCACCAGTTGCAAGGTTAGAGGCCATAAGAATCTTCTTTGCTTATGCAGCACACAAAGGATTCAAAGTATATCAAATGGATGTAAAGAGTGCTTTTTTCAATGGAGACATCAAGGAATAAGTCTATGTTAGACAACCCCCAGGTTTTATTTCTCCAACTCATCCTGATCATGTTTTCAAATTGCATAATGCATTATATGGTCTAAAGCAAGCTCCTAGAACATGGTATGAGACCCTAGCATGCTTTCTTCTCAAAAATGATTTTATAAGGGGTATAGTAGACCAAACTCTTTTTATTAGAACCCATAAGTCCAATACCTTACTAGTACAAATCTATGTAGATGACATTATATTTGGTTCTACTGATTCAAATCTGTACAAAAGGTTTTCCAACCTAATGCATTCTAAATTTGAAATGAGTAGCATGGGTGAGCTTTCCTTCTTTCTAGTATTGCAAGTTAAACAGCATGCTGAAGGCATATTCATCTCTCAAACCAAGTATGCAAAAGAACTGGTTAAGAAATTTGATATGTTTGAAGCATCATGTATGAAAACACCTATGGCTACTAATGCTGTATTAGATGCTGATGAACATGGGAAACCTGTTGATCAGACAACATATAGAGCAATGATTGGCTCTTTATTGTACCTTACAGCTAGTCGACCTGACATAATGTTTGCTACATGCATTTGTGCTAGATTACAAGTGAGCCCTAGAGAGTCACACTAAACCTTAGTAAAAAGGATTCTTAGGTATGTCAAAAGTTATCCAAATCTAGGTCTCTGGTATCCAAAAGACTCAGCATTTGACTTAACTGGATTTTCAGATGATGATTATGCTGGATGGAGAATAGACAGGAAAATCACCAGTGGAACTTGCCAGTTTCTTGGTGACAGACTTATCTCCTGGTTTTGCAAGAAACAAACATCTGTGTCCACATCAACTGCTGAAGCTGAATATATGACAGTAGGTAGTTGTTGCTCACAGATCTTGTGGATTCAAAATCATCTCCTAGACTATTGCTATAACTTAGAGAAGTCAAAAATATTTTGTGATAACACTAGTGCTATTTCTATAGCACAAAATCTAGTCCTCTATAGTAGGACAAAACATATAGAAAATAGGCATCACTTTTTAAGGGACAATGTTAAGAAAAATAAAATTGAACTTCAATATATCCCAATTGACTTGCAAAGGGGAGATATTTTCACCAAACCATTGGATGAAAAGAAACATACATTCTTCCTAAATCAGTTAGGAATGTTAGATGGAGGAAGTTTAAAATAAGATCCAAGATTTTAAAACTCTAAAATTGACCAAGACTAGACAAAAAATTGATTTTTCTAGTGTCTATAGGTTGTTTCTGGTCTCTGAACTACGCTAGATGTTTTTACCAAATATCTTCGAACAGAGATCGACGTTCTTAGAAATCATCGACCGTAGTTCAGCGCTTTCCAGATAGTGCTAAGCTATCTTCTTCCGGTCAGCGATCATCGAACGGAGCTCGACGCTCTCCAATATCGTCGAACGGAGATCGACGATGTTGAAGACCTTTCAGATTCCTTTAGAAGCCCAAATCGTCGAACGGAGTTCAACGATCTTTCCTTTTCTCCGTTGAACCCTAATATAAAATTCATTTTTCGGCCGTTGTTCTCCCTTTGAGCTTTCATACTCTCTGCAGAATTTCCCTTTCCCTCCAAACGTTTCTACACTTTGTCTTTTGTTTGTTCATTTTTTGCAGGAAAAAATGGTCGTTTCTGTTGCAGTTTTGGTAGCAATGAAATTTGACACTGGATTCGATATCGATATGGACTCGTTTGAGAACAGTGATCAGATTTTCAAGGATATTCCTGATTTATTCAAAGCTCAACAGCTAGTACACATCATGACCACAAGGATAAAACTGACTGTAGATGAAATCAAAGAATGGGTGTATACTGCTCACAATCAGATCAAAATACAGTGATTGGAACTATATCAGGAAATCAGGTTTCTAGCAGATGTTGTTGGAAAGGTCCTATTAGCAAAACATTCTGCCCATGATACCATATCCAGGTATTAATTCTGTTTAATGGGTGCTTTGGTGGATAAGAAACAGTTGAATTTGGGAGAAGTTTTCTTTGACCTAATTAAGAAGAAAGTGAATAAGAACTTTGTCAATTTGGGAAGGATTCTAGGGTTATTTCTTCATAGCAGATGCCCTGAGCTGCTTGTTTCAAGTGGGATGCATATCAATGCCTCTAAGAGGTTAACCTGTCCCCTTTTTGGGAAATGGGACATGCAAATTGCAAAGCCAAGCAGAGCATCTGTAGTCATCTCATCTTTAGGCACCAGGACTGATCCAGTCACTTCCCCTCAGGCAACTGCCGCATCAGAAGAACTGCCTGCCTCCTCATCTCCACCTTCTCCACCTACTGTTTCCTCAACAATTATCACATCCACCATAACCATCTCAATTTCATCCCCCATATCCATTCAATCTCCAAACTCAATTCCTTTACCAACACTAATATCCACTAAAGATGTTTTCCATCCATTACATCATTATCCACACATAACCATTGACTCATCATCTCACCTTCCATCCTTCACTCTCTTAGATGATTCTTATATGGATGATTCTCACTCCTCACCCCTTGAGCCACCATCTTCTTCTACATCATATCAACAACTACTACAAGAAATCATTGATCAACCATCCTTCACTCCATCTATCTCCATTCCATTAACTTCCATCTCCACCATTCCTATATCTCAACCATCAATTCTACCAACCACATTTCTCCAACCACATCTACAGCTCCTCCTACATCCATATCTACCACACTCATCTCTACCTCTACTCAAGCACCACTTGAGCAAGTAGATCTCTCATCCATAGCAGATAAGCTCTATGAGATGTTAGCTCTAAGGCTATCACTCCTGCTGGAGACCTCCCTGGCTCAACTTCTGAAATCAGTTCAGGAGTTATCTGACAGTCTTTCTTCACAATATCCTCATCAGGCAATCCCTTCTGTTGGGTGCCTTGATCCAGTATCTACTGAATCTAGTCAGGGGGAGATGTCATATGATGTAGAGAGATTGCCTGCTTCAGATATTCCAGTTCCAGCTCCAGTTCCAGTTATAACAGTTGACCTCAGGTCACTGCTGTCAGAGTTTGATACTGTTTACCTCAGCTGTCTTCCAGATGAGAAAAGTGAAGATCTTACGAAGGCCATTGTGCCAATTTCTAGCTGTGACCCGAGCATAATATCTTCTTATATAAATTCTTTCAAGGCTGTGGACAGTGCTCCTTCAGTTTCTGTTGTTCCTGCTGCTGATGCTGTTTTAGTTTCTGATGATGTGCTTATAACAGAGGCTAATGACTCTGAGCCTGCTATTTCTGTTGTTATTATTTCTGAATCTGATGTTTCAGTTACATCTATTACTGCTGTTTTTGTTACTGCTGCTGCTGCTGTTGTTTCTTCTGTTCAATCTCAACAACAAAGAGATTACATCAAAAGGATTGATGAACTATATGACAATCCTCAGAGCTCAGATAGTGATCAATTTAGAACTGATTCTGATGATTCCTCTGCAACCATTATAAGGAAGAGGAAGGCTAGAAGCAAGGCCCTAAAGAAAGTTCCCCAGGAGAAAATTAAAGATGTAAATGATATTTCATACTATATTTTGCATGATTGTCCAATTTCAGAACCATGGATGCAGTTTTTCAGGAATCAACTAAAGGTAATAAAGGAAAAGTGGAAATATGATAAAGGATCATCTCACTTCAATCCTCCTCCTCCTCCTTCACCAGATGTAGGTACTGGTGGAAGTTCTGCTTATCAGTCATCTATTGCTAAAAGTCAAAGCACCTCTCGGTTTCAAGGATGATCTCAATCAAGAGGATGTCAATCAAGAGGCAACCAGTCCAGAAGAGGACAGTATAGGGGAAATCAAAGAGAATTCAGAGTTTATTCCAAAGGTTATTCTAGGCAACATCCTTATCATAGGGAAGGACAAGGTCCCACTGACTCTACATCTGGTCCTTTCCCTTATAAGTTAAAAGATCTAGTTTCTTCCAGAGCTACTCCTGATGATTCATTAAACAGATATGAACCTCCTGTTCCATTTGAAGACCCAGAGAATAATCCTACTTCTTAGACAGCAAGAATGAAAGAGTTGGCTGCACTAGATCAAATTAAAAAGGCAAGAAAACAAGGAAGATATATAACAAATTTCACCACTCTATCAAAACAGAGAAAGAAAGAACTTGAAAGATATTCTTCCAGCAAATTCTTTGACTCAGAAAGCTATATGAAGCTCCACCTAGAAGCTGGAGTCCCCAGGATAAAAGATCAAACTTTTTTAGGTGCAGATGATGACAGAAGATCCAAGAAAGAAGCCTTTAACCCTAACAGAGAAATAGTTCTCAAAAAGAGCAAGGAAAAGGAATGATAATGTAAGCTGACAGTGTTATCTATTCTGACATTCTGATGTGATTTTATTTGTATTTCTGCAATGTTGTTTTTGATTTTATATCTGCATTGTATACTTTTATTTCCTATGTCATGTAAATAGTAATCCTAACCCAAATAGGGGGAGATTGATGGAACACCCTATTACTGATTTGGGCAAGGATCACTATGTCATTAGGAAAATTGTTTTGACCTTCTTGTATAGTTTTTAAGGTCAATTAGATTGAGTCTAAGGGTTAGAATTTAGGCCTGAAAGCTGCCCCCAAGACCCTCAGATCAGATATTCAAATTCAAGAGACTAAGTCATTTTCGTCGAGCTCAGATTGACGTTTCTGTCTCTAGCTGTTTTCCCAGTCTCTGAGCTCAGGTCGACGATAGTTGAGCTCAGATCGACGATTTCTGTTTCTAGTCTAGTTCCAGTCTTTGAGCTCAGGTCGACGATAGTTGAGCTCAGATCGACGATTTCTGTTTCCAGTCTAGTTCCAGTCTCTAAGCTCAGGTCGACGATTTTCTGGAGAGATCGACGATTCTCAAGATTCAAATTCAGACAATTATGGAATTCTATTTTATTTATTCCGAGCATTTTTTTCGAGGATCTTGTAGCCGTTTCAATTAATCTGGAGCAAGTTTTAAGGGAGATTTAAAGGAATGTTTTCTAGGACTTTCCTCCAGAGACAAAATTCATTTAAGGAAGTCATTAATGAGTGGCTAACAGCTATCTTGGAGACAGAGAATTAATTCATTCTTTTCAGATCTAAGGAAAAAAAGAGGATATTATTCTGCTACTCCTAACAGTTACACTTAGAAAGAGAACAGTCACAGACAGACACACAGACAGAATTTATTCAGAACACACACCATTGAAGGAGATCAACATACAGAAAAGAAGATTTTCTAGATCTCTTTTGACTCAAGTGTTCAGAGGCTTCATCCATCAAGACTCTAGATACTACATATTTCAGCAACTGCTGGAATCATCCTTTGCTGGAGATCTCGTCTACTAAAGGCCTATCACCCTAGTGCAAAGCTTCTTTTCCTGAACAACTTTCAGATCTCAGGGGTAGCTTTGACAACATCATCCACTAGTCTTCTCTCTGATTGTTGACAGAGAAGAACATCTCACCTCTTTCATTTTCTGCTATAAAAGGGTTTCTGAAAACTCCCTTCAAAAGTTTTGTGCTGGTTTCTAAGACCTTGTCAAAACTCAGTGGTGGCAAGACACCTGATAAAAAAAATTTAGTTTGGTTTTTGAGCACCTTATCAAAAGCTCATTGGTGCCTAGGACACCTGAACAACTCATCCTGCAGCGGATTCCTACCTATGGTGGTAGAAGAGTGGATGTACCCAGATTGATTGGGGAACCACTATAGCTCCTTGTGTCTTCTGGTTGCTATATTTTGTTTGTTGTGTGCTGTGTTTTTATTTCTTGCTTTCGTAATTTTTATTTACTGCAAGCACCTTACACATATATTTAAATTAAGTCTTCCACTGCAAAATAATTTTTAACTTGGAAATTATTTTAATATACTCTATTCACCCCCCCCCCCCCTCTAGTGTTAAGGTAGATCTTATCCCCACTTTCAGAGGTTATTCATCTCATATGCATACAAAAGAAGCCGCTCAACCTAACACACTTTACCCATAGTTCCTCTCAAGGTCCTACTGAAACCCTCCCCGGTTAAGGACAAGATGTGGTTTACAAGTTAGCGTCACTAATGCACATAATCATGTGCCCTAATATTATGAGACACAAACAATGTGTGAGTCATCATGGACAAACTTAAGCATTTAATAATATAGATGAAATTCTTTGTTTTCAAGGTAGGTTGCAACTAGAGGTGGGGGGGGGGTGAATAGGTTTTTTGATATCTTGGGACTTTCTTTAAGTTTCTTCTTCAAGTGCTAAGTGAGTTAACAATTATCAGCTTTCAATAACCTGTAACAAAGAAGCAACACAGAAAAGCAGACACAAAAATTATAGTGGTTCCCTAGATAATCTGTACATCCACTCTCCTCCCACCTTTCTAACATTCAGTTAGACAATGCACTTCTCCAAAACACGGCTCAAAGATCTTAAATCTCAGGTCCCTCAGGATCTCTCAGTCTCCTCCAAGACCTACAACTTGGCAATAAGGGCCTACAACTTAGTGATCCAAAGATCATCTACCTTAGGATGTTAATCCCTACAACTCAAGCTAGGAGGGTAACCCAACCTCAGATCCACACAGAATCGTATCTCAAAGGGAATTGATGGAGATGACGCCCCTCAACTTGATGATGGTACCGGCACGCTTACGGATGATGGTGCCCCCCTATCAAAGGTGTGCATCGCCATGACAAATATTTTGACAAGCGCCATCGCCGCTACAATCTCCGCCCGCGGCACCCTAATAATTAATTAATATATATAATTACTCTATTATAAGTGTTAATTAATTATTTTGATATGTTGTTCTTTAATTAACTTTTTGTTTAGTGGGACTTTATTTAATTCATGTTTTTGGCTGCTTATAGCGATTGTTTGTTGTAAGCCTATAAATAGGCAAGATGTTATAGGAATTGGACATTGATAATTGATGATAAAATTTGAAATTTGAAATTTCCCTTGATTTGGATTCTCCTCCTCCCTCTCTCTTTCCTTCTCCTCTCTATTGCCGAAATAGGCTATCCCCTCCCTTAGGTTCGGCCAACCTTAGAACTGCCGCCCCTCCACCTCTTCTCCTCTCTCTTGGACGTCGGCGACCTCCACTCCTCCACCGTGATAAACTGACCCTCTATCACCCTGCCCCCTCTAAATTCGGCCACCAAAAGATTCGCCACCTTTTCTCTCTCTCCCTCAAGTGGCCGGCCAAAGCAAGAAGACTAGGCCTTGTGGAACTCCAACCAGGCGTGACGCAAGGAAGGCAGACAAGATTCTCTGAATCCGCCATGATTTTGGTGGAACCGTTAAAGGGCGATCAACTTTTGGCATAGATCAATTCCTAGATCTAACTCCGAGCGGGGTAACGAAATTTCTACAAACATTGAGATTTATTTTCCCTCTAGATAATTTTTGTGGTGGAAAACATTGGCGTGCAATTTCGATATCATTGGAAACATCGTGGTTTTCTCGAACGAATATTGCATTTAACTTGATTTGTTTAAATTCGAGAAGGCTTGGCGGGCCTCATTTCTGTTTGTTGGGATAGATCTACCATTTCTTGCGAATCGTAGTGTTTTTGGTAGATCCCTTTGATATAACTCCGCTCGTTCGGACGCAATAGTCGTCCCTTTAGCTTGATCAAACCTCAGCCTATAGCCGTTGTTCGGTCTCTAACGGATTGGCTACCCGTACGTTAGCCTTGGATCGCTAAATATTGCAAACGTGTGGGCTGGAATAATCTTTTGTGCGAATCGCAATTAGTTGGAACATCGAGAGGGAACCACAATTTCGCTAATATTCGTGTCGCGCGTACAACGCTACATCAATTTGGTATCAGAGCTAGGTTCACGTCAATTTCTTAATTGGCACCGTCCCCTGGTTCTTGCACGTCGGCACGCACTTTTCTTGTTAATTGGCACCGTCCCCTATTTTCTGTGCTGACAGATTCTAGATTTTCTAGTCTAGTTCTCAGGGTTTTTATCTCTTTCTTTGAGTTTATTAAATCCATGCACATAGTTTTAAATTCTACTTTAAACAAGTCAGAATTAAAATCAAAACTAGAAATCACCGGATCAGCCTCTGAGTCTGAGGCACCTTCATCTTCAGAATCCTCTTCTGATCCACAGTTGCTTGCTGGAGGCATCTATTGCCATTAGGCACACCTCCTTGGATCTGGCTTCTTCCTCTTCTTCACTGGAGCTGGAGGAGGATCTTTCCTCTTCTGTGTCACTCCAGGACTCAGCAAAAAATCCTTTGTCCTTCCTTTTATACTTGTTGGAGGAGGGTCTGCTACTTTGTTTTCTTCTGGAATCCTTGTCCCTGCCCTTGTCCTTTTTCTGATTCTCTGGGCATTCTAAAATATAGTGCCCAGGCTTTCTGCATCCAAAACACACTACCTCCTTAGTTGGTTTCTTGTCATATTTGGGTTTATCATCCTGCCTGGATGATTTTCTTCTAAAGTCCTTTCTTGCCATTTTGTAGAATCTTTTGGCAAAGAGGCTCATTAACTCTTCATTGGAGGTAGATGTTTCACTGTCTTCAGAAGCTTTGCGGGCCAAGCTGTGCTCCTTCCTAACTGGGGTAGTTGCCTTCTATTCTGCTGCCTCTCTTGATTTGACAAGCTGCTCATATGACTTCAGCTTGCCTAGCAGAGATTCTGTTGAGATCTTATTGAGGCTTCTGGCTTCTTTGATTGGCCAGATTCTGGAGTCCCATGAACTGGGGAAACACATCAATATCTTGTCATTCACCTCAGTTAAGGTGATGTCCTTGTCAAGAGTCTTGAGTTCACTAATGATTGAACTTAATCTATTGTACATCTCAGCCACTGATTCTGTCTCATCCTTTTTGAAATTCTCATAGAGAGAAATGAGACTGGATCTCCTATCCTTCTTTCATCAGCTGAGCCTGCTACCATTTGATTGAGAGAGTCCCAAATGGCCTTGGCTGAGGTGCACTCAGCCACCTTCTGAAATATGTCATCTAACATTGTTTGGGCCAGAATATTCATAGCCTTTGCATCAGCCATCTTGGCTTTCTTGTAGGCTTCAGTATTGTCTGGAGGTGGTACTGCACTCAGATTAGTTGATGTGCTGGCAAAAGTTGTATTAGCTGGAGGAACACCTGTTGAAATGACAGAAAAAATATCCTCATCAATGGAGTTCATATATAATCTAATTCTTGCCTTCCAGATGGCAAACTTATTAAGATTGCACACTGGAGGTCTGATGCTTGTATAATCCTTGTTTTAGGCCATGTCTGTGAGAACAAAATCTAATAACAGAATAAAAACCGAGAGATCTAACTAAGGGATCTTTGGGTTCAGGTGTTAGCCTGTACAACCAATCAGGTATGGTATGTTTAACCAACCTGGCTCTGATACCAATTGAAAGTGTAGCTAGATCTGATATACTCTAGAGGGGGGTGAATAGAGTATATGGTGATTTTAAAACTTTTACAACTACTGTTGTATTTTAGGTGTGTGTGTGTGCAGCAAATACAATAAACCAGAAAGCAGCAATGGACTAAACACAGCACAATCACAGAGTAAAGCCAGAAAACAAAAGGAAAAGAAAGCAACCAGACGACACAAGAATTTTATAGTGGTTCCCCAAATCTGGGTAGTCCACTCTTCTACCACCCTGGTAGGAATCCACTGCAGGAAGGGGTTGATCAGGTGTCCTAGCACCAATGGGGTTTTGATCAGGTTCCCAAAAACCAAACCCTCAAGTCTTTTGGTGGGAGACTTGCAACCAGAATAATTTTGAAGGGAATTAAAACACTGTACAGTGATGGAGTGAGAGGGTGATGAGGTCTTCTCTTTCTCAAGTCAAATGAGAAGACTTGTGGAATGTTGTTTAGCAGCTTTGCTCCCCCTGAGATGTAGAATGGTTCAGGAAGAATACTGGAGCACTACTTCAGGGTGATAGGTCTTCAAAGACCTAGAATTCCAGGTCCAGAGAAAGTCTTCAGGAACTTCTTGCAACTGATATGACTGTATTGTTTTGAAGTTCTCCTGAGTAAAAGCAGATGAAGAAGACTCTTGATATTGATGTAATGTTCTTCTTCTTCTTCTAAATCAATTTCTCTCTGGTCCAAGAAAGAATTCTTTTTCTTGTGTTGTCTGAATCACTGTGTATGCTTCTCTTGTTGTTGTCTGGTGTTCTGTACTTGTTGTATTACTTCTGGTTTTTGTATATCTCTGTCTGTCATGGAGAGCATTCAAATTTTTGAATGTCGAGCAGTAATGACAGACGGCCTGGAAAGCAAGCAACAATTAATTATTTCCCCAACTGTTTCCATGGGAAAACGACATGTAATAATCCAGAATTAACTGCGCATCCTAACTGTAGTATACTATGAAGAACTACCATTAATTGTCCAGGAATCAGCGCCATGGAATGAGACGGGAATGGAAGAAGATCTAGTCTGGAATCGTCGACAGAAGAACAGAATTCGTCGAGCTGAGTCTTGAATTCGTCGAGCTAAGCTGAGTTAGTCGAGCTGAACTGGGTTCGTCGAGCTGAGCTGAGTTCGTCGAGCTGAGCTGAGTTCGTCGAGCTGACAGTCTTCATTCGTTGAATAGACAATCTTCAATATCAGACAAACATTATTCGTTGAGCAGAGAACCAAATTCGTCGAGCTGAGAATAAACTTCGTCGACCTGAGAAAGGTTCTGGACTTGGACGAAATACTCTGCATCTACTGAAATGCTGTGTCGACACAAATTGGTGTCGACAGATTGATCTTGGTGTCGACACAACTCCTCTGGTGTCGACAGATTGGTCTAGGTGTCTACACAAATCCTCTGGTGTCGACAGTTTGGTCTAGGTGTCGACACAAATCCTCTGGTGTCGACACAAGCTGGTGTCGACTGAAATCCTGGGTGTCGACACAAATCGTCTTGTGTCAACACAAGCCCTAAGTGTCGATACAGATTCTCTGAGCACAAAAATCGTCGAGTACATATTAGCATTCGTCGACCTGAGAAGCTGTGAACTTGAGGTCCATGTTCGTCGAGCTCAGAATATAATTCGTCGACCGAAGCATGGAGCTGGACTTAGAGAAATTTGAAGTAGTCCTGAGAATGCTTGAAATAGAACCTGGTGTTCGTCGAGCAAAGAACAAAGTTCGTCGGGCTCAGTACTGCGAATTGTCTCACGATCGTCGAGCGCACACCTTCCATCGTCGAGCTGAGTTTGACGAACGTCGAACTCATTCCACTTAGACTGAAAAACTGATAGATTTGTAGTTCCTGATGTTCTTGAAGAAGGCTGGTCCATCTAAAGTTGAGATAGAGGACTGTCCTAGACTCTAAGACACAAACTTGACCCAGACTATACATGATGGGTCACATCCTAAGTCAGTGAACCTAGCCCAAATCAACTAGGGATCCAACAAGATTCAACGAGAATGTGCCCTGAGAGCACGGGGTGTGTGGCCTTGCGTGCCTATGCCGTGGTGAAGTGTGCTTAAATTGTACTTTCAATATTGTGATTGGTTCTACTAATGAATTGCAGGGAAGGAGCACCTCCACCCTGAGTAAGGGGTTGGGTTGTTATAATTTGGTCAGCCTTTGCTGACCGTTGCCTTATTTTACCACCGTTCGATGGATTGTTCTTATGCAGGAATAGGTGAGCCTAGTGGCAAGTAGCGGGTTGAAGCCCTTGATGTTGTTCTTGTAAGACCACATTTGTTTTTTGCAACAACCACCGGGGTCTTAGGCCCAGAACCGCTGCTTTGCGGTTACACCTTCACACCCGGGAAGGTCATCACTATAAAATGCTGATCCTGCCGGCCAAATCGATCACCATCGACAGAATGTATATTGAATGAAAGCGTAAGCATCCAAGTCCATAATAGAAAGAGGAAATCACATGACAAATAAATAGTCCACATCGGAAGAAAGTCTAAGTACCAACGCGACAAAGTTAATACGGGCTTAAGCCCGGTACACGATAACCTCACTACAATTCACTCATAAAAGTAAAACTACTAATACTCGGCTCCACTAATGGATCCGGATGCCTGTCCACCAGAGCTACACTGGTCCATCTCTATCTGCACCGTACCCTGCTGGTGTTGCGTCTCCTACGGCTGTTCCCTGTCTCCCATCCGGAGCACCTAAAATATGGTAGTCAAACGACCGTCAGTCAAACTAGACTCAGTCAACAATCCCCCACCCCTCTACACATGGCTCCTAGGAACCGGGCGAAAAGGAGTGAAAAGGAGGACCAAAAACAGGGCGTAATCAAGCAGGTGACATATACCCTAAGGAATAAAATATTAAGGTATGGCAGGGGTATCACAATAATTAAACATGAGTAAACAAGTATGTAACAAAAGTAAACAGTAAGGAGTAGCAAGTAAGTAAAACCAGTAAGAAGAGTAAGTAAGAGCAACGAGAAATATAACAGTTAATTTATAGGGATTACCCCTATAGACCAAGGGGTCGTTTTGTGGGGCCTATCGTATAAAATGTCCCATACCATTTTATACGATAGGTGTCAAGGGTTAAATGTAATGATTATGCTATGACATACAAGTATGTTATGGTATGCACATGTAAGTGCAACTCACACACACGACTCTATGCGCTCAAAGCTTTAGTTCCCCTTTTTGGAGTTTGCTAAACTCTCAGGAGCCTCTCGTCGTAGCCAACGGAGACAGTGGGTTGGCCCTCTCCACTCCTAGACTAGTAATCACACTACCCCGTCTAGCACCTCACATATGTTTCCGTACTATTCCTTGCAAACCAGCTAGTCTCCCCGAGTCAACGTTCCGACGACGGTGTGGTCGATCGTCCAATACCGAGGACCCACCACTGTTATGCACATGCAACCATGATAGTTTGTATCTAATTATAGTATCGAGCCTCCATCTCTTTAGACTACCAAGCCTACTAGTTCACATTATTCCGGAGCCCACGGATCCCGGGACTAATCAAGTCTCCTTTTTTCCAAGTCCCCGAGCATCCAGCACCCTGGACTTCCAAATCAATACCGTGTCCATTTAACTCTACTAGTAAGCCCTTAGGCCACGGGCCTACGCTATCCTTTCTCTACCAATTCATCTCCCTACGTGTACAGGTGTGAGTGTAAGGTGAAACTATTATTAGGGTTACTCTTGCCCAAATTATTCCTAAGGTTTACATTAGCCCAGGACTGCCCAATGTATTCCCTGTGATGGGCTCTCGAAGACACTAGGTAATATGATGGGATTACGCCCAAAGCTCCCTTTTGCAAGACACTTAATATTATTGATTTCTACCCTTGATCAGATCTCTCATTTATTTACCCAAAACAGCAACCTACTAAGGATTCAACTCTTCAAATTCATTACCCACTCTAGTTCAGTTTCCACAGTTACTATATGCAGACCACCCTAAACTATATGAGATGTATAAAGGAGGTACTCTGGATTGTCTTCTAAACCTCCTATAAAATTTACTAGAGTTATATCATAACAAGTTTAGTCTAAAATCGGAGAATCATAATTTTTCTAATTAATTTGATATTTATTGAATTTTCCCAAATGTTTGGCCATGGGCAATTTTGAACATGAACTATATGATATACTCAAGTAATGGCAACCCAAAAATTGTGAACACTAAATAACAGAGACATATGAATAGATATTAATTTCCATAATTTTTCAGAAAATATGTGACCTCTAATTAATTTATCAAAAATAATTCACTTAATCATATGTAAAGAAGGAAGTACCACAATTACTCATCAGAAAATTATGTAACAATTACAGAATCTTAATATGGTTCAGAAAAAATCATTGTACAAAAATAATAATTTTTGAGGTTTGCTAGACTCCAAAATAAATTAAATTAATTTTTCATGGAAAACAATACATAATGAAGCAACCCTTAGAAATATTCTTCCAAAAATCCCATAAATATTCACAGAGCTTTAAAACATAATAAAGAGTCCCCTTGCTAAAGTTCATCAATTTCTTGCAATAAGTTCCTTCATAATAAATTTCTAAGCAAATATTACAAATTACTAAATTGTTAATGAAGTATCCAAAATAATAATCCTAAATTCATAACAAAAATCTCCAGAGCTTTTACAAGCCTTCAATACCACTCATACCAAATTACAAGTGATTTTAAAGTGATTTGATAGCCTAATACTCAAAATTAGGTTTGGTGCCCTAAACTCGGGTTACGGTTTTGAGGGGGTTTAACACATCCAAATTCCCTAAAATATTAACCAGAGGACTATACCAACCGTATCGACCTCTCCACCAATTTTCAAGTCATTCCAAGGTTATTTGGCCCCATGACCTTCAGACCTTAAAAATCCCCATTAAGGGACCTACTGTAGGGTTCCAGTGCTACCCTACTCTTAACCAACCCAAATTCCATTGGAGGGTGTGTCATACCATAGAGAATCAGTGGCAAAATTATCAGCCTCGGTTGAGGTGATTTGACCACTCAAACCCAAAGGGGGTGTTTTGACCTAATTAACCTTATAAGGGTCAACTTAGGGTTGGATAAAACCTAATCAAAAGATCTCCAAAGGAGATGACATTTTTACCAGAGCCCTAACATGCTATCTAAGATCACCCACCCAAATTTGGGGGGATTTTGATATGTTTATGACACCTAATTAATTTATATTTGGTTTATTAAATTTTTCTAAAAACAATTGGAAATATTTTCCAAAAATTCTGATTTTTGGATATGTCCTAGATATAGTTAAGAATAGCCCCTCCCCCAAGTTTCATATTATTTGGATTTCTGGTTTGGATTGGGCACCTAAATTTAGCTCGGGACAGCACTATGGATAGACCTCACCAAAATGAGTGTTGTGGTCTAACAATGACACCAAAGTGAGTGAAATCAATTTTAAATTATACTAGACATCAAGGGCTACATTTGCTATGTTGATCACTTTTACAGTAGAGGGATCTAATTATTTTTAATAATAAAAAATATCTACTACTAATATTCTCCAAAAAAATCAATAACATTAATATCATTTGAATCGCCTTGATCAAAACGGATGGCATCCGTTCATCCTCAACCTCCAGCCAAGGGCCAAGATTGGCCCGACCTGGAGCCTCTTCCAGGCTACTTTCCGGCCACCCCGACCACCTCCCTGGTCGGCCATCACCACCACCACCTCTGTTGAGGTGGTGGCTAGCGTTTGGCGGCGACCATGCCGCCGGAGGCGGCGGTTTCCGGTGAACTCTCACCACCATTTTTCATGGAATTTCAAGTAAATTTTCTCTCCGATCCGGCTCGCTTGAGCCCAACTTCTCAACCTACACATGTCTAGATCTAGTACGCATGGAGAGGAGAAGGATTGGACCTCATTTGGAGCGTTTCCTTGCACTAGTCGCCGGCCGCCATTGCTCCTCCTCAAAGCTGTCGGTGACATGGCTTTTCCTCCTCCGAGGGCTCTAAGGGTTCGGGAAAATGGGAAAATCTACTCCTCAGAGGTCTCTAAAGATGATGGAGGGGTCGGTTGGGTGGTGTGGGGTCTTTAATTCTCTTGGCCATGGTTGACCTCTTCACCTCCCCTCCTACGACCGACCCTATGCATCCCCCCTTCATTAAATGTCTCTGGAAACTGCTGGAATCCTCTTTAATTCATCAGGGAAGATGAATGGGAGAATAATAGAGGAATAACGAGGGGTGTATCACCTTAATGGCCATGAATGACTACTTCCTCTCTCCTCCAAATTGGGGGGAAAATGGAGCTTTCTCTCTCCCACTCATGGCGATTCTCTCCAGAACCGTCGTGTCATGCCTGGTGAAATGGCTGTGACACGGGCATGTATCATCCGATACAGGCGTGTCGGGTGGGCGTGTTCCATTCTGTTCGATGAAATGAGCTGAGCTCGACGATATTATTGCACACCTAGCGACACGGGCGTGTCGGGGGCGTGTTGCCTCCTGTTATTTGAAATGAACTCGACGATATGATCTGAGCTCGACGAACTGAGCTCGACAATCGTCGGGCTGACTACAAGCCTGGCAATACGGGCGTGTCGGGGGCATGTTCTCCCATACTCTACGAAATGAACTCGATGATATGAGCTGAGCTCGACGAAATGAGCTCGACGATCATCGGGCTGACGACACACCTGGAGACACGGTCGTGTCGGGGGCGTGTTCCTCCCTGTTCTACGAAATGAACTCGACGAAATGATCTCGACGATCGTCGGGCTGACGACACGCCTGGCGACACGGGCATGTCGGGGGCGTATTCCCCCCTGTTCTACAAAATAAACTCGACGATATGAGCTGAGCTCGACGAAATGAGCTCGACAATCATCAGGCTGACGACACGCCTGGCGACACGGGCGTGTCGGGGCGTGTTCCCCCTGTTCTACGAAATGAACTCGATGATCGTCGAGCTGAGGACATGCCTGGTGACACGGCATGTATTATCTGACACGGGCATGTCGGGTGGGCGTGATCCCCTCTGGTTGACGAAATGAGTTCGACGATCGTCGAGCTGACGACATGCCTAGCAACACGAGCGTGTCTGGGACGACACGGGCGTGTCAGACCCAGAAGAGTTGTTTTCATGGAATTTGTGTGTCTGTTTATTTCTTCCTATAGGATCTGACGGTTCAGATCTCCCCTTGCTGATATAAGGCTGAGCTATAGGCAAACCAAGGTGATTTTCATGTTGGCCTTCTTCACTTGGTCCGTTGGGCTTCCTAGAGTTTTGACATGACCAAAACCACTCTTGGGTCTAGTCGGAAATGGGATGTTACAAATCCCAATATATAATAAAAAATTTCGTCCTCAAAATTCTAGTTAGGCCCACAAGGTTTCAATTATGCAAGAAAAATTATAACATATCGAAAGGCTGAGAGTAATACCTGACTGAAGAGTTCCGGGTACCGCTACTGCAACAAGTCCCGGGGCTCCCAAGTGTTCTCCTCCTGGCCATGATTTCTCTAAAGAACCTTTACCGGTTCGACCTTCTTGCGGCGTAAGACCCGCATACCCGTATCATCAATCCAGACCGGCTCCATGTGCACTGACTAGTTAGATGCTACTAGCCCATCCGTGGTGTCTATCTGCTGCTTTGGACGTAATAGGGCCCTCCTGAGGGAGGAGACATGGAAAACATCGTGTCGTCCTTCCAGCTCTAGCGGCAGCTCTAGACTGTATGCTAAGGGGCCGAGCCGCTCCAGGATCCTGTAGGGCCCCATGTATCTCGGGCTGAGCTTCCTCCTCCGCCCGCGAACTCGAGAGAATCTGTGCATCAGCCATATCTTCAAAAACACATTGTCTCCTACCAGAAACTCCACCTGTTGATACCGCGCGTCGTAATATTTCGCATGTCTGCTCTGCGCCTCCAACATCCAGTCTCGTATCAGTCTCACTTGGGCCTTGGCGTCCTCCACAAATTCCGAGCCCAGGACCTTTGGGTCCTCATCCTGTATCCATAACAGGGGAGTCCTGCACCTCCGTCCATATAGAGCCTCATAGAGGGCCATACCTATACTGGCCTGTTGACTGTTGTTGTATGAGAACTTTACAAGTGGCAGCATCTTCTCCCATGGCTCTCCTCTGTTTAGGATGCACAGACGTTGCAGGTCTTCCAATGTCCGATTTGTGCGCTCTGTCTGCCCGTCCGTCTGAGGGTGGAAGGCTGTGCTAAAGGTCAGTCTGGTGCCCAAGTATTCCTGAACTGACCGCCACTCTGTGTATGTAAACCGCCCATCACGATTTGACACTATTGACCTGGGCATGCCATGGTAGCGAATGAACTGCTCCACAAACTTCCGCATCAGTACTCCCACTGAATCGTCCTTCTTGATCGGTATAAATCGAGCCACCTTCGTCAACCGATCAACGATCACCCAGATCGAGTCGTTCCCTGTCCGAGATTAGGGAAGCCTATGTATGAAGTCCATGGCTACGTTATCAAACTTCCACTCCGGCATCGGGAGTGGCTGCAACAATCCTGCGGGTATCCTACACTCCACCTTCACTAACTGACATATCTCACAATGGGTCACGAAGTAAGTGACATCCTTCTTCATGCTCGGCCAGAACATAGTCTTCTTCAAATCAGCCGTCATCTTTGTGATCCCCGGGTGCACAGAGCACCGGCTGCAGTGCGCCTCCGTCATAATATCCTACCAGATCTATCCTCCCTCCGGTATATACACCTGTCCTCTGAAGCACACCAGACCGTCCCTCAGTGTGTAATCTCCTGTAGTGCCTGCCTCCATGGTTTGGAAGATGGGCTCTAACATGGCATCCTGCCTCTGTCCTTCTCTAACTCAGTCTATGATGTCATCGGTGATGCCCATCGCGGCAAGTACTCCTTAGAAAGCTCAAGGTCGTCAGACAACACCAGAGTAATTTGCATGTCCTCTAGTCTCTGCAGTAGCACCATATAAATCAGTTGAGGCTTTGCTCCTGCTGTGGTGGCTCTCCTACTCAGTGCATCTGCTACCACGTTCGCCTTCCCAGGGTGGTAATACATCTCGTACTGATAGTCAGATAGAAACTCCACCCACCTCCTCTGCCTGATATTCAGTTCCTTCATGTTTCCACGTACTTAAGGTTCTTATGATCTTAGTATATATCACAGTGGACTCCGTAGAGGTAGTGTTGTCATATCTTCAATGCGAATACAATTTCTCCCATCTCCAGGTCGTGCACTGGATAGTTCTTCTCATGGGTTTTCAACTGGCGGGAGGCATATGCTATGACGTGTCCATTTTGCATCAGCACCGCTCCCATCCCCTGATATGATGCGTCGATATACACCTGGAATCCTTCCTTCCCAGATGGAAGGGACAGAATATGGGCTGAGATGAGTCGGTTCTTCAACTCCTGGAAGGCTGCCTCATATTGTGGCGTCCATACAAAGGGCACGTCCTTCTTTGTAAATGAAGTGAGTGGAAGGGCGATCCAAGAAAACCCCTCCACAAATTTCCGGTAATAACTGGCAAGCCCCAGGAAACTCCGCACGTCCATGGCCGTCTTCGGTGGTGGCCAATCCCTGACTACTTGTACCTTTGTAGGGTCCACCGCTAACCTAGCTCCATTGATAACGTGGCCCAGGAAAGCCACCTCCTTCAACCAGAACTGACACTTGCTGAACTTTGCATAGAGGCGATGCTCCCGCAATCTCTCCAAAGTCAGTGCCAGGTGTCGTGCATGGTCCTCCTCCATCCTAGAGTAGATAAGGATGTCGTCTATGAATACTATGATAAACTTATCCAAATAAGTCTCGAAGACCCGGTTCATGAGGCTCATAAACGCTGATGGGCCATTCGTGAGCCCGAAGCGCATCACGATGAACTCATACAGTCCATATCTGCTACTGAAGGCCATCTTCGGAATATCCTCCTCTTGGATCCGCAGCTGGTAGTAGCCTGACCTCAAGTCCAGCTTCGAGAAATAATGGGCTCCCTCTAGCTGATCGAACAACTCGTCTATCCTTGGGAGCAGATATGTATTTCGGACGGTCAGCCTATTTAGTGCTCGATAGTTGATGCACAGGCGAAGAGTGCCATCCTTCTTCTTCACGAATAGGACCAGAGCTCCCCATGGAGAGGAACTCAGTCTGACAAATCCTGCTTCCACCAACTCCTGCAACTGTGTCCGAAATTCTGCCAGCTCCCTTGGGGCCATCCGATAAGGGGCATTGGACACCGACTTAGCCCCTGGCACTAACTGAATATGAAAGTCCTTCTCCTTATACGGAGGCAGTCCAGGCAGCTTCTCCGGAAAAACATCGGCGTAGTCACAGACCATCGGAATGCTAACAATCGGGTCCTTCTCCTCAGTCATCTTGAACAGCACCTGATATACCTCGTCCCCCTACATGTGGGCCTTGACGGACTGAATAGATAAAAGGAGGCAGCGGGAAACCAGAGTAGTCCCTTCGAATGTCGCATAAGTGTCGCCGTATCTCAGCATGACCCTCCTCGCCGGGCAGTCAATCTGGGAATGGTTCCATACAAGCCATGTCATGCCCAAGATAAGGTCAAAGTCTGGCATTCTCAGGATCATCGCCGGTGCCTCGAGTGTTAACTCGTCTATGGTAACCGTCAGGAGGCACTTCTCTGTGGACTGGATCTCCATCCCATTTGTGAGATGCACCATCCTAGCATCTCCCATATAATATAGAATCTGGCTCAGATCCTTGATGAAATCCTCCGACACAAAGTTTTGTGATGCCCTCGTGTCGAACAGGGTATGGGCAGGTTTGTCGCACGCCATCACTATTCTTAAATTAGTTAAAAGAAAAAAACAGCTTAGGTCTAAAGTTTTTTAACCTAGGTTGTGTAATTATTCTACCAATACTAAAAATTACTCTCATACCTAGAATAACCCTATTCGGGTTCTGGGGCTGCGCTAAGTCCAGAGCGTAGACTTGCTCCCCAACCTACCTATGTTCACCGGCCTGAAATCTGCGTCCGCGACCACGTCCACGACCTCCCATCTGGTGAGCCGGTGGGCCACCCTGTGCAGTAGGTGTGGCCCCATTCTTCATATGGCAATTACTTTGAATGTGCCCTGGCTGATGGCAGTGATAGCACAGTTGTGGTGGGGGTGGTCCCTGCCCTATCCTGGGCACCTCCCTTATCTGTAGTGGCTGCGGGCCAGCACTGCCTTCTCCCTTCGTTCCTTCCTTTCGTCCTGGCGGGGTTCATCCCCGTTCCTTCTCTCTCCCATAACATGGCACCTCTAAGGGTCCCTTCTCCCTCCTAGCACTGCATCATCCTCATGTCTCTTCCTGCCCCGAACTGTAAGCTGGTCTACCTCCAGCTTCATGGCCATCTCCAAGATCCTGGCCATGGTACCATAAGACATGAACAAGAGGGCCTGCCTCAGGTCATCACGGAGCCCTTTGTAGAAGCTCTTGGCGTAACCCACGTCATCCAGCTTGTAAGAATCCGCAAACCGGGCCAAATGAGTAAACTCCCGGTGATATTCCAGAACTGTCCTGTTCCCTTGCTTCACTTGCAAGAATCTATCCTCCAATTCATCCCTTGTAGACTGCGGCACAAAATGCTCCAGTAGTGCCGCCCTAAACTCCTCCCAAGTAATGTCTGCGATCTCCACTCCCACATAAGTGGTTTCCATCACTGACTTCCACCAACTCTTTGCATGCGACTCCAGAAAAGAGACCACCAACGATACTTCCAGGTCCACCGGGCACTATATTCCCACCAACATCTCGTACATAATGTATAGACACTCCTTCGTGCGCACTGCCGTCTCTGTCCCTAGGTAGGATGGTGGGGCAAGGCCCTAGAATGCACTCAACCAGTTCACTCTGGGGTTCGGCTGAGGAGTCGGAGTCTGCTGTGCCCTAAAGGCCTCCAAGATGGCCGTCAAAGTTTGTCCCAGCTCCGTCTGCTGTAACGGGGTCGGAGCCAGCAGGGGTGGAGTCACATTCGGGGCTGGAGGTGTACCCTACAGCAGGGGAGGAGTCGTCACACCCTATAAAAGATGGTATTATGTTTATTAAATTGACCTAAAACTCTTTGTTACTGTTGAGCATTGCACGTGATTCCTCCCATGGGCACAACATTGCTTCCGCTGCTAGTTTGTCCTCAAACTAAGCCCGCGCGGGGTGTCCCATGTTTTGTGGACTACATTCTGTCGGATCGAAGTTTCCCCTCTGATACCACTTGTAAGACCCCATTTTGTTTGCAACAACCATCGGGGTCTTAGGCCCAAAACCGTCGCTTTGTGGTGACACCTTCGCACCCGGGAAGGTCATCACTACAAAACGCCGATCCTGCCGGTCAAATCGATCACCATCGACAGAATGTATATTGAATGAAAGCGTAAGCATCCAAATGCACAACAGAAAGAGGAAATCACATGACAAATAAATAGTCCACATCGGAAGAAAGTCTAAGTACCAACGCGAGAAAGTGAATACGGGCTTAAGCCCGGTACATGGTAACCTCACTACAATACACTCATAAAAGTAAAACTTCTAATACTCGGCTCCACTCACGGATTCGGATGCCTGTCTGCCCGTGATACACTGGCCCATCTCCATCTACACCGTACCCTGCTGGTGTTGCGTCTACTGCGGCTATTCCCTGTCTCCCATCCGTAGCACCCAAAATATGGTATTCATACGACCGTCAGACAAAGTAGACTAAGTCAACAATCCCCCACCCCTCTACCCGTGGCTCCTAGGCACCGGGCGGAAAGGAGTGAAAAGGAGGACCAAAAGTAGGGCATAATCAAGCAGGTGACATCTACCCTAAGGAATAAAATATTATGGTATGGTAGGGGTATCACAATAATTAAACATGAGTAAACAAGTATGTAAAAAAGTAAACAGTAAGGAGTAGCAAGTAAGTAAAAGCAGTAAGAGGAGTAAGTATGAGCAACGAGAAATATAACCGTTGATTTATAGGGATTACCCCTATAGGCCAAGGGGTTTTTTTGCGGGGCCTATCGTATAAAACATCCCATACCATTTTATATAATAGGTGTCAGGGGTTAAATGCGATGATTATGCTATGACATACAAGTATGATATTGTATGCACATGCAAGTGCAACTCACACACACGACTCTATGCGCACAGACCTTTAGTTCCGCTTTTTGGAGTTAGCTAAACTCTCAGGAGCCTCTCATCATGGCCAACGGAGGCATTGGGTTGGGCCTCTCCACTCCTAGACTGGTAATCACCCTACCCTGTCTAGCCCCTCACGTAGGTTTCCGTACTATTCCTAGCAAATCATCTAGTCACCCCGAGTCAACGTACCAACAACGGTGTGATCGACCGTCCAATACCGAGGACCCACCACTGTTATGCACATGCAACCATGATAGTTTGTATCTAATTATAGTATCTAGCCTCCAACTCTTTAGACTACCAAGCCTACTAGTTGACCATATTCCTGAGCCCACCGCTACCTGTACTAATCAGGTCTCCTTTTTTCCAAGTCCTTGAGCATCCAGCTCCCCGGACTTCCAAATCAATACCGTGTCCATTTAACTCTACCAGTAAGCCCTTAGGCCACGGTCCTACAGTATCGTTTCTCTACCAATTCATCTCCCTACGTTTATAGGTGTGAGTGTAACGTGAAACTATTATTAGGGATACTCTTGCCCAAATTATTCCTAAGGTTTACGTTAGCCCAGGACTGCCCAAGGTATTCCCCGTGAAGGGCTCTCGAAGGCACTAGGAACTATGATGGTATTACGCCCAAAGCTCTCTTTCGCAAGACACTTAATATTATTGATTTCTACCCTTGATCAGATCTCTCATTTATTTACCCAAAACAGCAACCTACTAAGGATTCAACTCGTCAAATTCATTACCAACTCTAGTTCAGTTACCGCAGTTACTATATGCAGACCACCATATACTATATGAGATGTATAAAGGAGGTACTCCGGATTTCTTCCAAACCTCCTATAAAATTTACCAGTGGTATATCATAACAAGTTTAGTCTAATATCAGAGAATCATAATTTTTCTAATTAATTTGATATTTATTGAATTTTCCCAAATATTTGGCCATGGACAATTTTGAACATGAACTATATGATGTACTCAAGTAATGGCCACCCAAAAATTTTGAACGCTAAATAACAAAGATATATGACTAGATATTAATTTCCATAATTTTTCAGAAAATATGTGACCTCTAGTTAATATATCCAAAATAATTCACTTAATCTTATGTAAAGAATGAAGTACCAAAATTACTCATCAGAAAATTATGTAAAAATTAAATAATCTTAATATGATTCAGAAAAGATCATTGTACAAAAATCATAATTTCGGAGACTTGCTAGACTCCAAAATAAATTAATTTAGGTTTTCATGGGAAACAATACTTAATGAAGCAACCCTTAAAAATTTTCTTCCAAAAATCCCATAAATATTCACAGAGTTTTAAAACATAATAAGAAGTCCCCTGGCTAAAGTTCATTAATTTCCAGCAAGTAGTTCCTTCATAATAAATTTCTAAGCAAATATTACAAATTACTAAATTGTTAATGAAGTATCCAAAATAATAATCCTAAATTCATAACAAAAATCTCCAGAGCTTTGCCAAACTTTAAACACCACTCATCCCAAATTTCAAGTGATTTTAATGTGATTTGATAGCCTAATACTCCAAATTAGTTTTGGTGCCCTAAACTAGGGTTTGGGTTTTGAGGGGGTTTAAGACTTCCCAATTCCCTAAAATTTTAACCAGAGGACTATACTAACCCTATGGACCTCCCCGCCAATTTCCAAGTCATTCCAAGGTCATTTGGCCCCTTGACCTTCAAACCTTAAAAATCCCCATTAAGGGACCTACCCTAGGGTTCTAGGGCTACCCTGCTCTTAACCACCCCAAATTCCATTGGAGCGTGTGTCATACCATAGAGAATCAGTGGCCAAAATATCAGCCTCTGTTGAGGTGATTTGACCACTCAAACCCAAAGGGGGTGTTTTGACCTAATTAACCCTATAAGAGTCAACTTAGGGTTGGATAAAACCTAATCAAAACATCTCCAAAGGAGTTGAAGTTTTTACCAGAGCCCTAACATGCCCTCTAAGATCACCCACCAAAATTTGGGTGGATTTTGAGGTCTTTATGAAACCTAATTAATTTATACTTGTTTTATTAAATTTTTCTAAAAACAATAGGACATTTTTTCCAAAAATTCTGATTTTTGGATATGTCCTAGATATAGTTAGGAATAGCCCCTCCCCCAAATTTCAGATTATTTGGATGTCTGGTTTGGATTGGGCACGTAAATTAAGCTCTGGACATCCCTATTGATAGACCTCACTAAAATGAGTGTTGTGGTCTAACCAGGACTCCAGCGTGAGTGAAATGAATTTTAAATTACACTAGACATCAATGGCTACATATGCTATGTTGATCACTTTCATAGTAAATGCATCTAAGTATTTTTAATAATTAAAAATATCTACTGCTAATAATCTCCAAAAAAATCAATAACATTAATATCATTTGAATCGCCTTGATGAAAACGGATGGCATCCATTCATCCTCAACCTCCAGCCAAGGGCAAAGATTGGCCCGGCCTGGAGCCTCTTCCAGCTGACTTTCCGGCCACCCCGACCACCTCCCTGGTTGGCCATCACCACCCCCACCTCTGTTGAGGTGGTGGCTAGCGTTTGGCGGCGAGAATGCCGCCGGAGGCGGCGGTTTCCGGCGAACTCTCACCACCATTTTTCATGGAATTTCAAGGAAATGTTCTCTCCGATCTGGCTCGTTTGAGCCCAACTTATCAACCTAAACAAGTCTAGATCTAGCACGCATAGAGAGGAGAAGGTTTGGACCTCATTTGGAGCGCTTCCTTGCACCAGTCGCCGGCCGCCATTGCTCCTCCTCAAAGCATTCGGTGCCATGGCTTTTCCTCCTCCGAGAGATCTAAGTGTTCGGGAAAATGGGAAAATCTACTCCTCAGAGGTCCCTAAAGATGATGGAGGGGTAGGTTGGTTGGTGTGGGGGCTTTAATTCTCTTGGCCATGGTTGACCTCTTCACCTCCCCTCCCACGGCCGACCCTATGCATCCCCCCTTCATTAAATGTCTCTGGAAACTACTGGACTCCCCTTTAATTCATCAGGGAAGATGATGTTGGAGTTACCATGATGATCTGGAAGTGGTCAAACATGTAATCTCACTGCCAACGCAATATGAGCCTGCAGGGTCGCACATAAGAGATGTGGAGAAGTTGGATGACTGACTGTGTTGGTAAAGGTTACCAATCACCGACCTGAATAGGGTTATGGGCAAAGTGTTGCCTTATAGGATCATCGGGTTGGGAAAATGCTGCCTTGAAGGGCTAGTTAGGTTTGTCGTCCGAGGGTCAATGACATTAGTCGAGAATCGTCTTCTGATTCCCGCCGATCGGCGAGAATCGTCTCCATGATTCTCGCCGATCGACGAGAATCGTCGAGAATCAATTGTTGATTCTCGACGATCGACAACCTTGACAATTGTCGTCGACCGCGGCTCGACGATCGTCGAGTATCATTGAGAATCGTCGAGCGCAGCTCGACGATCGGCGAGAATCGTCGAGTATTGTACTCTGATTCTCGCCGATCCTGTATGATACTCGTCGAGTGATTCTCGCCGAACCTGCTCAGTGATTCTCGCCGATTGTCGCCGATTCTCACCGATTATTACTCGCCGATTCTGAACCCTAGTTCAGGGTGGTCTGCGGATAGCGATTTTCCTGGGTTTATTTATACCTTGGTATAAATAGGATCTTTAGGGTTTATCGGGACTTAAGCATTCGGCTCGCGATTTTCTCCTGTAGCAAATCGAAACCCGACGGAAGCCGTTCCGCTCGTTCGCTCCGCCGATCCCGATCCCGCCGCCGGAAGAGTTCTGCCGCCGCATTCGTTCCGTTGACCCCCTCTACTCCGGCGACTGTCGCTGGTGCTGCATTCCCTGGCGCGGACCTAGCAGTCCGTGGGAAAGCAAAGGTGCGGTCTTCTCCTTCCCGATAATCCGTGCGACGGATAGATCGGCGTTCCCCAGCTCGTGTGGACTTCTGCAGAAACGTGGACACTATTCCACGTAGAACTCGCCACCAGCAAGCAGATAAAGTTTGGAGCATCTCCGTTGAGTTGTGACTCAACGCCACCGAGGTAATTTTTGCCTAGTCTTGCTAACTTCTTGATTCAACTGTTGATGGCCCGATCCACATTTCTTTGGGTTTTTCTTGATGTTTTACTTTTCCGCTACGCGCACAACCATTGTGCCACCCCCATAGAGAAACCCAATAGATGAATGGGAGCATAATGGAGGGATACTGAGGGTTGTATCACCTTAATGGCCATGAATGCCCAATTCCTCTCTCCTCCAAATTGGGTGAAAAATGAAGCTTTTTCTCTCCTACTCACGGTGATTCTGCCTAGAACCGTCGTGTCACGCGTGGTGACATGGCTGTGACACGGGCGTGTATCATCCAACACGGGCGTATCGGGTGGGCGTGTTCCTTTATGTTTGACGAAATGAGCTGAGCTCGATGATATGAGCTCGACAATCGTTGGGCTGACGACAAGCCTGGCGACACGGGCGTGTCGGGGGCGTGTTCCCCATTGTTCTTCGAAATGAACTCGATGATATGAGCTGAGCTCGACGAACTGAGCTCGACGATCGTCGGGCTGACGACATGCCTGGTGACACGGGCGTGTCGGGGGCGTGTTCCCCCTGTTCTACGAAATGAACTCGATGATATGAGCTGAGCTCGACCAAATGAGCTCGACGATCATCGGGCTAACGACACGCCTGGCGACACGGGCGTGTCGGGGGCGTGTTCCCCCCTGTTCTATGAAATGAACTCGACGATATGAGCTGAGCTCGATGAAATGAGCTCGACGATCATCGGGCTGACGACACGCATGGTGATACGGGCGTGTCGGGGGCGTATTCCCCCCTATTCTACAAAATGAACTCGACAATATTAGTTGAGCTTGACAATCGTCGGGCTGACGACACGCCTGGCGATACGAGCATGTCGGGGGCGTGTTCCCCCCTATTCTACGAAATGAACTCGACGATCGTCGAGCTGAGGACACGCCTGGTGACACGGCGTGTATCATCCGACACGGGCGTGTCGGGTGGGCGTGATCCCCTCTGGTCGACGAAATGAGCTCGACGATCATCGAGCTGACGACACGCCTGGCGACACGGGCGTTTCTCGGCCGACACGGGCATGTCAGACCCGGAAGAATTGTTTTCAGGGAATTTGTGTGGCTATTTATTTCTTCCTATAGGATCTGACGGTTCATATCTCCCCTTGCTGATATAAGGCTGAGCTATAGGCAGACGAAGGTGATTTTCACCTTGGCCTTCTTCACTTGGTCCCTTGGGCTTCCTAGGGTTTTGACATGACCAAAACCACTCTTGGGGGTCTAGTCAGAAATGGAATGTTACAGTGCTGGCCCTTGAAAGCCAAAGCGAAGTGTTTTCTTTTCTATGTTCATGTTTGCCGGCCTGTGTGCCGAAGTATGTAAAACACTTATTGTCTAAGTAAACGGTTGTATGGCCATAAGGCCAAGACTTTTGTGTATGTACTTCCATTCCTACTGTGGTTGTAGTGGACATTCATGTTATGTTTTACGGGTTTTTATAACTATTTTGAAGGTTTTCGCTAGAATGCTCTGAGTTAGGATTCAAACTCCAATGGTAGTATTTTTTTTTCTTTTAATATGTAACTCTGCTGACTATATGTGGTACATGGCATGGGGCCCCAACCGGACCTTCTGTTATATTCCATGTGACAGATGGGGTGTTACAATTTGATATTAGACTATGGTGTCGGTCTTAGGAGAATTCATGGACGATTCCTTTCTAAGGGGTGGTGAGCACTGCCATGCGCGTCATTGTTATAACATGAAAAGAACCCATGAATGTCCATTTAGGAATGAAAATACACTTGTTGAGGAACCCGAGTGTCCCAACCATTGCGTTTAGGCAATCTATTTGTTGATTAGTTGTGTGTTCATACAAATATAGGTGACCAGAAGTGGTGCAGGACAGTCGAAACGTCCGAACACTTCGGAAAGCAGCACACCTCTTGACGTACCTACAACCCTCCTTCAGCTAAGACGGTAATTCTTGTGGCTGAGGCAGTGTTCATGATGTTAAACTCCCAGCCATGGGGGCAAGCTCAACCTCCTGCCCCTATTTTGGGGCAGGTGCCGCTTCATGCGACATAACCTAGAGTGGTGGAACGAGTGGGTGTAGAGCCTTTAGTGCCAAGAAGAGCGACAGAGAAGCAGCTCAAGAATGTGATGAGCTTCAACCCTCCAGAGTTTTCAGGGGCTAGAACCCCAACACAGGCAGAAGATTTTCTCTCTCGACTTAAGAGTATCTTGTCGACAACTGAAATTGAGGAATGACAGAAGACCACCATAGCCACTTTCCTGTTAGATGGTGAGGCGAGACTGTGGTGGGAAGAGATGGAGCTGCATCACTTGGTTGGGAGACAACTCACTGATGTCTCAATATAGGAGTTCTCGAGGTTATTCATGGCTAGATACCTCCACTCTGCTCAAAGGATTTACATGGAAAATTTGTTCCGGAGACTGTCACGGCGAGTTAGTAGCATGGAGGAGTATCTACATGAGTTCATAAGGTTGGGTCATTATGCTGGCTCGACATTTGATGATGAGGAGTGTAAGACAAACCGGTTCTACGAGGGTCTTCGTGATGACCTAAGGCTACTGATCTCTGGGGCTGTGATGCAGGGTTTTCTAACTCTAGTCAATACCGCCCGATATCTGGAGAAAGATATGAAGAGAGTTCAAGAGAAGAAGGACTCAAGCTGGAAGAAGTTGGATTTCAATGTACCGAGCTCCTCAAAGTCTAGTTTCCGTAAGTGGTACAAGAAGGCTAGGAATTCGGGTCCAGTCTGATGCATTGTCGGCAAGTGTACCAGTCGCTGTCAAGTAATATAAAATGGGCGAATTTCCACAGGTATCGATCTCACAAGGAACACAGTGAGGTGGAATTCATTTTAAGGAGGACTTGAGATCGAAGTCCTTTGGTCGGCGTTTACGAAGGGGGGTTTTGATTGTTGCGAAAATAGAAAGTTAAACATTATAAACTAGTACAATGCAATGTAGCTATGCAATGCTTCACCAAGCGGGATCGAAGACTACATGGGTCGCTATGCACCGAATTGCTGGGCGGATGGACTAGTAGGCTTGCGGATGAGGTGGTGAGAATGGTGGAATGATGGTCGAAAGCAGCTCTTCGCTATGCATACAACTAGCAATTGTTAGTGCGGCAATGTGTTGTGGAGGATGGAAAATGGCGCA
Organism: Platanthera guangdongensis; assembly: GCA_039583875.1. Lineage (NCBI taxonomy): Eukaryota > Viridiplantae > Streptophyta > Magnoliopsida > Asparagales > Orchidaceae > Platanthera > Platanthera guangdongensis. Next base: position 20,117 of record JBBWWR010000221.1, on the reverse strand, counting down.
ACTCAAGCAAATAATGTAAATAAAAAATCACATGGACAGGATTGTATATAAACGATTTACAAACTAAACACACTTCATCAAATACAAGAGATTAAACTACACTATCAACAACAAAAGGAGAAGAGAGCGCGAAATCGACCGAATCTGAAGTCATGCTGATGGTTCATGGAAGGATTCGTCGGGTTGTCAATCCGCATCCTAGCTCGGTCCTCAACTGCGTCCGGGGTAGAGGAGGTTGTCACTAACTTCCAATGGATCTGACTTCTTCGTGTCATGATCCGGTGGAGTATGGCACAAACTTCTTCTAGCTTGATGGAGAAAGCTAGGTAGAACTCTTCTTGAAGCTCAAGGATGAAGGAGGACGCCGAGAGGAAGCTCCAACTTGAATTTAGCATTGAAAGCTTGCCCGAAGCACCTCCCTGCGGTGGAGAATGAAGGGAAACAGCGGAAACCTTCCTCAGTGACGAAAAATGACGGAGAAATGTGCGGGGTGCGGAATTTGGGCTGAACCTGCATATTTATAAAATGCAGAAAAAAAATTTTTTTGTGCACGATCAGTGGTGCACGACTAGTGGTCGTGCACACTGAATCCTATAATCGTGCGATCAGCAGTGTTAGAACACCAAAAAACTGGGATAACGTGCACGAGTAGAGGCGCATGACCAGCGGTCTTGCGCACTTTGTCCAGTGGTCTTGCGGTTGCCCCAGACATAACTTGGAAAATGGAGAATATAGTGTGAATGAATAGTGGCACACAATCACTAGTCGTGCGTAATAGATCCACTGATCGTGCGTAGTGTTCTTGTACTATTTGGGATTTCCGAACAATCCCGAAACACGCATACGACCCTTGGACCTGGAGTAAAAACCGAAAATCCACCAGAATGGGCACACCACATTCTCCAGACACAAAAAAGAACACCAAGTAGGGAAAAAGAACAATAATTTTGAAATCACACAGAAAACGGGCCTAAAGTGCACTTAACATGAAATGGGCAGAGAAACGAATATGAATTATTATGGCTCTCAAGTGTAGTGCAATAACGAGAAAACTGGCCCAGATGAGTCCAAAAATAAGTATATAACGTGGACTCATCACACCCCCAGACTTACCAGTTTCCGCGTCCCGAGCAAACAAAATCTATGCAGATAAGGAAAAATAAACTAGCTAAGATAGAAATTGAGATACGGAGTACCATGCGAAGTTGCATGCTCGCACGCATAAAAATATAATAGAGGAAATTTCTAAGTATACAAAATGGTTTATATTTATCACAATGTGTATCAACATTTTATTATTACTCAAAAATAGAATCACGGTGAATCATCCGGTCACGCGTAGGGAGTAATTAGAGTAATCTCAAGGCGAGCATTGCCAAAGATTGGGGCTCGGGATAACCTCCAATGGAATCCACTAATGTCGGTGACCATAGGCTTGCCCGTTCGCACTCTCTCCACGACACTGGTTTGGTTCACACACGAATCAGTAGGACTTTAGGTGAAGAGATGGGGCTTTGTTTTCGGTGAGATAAACAAAGATAAATAAGAAGGCTACGCACCTAACCCAAATGAGCTATTGATGAGTCCACTTTATATACCTATTTTCGGACTCATCTGGGCTAGTTTTCACGCGTTTGCACTTCACTTTTAGTTCTATATCGTTCATGTCTCATCTTATCTTTATTTCCATAGGAAGTGCACATTTATGCCCGTGGTTGTGTATTTTGTTATTTTTATAGTTTGTACTCCCTTTTGTGATTGTCTGAAATGTCTGCACAGATTAGTGATTGGTTTTTCCTTTCGGTACAGGGGTCGTGTGCGTGTTCCAGGATGGTTGTGAAACAGGAATACTGCGCACGATCATGGGATATAATGCGCACGACCACTGGTCGTGCGCCCTTCATTGTGCGCACTACTATACGTTTTCGAGAATCAGCCTGGGGTAAGCGCACGACCACTGGACATATTGCGCACGACCACCGGTCGTGCGCCATTGATCGTGTGCATTGATTCCTCATTTCTGGAGTCCTGTCTGGGTAATCGCACGATCATTAGACTTAGTGCGCACGACCAATGGTCGTGCGCCACTTCTCGTGCGCATTATCCCAGTTCTTCTTCCTGATATTCCCTGCCAGTGCGCACGAGCATAGGACATAGCGCGCACGACCACTGGTCGTGCGCCTGTGATCGTGCTGATTGTTCATTTCTGCTTTTGTATAAATAGTGCAGGTTCTGCCCAAATCCAGAGGATCCGCAGATCGCCCAATTCCTCCGCCGTTTTCTGCCTTCTCCGCCGTTTCCCTTCATCTTCCACCCTAGGGAGGTGCTCCGGGCAAGCTTTCACCGCCAAATCCAACCCGGAGCTTCCTCTCGGCCTTCTCCTTTATCCGTGAGCTTCAAGTAGAATTTTGACGCCATAGCCATCAAGCAAAGGAAAGCTAGCAAACTTCGTCCGCTATCGTGAGACGAAGAAGACGGGCCATTGGAAGGTGGTGACAGCCCTTCTCTACCCCGGAAGTAGTTGAGGACCGAGCTTGGACGGGGAATGACAACCCGACGATTCCAACCGTGAATCCTCAGCAAGACTTCGTATTCGGTCGATCTCTTGACTTGTACTTGCTTTATTGTTGTATATGTGTGTTAAAATTGTATTTATATTGATGCTGTTGCACTTTAGATGTAAACTTTAATAGATTCATGTCTATGTGATTCTCTGTTTGTTTACGCTTTAGTTGCTTGAGTTGCGCCATATATCCATCCACCACCATCCACCCTTGCCACACTAGCAAATGCTAGGGGCGTGCGTTGCGAAGAGGTGCTTACAACCATCATTCCGCCATTCTAACCACCTCATCCGCTAGCCTTCTCGTCCATCCACCTAGTGATTCGGTGCATAGCGGCCGACTAGTTTTCCATCCCGCCTGGCAAAGCATCGCATAGCGGCGTCACATAGGAGTAGTTGTTAGCATTTTATTTTCTGTTTCCGCAACATCAAACCCCCCCCCCCCTTAGTTAGCTCCGACCCGAGGACTTCAATCTCAAGTCCTCCTCGAAATTAACTCCACCTTACTGTGTTCCTTGTGAGATCGATACTTGGGAAAACCCCCATTTTATATTACTTGTGCGACCGGTTCACTGCCGTGATCTATAGCATCAAGTTTTTGGCGCCGTTTCCGGGGAACACAGTCGTATGAGTTTTTGTAGAGGAAGATAAGAGATAGAAGCCCTTTTTCATTTGTTCATATCACTTTCTTCTTTGTTTTAGTTTTTAGCATTTGTGTCTGTTTTTATTTGTACCTATTCTACTTTTAATTTTTCTGTAGCAGGTTTTCCTATTCTTTTATTTGTGGTGTGTAGCTAATTTTTGCTTAGAAACTTTCTGTTGGTGAATTATTCTTGTTGCACCATGTATTATTATATGAATATCCGTTGCCGATGGTGTGGGGATTATAGGCATGGTAGTGATGAGTGCCCAACTGAAGAATGGGAGAATAATTCTCGCGGTTCTGTGTATGGAGCACCGTCTTCTTATGGTACTTCATACACTCAACCCAGGTCTTATGGTCACTCCTCTTCTACGCCTTCATCTTTTTCTTATTCCTCTCCGGTCCCACCTGTACCGAGGAGTAATGGAAAACGATGTTTGTATTGTCGTACCACTGACCACGTGTTGAAAGATTGCGCAGAATTTCAGCGCCAGTTGGAGGAGGATGATGAACCGGGTATCCGATTCATTCCATCCACCTCTCAATCGGCTGCCCCTTCTGATTCTGATGATATGTTCGCAGCACCACCTTGTCTATGGGGGACTGCTGCGGATATGCCCATCAGACATTTTGCTGATCGGTGTGACGACATTGTGGCACCGTCTCTCCCCATGCCCTCTTCCCCTCTTGTTGATTCAACCCCGGAGGAACCTGCACATATTTTCTCTGATGCTGTTGTTCCTCTGCCTTCTTTGCAAGAATTATCTATCTCTATTTTTAGTGAGTCGGTTGATGATGTTCGGCCAGATTGTGATTCTGAGCCTGAGGATGTGCCCATGTTTGACGAGGATATTATTTTCATTAATGGACAGTATTACATCTTGGAACATGTGGATGCACCGAGGTGTGTTGATGAGGATATCCTCTTTGTTGAGGAAGTTTCCACTTCCTTGATGGATGAGGAGGTCCAAACCACTACCGAGGACCTTGAGCTCGCGAATTCCCCTCGCCATGACTCATATGATGTCGTCGATGATCTATGTCGGGATCCTGCTGGGAGTGAGACCGGGACCACTCCCCCTATTTCTGATTTTTTTAGTTATTCATCTCCTTTATTTCTTGATCCCATTTCTGTATCTGAGCCTGTGCGGGTTGAGTCTTCGCAGGTGCTTCAGGAGGACTTGGAGCTTTCAGCTCGAGTCATGGATGATAGCATCCTCTTTTGCGAGGAGGTTGATTCCTCCTCTGTTGAGGAAGCTCCATTCATCGCTTTCTCCTCCTGCAGACTCCCTGTAGACGATACCTTGCTAGGGAAGGATTTCTTTTGTGATAAGATGAGCGAGGACCAGTCCTCCTCCTCTTCTTATTTCTTATTTCCTCTACCTGTGTTGGGCAGGTATTACTATTTAGGTAGAGGGGTAACTACTCTATCACCGTATCAGTACCCGTTACCGAAACGGATATTGGAACAGTTACCTGTGCACTTTTTATTTCATAGGCCCATTAGCTAGAACTGTTTAAAATGTAATAAGTCGTGCTGGGATGACAATAACCCCAGTACTTATCTTTTATTTCCTGCATTTTTATTTTCCTGTCTATTTAATTTTAGCATTTTTTTTGTATATTTTTGTTTTGTTTTTACGGAGCTCACCCCTACAGGTATTCTTGGCAAATTGCATTGGCAGGGTTCTGATTCTTCGTATGGCGGGCCTGCTTCAGTTTCCACGCGTCTTCTGGTATGCTCACTAGCTGAGCATTGGGTAACCTCATCCCTTAGCTCTGTATGATTATAATTTCTCTATCTTATGATTTGTTGCTTAGTTTAAGTCTGGGGGAGAGATCTGTTACCTATTGCACGTACACATCTCATGTGCATACTAGAAGCTTTTATAGTTTTATTTTGATTAGTTCATTGCATCACACACCACTGCACCCACATGAGCGCGTGCTTAGCTTTTTGCATGCTGCGAGTTAAACTCATTTCTTCGTTAGATTTGGGAAAATTATGGTGCTGACATAGGATGGTGAGATAGAGTAAAATGTTGGCCTTGTTGTGATCCTTGTCAACTGCTCTCGTCTCCTGTAGAAATTGGAGTAGATTTAATTTTTCTGTATGCTTTTAGTTTTATATTTTTCTAATTGCATAAATACTTTTTATTCTACTCAAAAGTTGGTGAATCCGGTGTGAATCCGACGGTAGCTTAGGGATGTGTGTAGACGGTTGTTAGTTTTGTATTGCTCGAGTCAGGAGGATGGATAGTCTTTCTCGTTGGCTAAGAACTTGCCCTAAGCTATTCTTGAAGCATGGGTATAGGTTAGTCATGCATGAGCGTGATGTAGGCCATCATTTTGGCCCGATTGAGCTTTGTACCGTTCCTAACGTCTTGTCCTCGCTAGCCCCGTTGTGCCTACCCTTCTTTTGATTCAGCTCCACCTTCATTCACCAAAGCCTCAAAGCCAATCCTAGTCGCACTCCCAAGTTGAGCTTTGGTGTTTACATTTTAATGTTGGGATGTGATGTGGTGATTTTACTTGTGATTTTGTGGATGTGTTCAAATGTTATATTTGCTGAATTGTGAAAATAAAATGAAGAAAAAAAGAAAAAGAAAAAAATATTTGTAAAGAAAAAGAAAAAGAAAAAAAAAGAATGAAAAGAAAAAGTTTTAATTGAAAATCATTTTGGAAATGTGATTATATTTGGAGTAGGCGGTGCACACGCCCATATGTCAAAAGTTAAGTTTGAGGGTGTGGTGTACCCGCATATATTTTGGTTAGCTGATGGATTCCCTTCATACTAGCTCCTTTGGGTTAGGTGCATAGCCTTCTTGTTTATCCTTGTTTACCTCACCAAAACCCAAGCCCCATCTCTTCACCTAAAGTCCTACTGATTCGTGTGTGAACCAAACCAGTGTCATGGAGAGAATGTGAAAGGGCAACCATATGGTCACCGACATTGGTGGATTCCTTTGGAGGTTATCCGGAGCCCTGATCTTTGGCAATGTTAATCTAGCGATTAGTCTACTTTCTCCCTACGCATGACCGGATGATTCACCGTGATTCCATTTTTGAGTAATAATAAAATTTTGATACGCAATGTGAAAAGTATAAACTATTTTGTATACTTAGAAATTTCTTCTATTATATTTTTACGCACGCGAGCATGCGACTTCGCATGGTACTCCGTTTCGCAATTTCTTTGTTAACTAGTATTTTTCCCAATCTGCTTAGATTTTGTTTGCTCGGGACGTACAAACAGTTAAGTCTTGGGGTGTGATGAGTCCACTTTATATACCTATTTTCGGACTCATCTGGGCTAGTTTTCACGCGTTTGCACTTCACTTTTAGTTCTATATCGTTCATATCTCATCTTATCTTTATTTCCATAGGAAGTGCACATTTATGCCCGTGGTTGTGTATTTTGTTATTTTTATAGTTTGTACTCCCTTTTGTGATTGTCTGGAATGTCTGCACAGATTAGTGATTGGTTTTTCCTTTCGGTACAGGTGTCGTGTGCGTGTTCTAGGATGGTTATGAAACAGGAATACTGCGCACGATCATGGGATATAATGCGCACGACCACTGGTCGTGCGCCCCTGATCGTGCGCACTACTCTATGTTTTCCAGAATCAGCCTGGGGTAAGCGCACGACCACTGGACATATTGCGCACGACCACCGGTCGTGAGCCACTGATCGTGTGCATTGATTCTTCATTTCGGGAGTCCTGTCTGGGTAATCGCACGATCATTGGACTTAGTGCGCACGACCACTGGTCGTGCGCCACTTCTCGTGCGCATTATCCCAGTTCTTCTTCCTGATATTCCCTGCCAGTGTGTACGAGCGTAGGACATAGCACGCATGACCACTGGTCGTGCTCCTGTGATCGTGCGCATTGTTTATTTCTGCTTTTGTATAAATAGTGCAGGTTCCGCCCAAATACGGAGGATCCGCAGATCGCCCAATTCCTCCACCGTTTTCCGCCTTCTCCGCCATTCCCCTTCATCTTCCACCCTAGGTAGGGGCTCCGGGCAAGCTTTCACCGCCAAATCCAAGCCGGAGCTTCCTCTCGGCCTTCTCCTTCATCCGTGAGCTTCAAGTAGAATTTTGACGCCATAGCCATCAAGTAAAGGAAAGCTAGCAAACTTCGTCCGCTATCGTGAGACGAAGAAGACGGGCCATTGGAAGGTGGTGACAGCCCTTCTCTACCCCGGAAGCAGTTGAGGACCGAGCTTGGACGCGGAATGACAACCCGACGATTCCAACCGTGAATCCTCAGCAAGACTTCGGATTCGGTTGATCTCTTGACTTGTACTTGCTTTATTGTTGTATATGTGTGTTAAAATTGTATTTATATTGATGTTGTTGCACTTTAGATGTAAACTTTACTAGATTCATGTCTATGTGATTCTGTGTTTGTTTACGGTTTAGTTGCTTGAGTTGCGCCATATATCCATCCACCACCATCCACCCTTGCCGCACTAGCAATTTCTAGTGGCGTGTGTTGCGAAGAGGTGCTTACAACCCTCATTCCGCCATTCTAACCACCTCATCTGCTAGCCTTCTCGTCCATCCGCCTAGTGATTCGGTGCATAGCGGCCCGACTAGTTTTCCATCCCGCCTGGCGAAGCATCGCATAGCGGCGTTGCATAGGAGTAGTAGTTAGCATTTTATTTTCTCTTTCCGCAACATCAAACCCCCCCCCCCTAGTTAGCTCCGACCCGAGGACTTCAATCTCAAGTCCTCCTCGAAATTAACTCCACCTTACTATGTTCCTTGTGAGATCGATACTTGGGAAAACCCCCATTTTATATTACTTGTGCGACTGGTTCACTGTCGTGATCTATAGCATCAGCTATCATAAAAAATAAGCTATCTGTTAACCAAAATACATGCAAGTACACCACACCCCAGAATTAATTTTTAAAATATGGGTGTGTGCACCGCCTCCTCCAAATACAATCTCATCTCAAATAGAATTTTCAATTATACTTTTTCTTTTCACTTTTCATTTTCAAAATTATTTTTTGTGTGTATTTTTTTTCAAATTCTTTTTTATTTTAACAATATCAGCAAATAAAAACATTGGAGCACATCCACATTTTCACAAGGAAGTTCACCACATCAACACCCCAACATGAAATTGTAAAACAATAAAGCTCGACTTGGTTGTGCGACTAAGATCAGCTATGAGGCTTTGGTGAAATAATGGTGGAGCTGAATCAAAAGGAAGGGACGACACGACGGGGCTAGCAAGGATAAGATGTTATGAACGGTACAAAGCTCAACCGGGCCAAAATGATGGCCTACATCATGCTCTTGTGATTGAACTAACCTATACCCATGCTTAAAGAATAGCTTGGGGCAAGTTCTTAGCCAACGAGAAACACTAACCATCCAGCCGACTCGAGCAATACAAATCTAATTGCTATATACACAAATCCCTAAGCTACCATCTGATTCACATCGGATTCACCATTTTTTGAGTAGAATAAATAGTATTTACGCAATTAGAAAAATATAAAATTATAAGCAAACAGAAAAATTAAATCTACTCCAATTTCTACACGAGATGAGAGCACTTGACTCGGAGGACAGCAGGGTCAACATTTTACTCTGTCTCACAATCCTATGCCAGTACATTAATATTCCCAAATCATACAAAAGAAACGAGTTTAAATCGCAACACACTAACAGCTAAGCACACACTCATGTGGATGCAGTGGTGTGTGATGCAATGAACTAATCAAAATATAAACAATAAAATCTCCTTGTATGCAAACAAAATATGCGCGTGTAAAAGGTAACAAATATTGGCTCTCCCCCAGACTTCAACTAAGCTACACAATATATGATATTGAAATTAAAATCAGATAGAAACAAGGGGAGAGGTTATCCAATGCTAAACTAGTAAGCATACCAGAAGACGCATGAAAACACAGAAGCAGGTCTGCCAAACGAAGAATCACAACCCGCCAATACGAATTTGCCATGAATACCTGCAATGGTGAGCTCCGCAAAACAAAAGAAAAATAGACAAATTACAAAGAAATACAAAAACTAAGATAGACATGGAAAATAAAAATGCAGAAAATGTAAGATAAATACTGGGGTTATTGTCCACCAAGCACGACTTATTCGGCTAAGGAAAAGGTTCTAGCTAATTGGCCTATATAACGAAAAGTGCACAGGTAACTATTCCATTATCCATTTCGGTAACGGGTACCGATACAGCGATAAAGCAGTTACCCCTCTACCTAAATAATAATACCTGCCCAACATAAGTTGAGGAAATAGGAAGTAAGAAGAGGAGGATCGCTGGTCCTCACTCTTCCTAACATAAAATATATCCTTCCCTAGCAAGGTATCGTCTACAGGGAGACGACAGGAGGAGAGAGCAATAAATGGAGCTTCCTCAGCAGAGGAGGAATCAACATCCTCTAGAAAGAGGATGCTATCATTCATGACTCGAACTGAAAGCTCCAAGTCCTCCTGGAGCACCTGAGGACACTCAACCCATACAGGATCAGATATAGAACGGTGATCAAGAAATAAAGGAGATGAAAAACTAAAATAATCAAAAATAGGTGGAGTGGTCCTTGTATCACTTCCAGTAGGATCCAAGTATAGATCATCGTCAGTATCATCAACCTACTCACTAAAAATTAGGATAGTTAATTCTTGCAAAGAAAGCAGAGGAACAACAACATCAGATAAAATATGTGCGGGTTCTTCCGGGGGTGAATCCAAAAAGGGGGAAGTATGCATAGGAAGAGACGACACCGCAATGTCGTTGCACCAATTAGTAGAAAGTATGATGGGTATACCCGAAACAGTCCCCCATAGTCAAGGAGGTACTGCGAATAAAATATTAGAATCAGAAGTGGCAGCCAATTGAGAGGTGGATGAAATGATTCGGATATCCGGTCCATCATCCTCCTCTAACAGGCGCTAAAATTCTACGCAATATTTCAATATGTGCTCAGTGCTACGATAACACAAACATCATTTTCCATTACTCCTCAGTCCTGGTGGGACTGGAGAGGAATAAGAAAAAGGTGAAGGCGTAGAAGAGAAGTGAACATAAGACTGGGGTATGGTGTATGAAGTACCATAAGAGTACGGTGCTCCATACACTGAACCATGAGAATTGTGCTCACAATATTCAGTGGAGCACTCATCACTACAATGCCTATAATCCCCACGCTAACTACAGAAGATATTCATATAAAATTACATGGTGCAACAAGGAAGAATTCACCAACAGAAAAATTCTAAGCAAACCTTAACTACACGCCAGCAGATAAAAGAAAAGGAATGCCTGCTGTAGAAAAAATAAAACTAGAAAAGAAACAAAGAAAAATAAACAGCAAATTATAAAAACTAAAGCAAAGAAGAAACATGCAATGTACAAATGGAAAGGGGCTTCTATCTCCTATCTCCCTCTCCAAAAACTCACACGGCTGTATTACCCGCCAAAGGCGCCAAAAACTTGATGCGTTGTTCGCAAGTGTACCGGACACTGTCAAGTAATATAAAATGGGCGAATTTCCCCAAGTATCGATCTCACAAGAAACACAGTGAGGTGGAGTTAATTTTGAGAAGGAATTGAGATTGAAGTCCTTAGGTCGGCATTTACGAAGGCGAGTTTTGATTGTTGCAAAAAAAGAAAGTAAAACACTGTAAACTACTCCTATGCAACGCCGCTATGCGATGCTTCCCAGGCGGGATGGAAGACAACACGGGCCGCTATGCACTGAATCGCAGGGTGGATGGATGAGTAGGTTTGCGGATGAGGTGGTGAGAACGACGGAATGAGGGTCCATAGAACCTCTTCTCTATGCACGCAACTAGAAATTGCCATTGCAGCATTGTGTTGTGGATGATGGAAAATGGCGCACCTCAATCAAATAATGTAAATAAAAAATCACATAGACATGATTGTATACAAACATTATACAAACTAAACACACTTCATCAAATACAAGAGATTAAACTACACTATCAACAGCAAAAGGAGAAGAGAGCGTGAAATCGACCGAATCTGAAATCTTGCTAAGGGTTCACAGAAGGATTCGCATGGTTGTCAATCCACGTCCTAGCTCGGTACTCAACTGCATCCGGGGTAGAGGAGGCTATCACTAACTCCAAATGGACCCATCTTCTTAGTATCATGATCCGGTGGAGGATGGCACAAACGTCTCCTAGCTTGATGGAGAAAGCTAGGTCAAACTCTTCTTGAAGCTCAAGGATGAAGGAGGACGCCGAGAGGAAGCTCCGACTTGAATTTGTAGTTGAAAGCTTGCCCAGAGCCCCTCCTTACAGTGGAGAATGAAGGGAAATGGCGGAACCCTTACTCATAGACGAAAAATGGTGGAGAAATGTGCGGTGTGCGGAATTAGGGCGGAACCTGCGTATTTATAAAAAGTAGAAAAAAGTAATGTGCACGATCCGTGGCACTCGACCAGTGGTCGTGCGCACTGAATCCAATGATCGTGCGATCAGCAGTGGCAAAACACTAGAAAACTAGGATAACACGCACGAGCAGAGGCACACGACTAGTGGTCGTGCACACTATGTCCAATGGTCGTGCAGTTACCCCAGACAGAACTTGGAAAATGGAGAATATAGTGTACACGAATAGTGGCGCGCGACCAGTGGTCGTGCACAATAGATCTGCTGATCGTGCGCAGTGTTCCTGTACCGTTTAGGATTTTCGGACTATCCCAGAACACGCACACAACCCTTGAACCTGGATTATAAACCAAAAAGCAACCAGAATGGGAACACCACATTCTCAAGACACAAAAAAATTGCAAGTAGGGCAAAAGAACAATAATTATGAAATCACACAGAAAATGGGCCTAAAGTGCATTTAACATGAAACAGACAGAGAAACTAATATGAACAATTATGGCTCTCAAGTGTACTGCAATAATGAGAAAACTGTCCCGGATGAGTCGAAAAATAAATATATAACTTGGACTCATCACAGTCACTTATTAAGGTGTGTCCCAGGGGCAACTACAGGCCGAGCCCAGGGCACCTGTTATAACTGTGGAAAGCGGGGACATTTTGCTCGAGATTGTTGGTGCGGACATTCAAACTCCGAGAAGAAGCCTGGAGCAACTTACACGTAGATGGAAAAGGCAGTGGAGTCAACTGAATCCCACTATGCTCCAGCCCAACCTAGAGTGTACAACCTTGGACAATAGTAGGCCATAAAGCAGGCTGATGTGGTGACAGGTATGATTTAATTAAGCTTCATATACTGGTTGCCTTGTGTGTGTTAGCTTATGGCATGTTGTACTAGGCTTTTTTTTATCCTTAATTGTCCAGTGAGAACACTGTTCGATATGGGAGCTTCGCATTCCTTTTTGTCCAAAGAATTTGTATCGTGTATCGGAGTAAATTCTTTGATGGAAAGGAACAAATTGGATGTGTTGCTGCCTAACGGGTGTTTTAGCCGCGCGGATAGAGTTTGTTGCGTGAAGATATGGTTTGGGATTCAAGAGTTTGACTTGCCAGCATCACTACTACCGATAGTGGAGTTCGATGTAATCTTTGGTATGGACTGGCTCTCGGAGAAGCGTGCATACATTAATTACAACTGTAATGTCTTCATACTGGTACTAGATACAGATCGTGAGATGATGTTATCTAGCATGAAGGGATCGAGCAAGACTTTGATGTCTGCTCTCGAGGTGGTTAAGGCAATTCGTAGTGGTGCAGGGCTATATTTCACGCTTGTGGAGACTTCAAAGCCCAAACCAGGTCTAGATAGTATCCCAGTTGTATCAAATTTTACTGATATTTTTCCTGAATATCTCCCATGAGCTCCACCTCAACGAGAGATTGACTTCACCATTGAGTTAGTGCCAGGTGCCAAGCCTGTGTCACACTCCCCATACAGCTTAGCGCCTAAGGAGTTGGTGGAATTGAAGGTATAGATTCAAGAGCTGTTAGATCAAGGGTATGTGCGTCCAAGTTCGTCGTCTTGGATCGCGACAGTCCTTTTTCTTAAGAAGAAGGAAGGGTGTTTACATTTGTGTATTGACTACCTAGAGTAGAATAAGCTTACAGAGAAGAATAGATACCCGATCATGAGAATAGATGATCTGTTCATCATCTGGTCGGGTCGATTGTGTACTCAAAGCTATATTTGAAATCCGAGTACTATCAGCTGAGGATAATGGAAAGTGACATTCCCAAACGGCTTTCAGCACACGTTATGGGCATTATGAGATCACCATCATGTCGTTTCGACTGATGAATAAGCCATTCGCGTTTATGAATTTGATGAACAAGACATTCAGAACATACTTGGAACAGTCTGTGATAGTCTTCATCGATGATATACAGGTGTACTCACAGTGCGAGGATGATCATTTCAAGCATCTACATATTGTTTTGGAGATGTTTAGGAGGAACCAACTATCTGCCAAGTTCTCCAAGTGTGAGTTTTGGTTGTCCTCGATAGCGTTCTTTGGTCATGTAGTTAGTGGAGAAGGTATTGCGATGGATCCGGCTAAGATAGTTGCGATACAGGAGTTTCCTATATTGTTTTCTATGGCAGAAGTCCGGATTTTTCTGGGGCTTGCCGACTATTATAGGTGCTTTGTGGAGAACTTCACGCGGATAGCATTGCTCCTCAATACTCTGACAAGGAAGGGTCAGAAGTTTGTTTGGTCGCCAGAGTGCACACAAGATTTTGAGGAACTAAAGTGTTGTTTAACCACGACGCCTGTTATATGTTCTCCTTGTGGTTCGGAGGGCTACGAAATTTATAGTGACGCCTCTAGGAGAGGATTAGGCTGCGTTCTGCTCCAACACAGGTAGGTGATACCCTATGGATTGCGCTAGTTGAAGGTGCATGAGAGGAATTACCCGGTCCATGATTTTGAATTGGTGGCCGTGGTATTCGCTCTTAAGCTTTTGAGGCATTATTTGTATGGGGTAAAGGTCGATATTTATTCAGATCACAAGAGCCTGAAGTATTTGATATATCAAAAGGACCTGAACATGAATCACCGAAGGTGGATGGAGTTCCTTGGGGACTACACCTACGAGATACATTATATTCCTGAGAAGGGAAATGTTGTGGTAGATGCATTGAGCGTAGGGCTCCTGCGCAGGTCAACTGGTTACAGATGCACGATAAGCGACATATTCAGGACTTGGAGGCCTTGGGGATCGCTTTTATTGACAAGGGATCTAGTACAAACGCATGTTTGAGTTGGACGTAGGTTCCATACAACATCGCCGACAGTATTCGATAGGCCTTGGAGTTGGACGTGAGCTTGAAACATCACTGGGTGGAAGCCATTGATGGATATAACAACAAGTTCTCTGTCGACCATGGCCTTTTGTGGAAAGGTAGTCGATTGTGCGTTCATAATGTGGGGAAGTTACGAGAAGAATTGATGTATGAGGTGCATTTTACAAAATACCCGATTCATATCGGGAGCACCAAGATGTTCAAGGATGTGAAGGAAATGTTCTGGTGGCCATGTCTGAAGAAATTCATAGCATTATATGTGGCGAAGTGTCAGACTTGTGCCTTGGTGAAGGTCGAATGTCAGAAGACTGGCGGATTCCTGAAATCCTTGCTTATACTGGTGTGGAATTTTGACGACATCTCCATGAATTTCATGCTCGGGTTGAAGAGATCGCACAAGGGGAACGACGTCATTTGCGTAATTGTTGATTGCTCAACGAAGGTGCCACATTTCATACCCAATAGGAAGGATGATTCAGTGGAGAAGATTGCGAAGCTTTATGTGGACAGTATAGTCCATTTGCACGGCGTCCCCCGGAGTATTGATGAGTTGTAAATATACGTATTTTTTATGTACATTAATTAAGTCATTTTTGTTTATTTCCTTTATTTTTATTTAATTTTCATTAATAAAATATTTCTTATTTGAAAAAATTCTTCTAACTTACCTTTATTTTGATTACCCAATAATTTCAGATTTTGTCAAAATTTGCATAGTACATGCCCGTGTATTTCAGGTCATGCCCGTGACCTGGGCGTGTACTTTCAATTCCAAGAGAAATCAGCCCCTCGCAAAGAATTTGCTGAACACGCCCCATGATATGCCCATGTCCAATGTGACATGGCCGTGACCAAGGCCTGTGTCATCCGCTCGATGAACCGTGCTCAAAGTTCGCTGAACGGACCAGACAAGCCTTTATCAAGATGCAACACGAGCGTGTACTTCTCAACCTGGCCTGACAAGACATCATCGACAACTGATTGACACGACGCCATTCCCGGATCAACCTCCCCGACACGCCCGTGTCAAATGTGACATGCTAATGACCCGCCATGTTTACAGCTGCAAAGTCAAACCATGCGTTAAATCTTAGCACTGCCTCATTTACAGTGCTTACAAGCCCCAAGAACACTATCGTGACCTACGCCGTGTACCTTGAAAATTTTGCCTATAAATAGCCCGCTGCTGTATGAGTTCTTGTTCTCTTTTTGGACCTTTTTGTCTTAGATAGGTGCTTCTCTAATGCATTTCAAAGCCTTGTAAGGGAAATTTATCCCCCTTTCTTTAGATTTTATTTTTATCTTTCATAGTAATTCGCATTTTACTTAATAAAATATGTTTTTTCTCTCCTTATGTGGTTTTGGAATGCATCTGAGCACCCTACTTAAGCAATCTTTTTTTTTTGTTTTATCTTTATTTTTCTGTTCTTTAAACTGGTTGTGTGTGTGTATGAGTATAAATTCTAGTTTTTATGGTTTAGTTAATTTTACTTGGCTTAGTTGAGACTTAGGATTTTTCCGTACTCTTTATATTCAACCTTATAAATTTATAGAAATGATTTTAAAGTGGTTTTGTTTTTTTGTCCTTTTTTACTTAGACTTTTTAGTTTTGTCAAACTTTTCATTCTATTACCTTTATTTTCATTTTTTAGCATTTCTATAAAGCTATAAGAATGAATAAACTGACATTTTAATTTTTCAAACACCTTTATTTTTCTTTTATTTCAAAAACCATTTTGCTCCTTTATTTGTTTTGCCTTTTTTTTATGCATTTCTACCAAATTCTAGCGGTAGAAATGTATTTGTTTTAATTTTTTGAGCACATAGATTTCCGCTTTTATTTGCAATACTTTTTGCTCCTTTAATTTTTATTTTGTCTTTTTTATCCATTTCTAACACATCCTAGCTGTAGAAATGTAGTTGTTTTAATTTATAGATAACTTTGTTTTTTGCATTTTTCATATGTGTGTGTGCGTGTATGAGATACTTTTATAGCTTTTATTCATTCCTATAGAGTGTGTGCGTGTATGAGATAATTTTTATAGCTTTCTTTAATTTTCTGTAGAGTGTGTATGTGTGTGTTTATTCAAGTTGAGAGTGTGTGTGTGTGTGTGTGTGTCTTAATTTCTATAGTGTGTGTGCGTGTTTTTAATTTTTGTAGAGTGTGTGGGTGTGTTTTATTCAAGTTGTGTGTATGAGTTTTACTTTTTGTCGAGCGTGTGCGTGTGTTTTAATTTTCTGTAGAGTGTGTGTGTTTTCACTTATGTAGAGTGCGTGTGTGTGTGTAATTATTTTCTCCTACTCGTTTGAGTAGGACTCGCTTTAATTTCAGTCCTACTCATTTGAGTAGGATTTGAAATTTACCGCTTTCTTTCCTACTTTATGTTACTACTTTCATTTTCAGCTTTAATTTTATCGATTTATTTCGATAGCCGTCCCCATTCTGATGAGTGGCTAACCACACTTAGCCCTCAGTATCAAAGAGCATTGAGACGGATAAAATCACTTTAAATAAATAAAGTTCCTATTTTTCTAATTAATTAAATTACTTAAGGTTTGTCGCGGGTTTACGAAGCGTAAAACTACTAATCGATGTGTGGGCTCTATTTCCGTAGTCCATACGCTAGCTAGACGAGAGGCCATGCGTATGGACCAAACCCTCTTAGTAAATGGCATTCCACACTAACCCTCGAGAAAGGAGGCGCGCAAACTCTACCGGATTGGCTTCCCCACCCAATAGAGAGGTTCTTAGCGTAATTAGGGCATTAAGAGAAATCCTTCATCGAATGAGAGCCCGGTCGAATAGTCTTAATGTTCAGCTGAGCGATAGCCCTGAAGATAGGTGAGCTCATTTTTGTGGAACTTCCAAGGCCAAGTCTCCGCCTTAATTAATTTGAAATTTAGAATCTCTTTTTATTAAAAGTTTATTTTGGTTCAAATTTCATTTGATACTGTTACGCTAAGATATTCATCGGCTCCATTTAAAATGATTTCATTTC
Source organism: Platanthera guangdongensis (assembly GCA_039583875.1). Lineage (NCBI taxonomy): Eukaryota > Viridiplantae > Streptophyta > Magnoliopsida > Asparagales > Orchidaceae > Platanthera > Platanthera guangdongensis. The sequence goes on along the minus strand of JBBWWR010000221.1, from coordinate 2,639 downwards.
AGTTTATATATATATATATATATATATATATATATATATATATATATTATATATATTATAAATATATATATATATATATAATATCACTACGAGATAAATTATCGGTAAAATAATAGTCCCGTCCAGGGAAGAGTAGAAATAATCAACCCGACCCCGAGAGTAATACGACTGCGATATTCCACACCAGAATATCTTGTACTATACGGGATAAGTGCACTTGCCTCATTTCATTAAAACTCGATCTCAACTGTTTTTATCCAAATTAGACATCCGCGGGCCCCGTCTTCCTAAATAAAACTAAATCAGCTATTCTTAAATAAACACGCACAGGGCGCCGCGTACTCTAAATAATTTTTTGAGTTTTAACCACCATCAAGTTTTTGGCGCTGTTGTCGGGGACGTGGTGGGAATCAATCAAGTTTTTGGCGTCATTGCCGGGGAAATTTTGAGTTGTTATTTTGAACTCTGGGGCATTATTAATTTTACCTATATATATATAACAAAAATGACAAACCAACAAAATTTCTACTACTAATAATAATACTACAACTACTATTAATAATAATAATAATAATAATAATAATACAAATAATACAACTACTTTTAAAAAAAACAAGCTAAAACTTAATTTTTTTTGTTTCATATTATATTATAATCTCTAAAACATATTTTATTGAAATGACGTCGTTTCCTACTAACAAAAACAATGAAAAAAACTAACTAAAAAATCAAAAAAACTCAAAAAACTAAAAAAACATCAAAAAATCTAAAAAACTAAAAACTAAAAAATCTATAAAACTTAAAACACTATAAAACCAAAAAAATCTAAACACCAAAAAAAAGAAATGAAAAAAACTATAAAATCTAAAAAATGTTCATTATTTTTTTATGATAAACACTAAAAAACAAAAAAAAAAAAAATCTAAAAACTAAAAACTAAAAAATTCTTAAAAATACAAAACAAACAAAAAACTAAAAAAAAACTACCCCTTAAACTAATAACTAAAAAACTAACAAAGCTAAAAAATCAAAAAAACCAAAAAAATGAAAAACAAAACAACTTAAAAAACCTACAAAAATAAAAAACCAAACAAAAAAATACTAAAAAAAACCTATCTAAAACCAACTAAAAAAACTACTTAAAAAAATATATAATAATTTGTTATTTAAAATGTATATATCTATAGCCAAAAAAAACCCCTCCTAAAAAACCACAAAGACATTCTGTATATCTGATTTGCTTTAACTTATTTTATTTCTTTTCAAAAAACACAAAAACATTTTATATCTTCTTTTTGTATAAATAAATAAAAAAAAAATCTATAATTAAATATTATATCTCTTTTTTCGCTTCGGTGCACTTCATGCCTTTGTGGGCGCTAGGGAATCGCATATCTGTAACCCTCATATAGCTAAGACGTTAGCTTACGAGTCACACACACTTGCCCCTATCACCCGCAAAAATTTGGCCGAGTTTATCTTTTTTATTTTTCTGTTATATTTTTGCTATTTCATCTAAATAATGCAGGGTTTCAAGTCGAGCCTCCCCGACATAATTTTAGGGAAGCTTCTACCCTCCCTTTTTATTTTTGTACATATTGTATTTTGTCTATTATCATTCCGCAAACTTAGATTGTAATATTGGGGACAATGTTGGGTTTAAGGATGAGGATGTTGTCATATTCTGCACTTTTTAAATTCTGCATTTAGCAAAAATACATAAAAATGCATAAAAATTAAAACCTTAAAAAAAATATCTTTCAAAAAATTTCCATCAAAAACCTAAAAAATCGACAAAGCCAAACAAAAATCACAAAAAAACTTATTAAAAAAATTCAAAAAATAAGATGTTTTTACTTTGTAAATCTTTTTGTAAAAATAATCTCTCTCTCTTTCTCACCTCTCTTCGAAAAAAATCAAAAAAAACTTATAAAACAAAAAAATTCAAAAAAATTGTTGTTTTTTACTTTGTAAATTTTTTGAAAAAAAATCTTTCTCTTCCCCCTCTCTTTTTTGTAAAAATAATCTTTCTCTTTTCCCCTACATTCTTCGTAAATAACACTTATTTTTCTACCCTTTCTTGTAAATTACTTGTTAAAAACTTAAAACTCAAAAAATTTTAGAAAATCCAAAATCCAAAAAAAAGAAAATAACTCTAAAAATCCAAAAAAAGATAATAAATCAAAAATAATAAAAAAAGATAAGAAACCCTAAAATCCCACAAAAAAGTACTTATTATGTAACAAATAAATCAAATGTCTCATTCTTAACCCCTTTTCGCTCTCCAAAAATAGTTGCGAGTTAATTTATAAGCGAATTTTATTAATTCTTTGTACTATTCGTTTATTAATTAGAGATCGATATATTTAGTATCTGGGTTAAGTTTTAAGATTTTAGTTATGCTTTATTTTTTTTATTTAGATAAGATACATGTTTTTCAGCACCACTTCGAACTTATCTAAATAGGTTGAACATTTATTTGTTAGAAAATAATAACCTTAGATTTCAATTATGTTACTCCAAACGTTTTTTTTTTGAAATATAAGAATTTTTAATTTATAAAGGTTGTTCTCAAATTTTTTTATAAACCAAGTTTTCTTTTTGAAAAACCTATCTCCTCTTTTTTTAATTTCTTACTT
>JBBWWR010000220.1:0-276625 GCA_039583875.1 Platanthera guangdongensis | reverse complement strand
ACAGACGTTGCTCGTATGGCCACACGTACCGTGCACTCAGGGAACATTCTCGGTGAACCGGTCGATGTTACGTCAATAAAGCCATTAACATTCCGGACTTACCACCGCCACTAAGACGGCAATTCCTATGAGCAATTCATCTTCCTGGCATTGGTCACGTCAATTTAAGCCATTGACCGCCGAGACTCACATCTATGCCAACGGCGAGTGCCACGTAACCTTAGGTCTCTCTAACCCGAACGACATAGAGGGGTACGGTTCCATCTTAACCCGTGCTCACATCGCAACGACAATTTAAGCCATTTGCGCGGGTCAAACTTTCGCGAGTCCCTTCTTCGCAAAGTCACATAACCACGTTATGTTCATGTTGGCTCTCAGGCCACCAAGTTGGCAAGATCCGTATCCGCCAGTTTTCGGGGGTGCACCTTTGGGTTAGTCCCCAAGGCTCCTGCTGCAATCTACCGCGTAGAAAACCCGAAAAACAACCAATAGCACGGAGTCTTCTCGGCCTTATGCAATGCAACATCACCGATCCAGACTAACATGTCCGGGTAGGCTTCAACAAAATGCCTACGTCCGTTCTCGCATACAGACTCTAAACAACGGGGACTTTACATATCTACCCGAAGGAACGCCTCCAACTCTCCGCAAACTCGCGAGAGCGGCTTCCTATGCTAAGAAAAGGAGCGATTCATGCTCAAGATGAGGATCGTTACCCTTGAGTTCCTCTTTGGCGCCATCGAAAAGTAATCGGATAGAAATCACCGCACTTGCGTTGCCTCGTGGATCCGGAGTCGGCTTGCGATTCGGAGCTCGAAGCTCCTCCAATGGCGGATCTAGCTTTTCTTCTCCAAGGCTCTCCTCTTTCTCCAAGGGTTTGAGAGAGATGAAAAAGGGAAGAAAGTGATGGATTTTCTAAGTCAAACCCGGGTATATCTTCAGGAACCATCCCCAGCCGTTAGATCTTCAATCAAGGAAAAACGGCTTTGATTCGTGGCTGAAATGCCCAATCTGGACCGAACACGGCCTGACACACGCCCGTGTCCAGGGCCGTGTGCCGCATTCGCCGTCAAAATCGAATCTCCTGACCCTCACACGGGTATCGAACACGCCGTGTTCGAGCTGACACGCCCGTGTTCCAGCTGACTCGGCCGTGTAGCCGGCGTGTACCCATGATTTTTCCCCGTTTCCAACCGAGCATGCACGGGTCCTAGGACACGCCCGTGTCCTTGCCGTGTCACCTTGAACGCCTGGGCCCCAGGCCGTGTACAAGGTCTCGACATTTCGTCGCGTGCAGATCGACGACTCGATGACACGGCCTTGGACACGCCCGTGTCCTAGGCCGTGTGCCTTGTCTCGACGATCGTCGAGCGAATCTCGACGAATTCCCCGGGACGATCGTCGACACGGGTCGACACGCCGGCGACACGCCCGTGTCGGGGCCGTGTGCCATTTCTCGACGAATCGTCGAGTATAACTCGACGATTTCACGGCTAAGTGTCGACACGGGTCGACACGCCCTGCGACACGCCCGTGTCGCAGGCCGTGTGCCCATTCTCGACGAATCGTCGAGTATAACTCGACGACTTCGCGGCTAAGTGTCGACACCGCTTGACAGCCCTGGGACACGCCCGTGTCCCAGGCCGTGTGCCTTCTGCCAGAGCCCAACTGGCCCAAAAACGTCCCCCTTTGCTCCTTGAGTTTCGGGGCGTTACAGGGTGACCTCCTGGGAAGTCCCCGTAGTGCAGGCTGGCTTGACTATCGAGTTTACTCATCAAAGGGAGGCTGCGGCCACCACAAACCCGCCGGTGGGCTGGAGAGGGGTTGGGGTGCATGGCCTGTATGCTTGAATATGAAAGGCTGACTACCTAGTGGTGGGCCGGGTCTAGACCCTGGTAGGCCGGCGGTGCCAGCGGGTTTCCATGGGATGGGGCTGGACCGTTACAAAAAACTCTCATCACCAATTGAGCTGCAGTTCAATTGGTGATGAGAGTTTTTTGTAACGGTCCAGGCCCATCCCATGGGAACAGCTGGCACCGCCGCCTACCAGGGTCCAGACCCGGGCCACCACTGGTAGTCAGCCTTTCACATTCAAGCCTGCAGGCCATGCACCCAACCCCTCTCCAGCCCACCGGCGGGTTGTTGGTGGCCGCAGCCTCCCTTTGATGAGGTAGCATTAGCACATAACACGTCAAGGCACACGGGCCGTGTCATGTGGACAAGGGTCGGGTGGGCCCATAAGACTCCCCTACTGCGCAGCGGAAGCGTGGTGGGCCCATAACCCACAGGTCCCAGGATCGAAACCTGGCTCTGATACCAATTGTAAAACTCCCCCTACCGGATCCCAAAACACGGCACGAAGGGGGAGTCTTATGCCCGGAACAGCCGCCTTGCGGTAGCATTAGCACACGGGCTAACCTGTACCACAAGACGCCTATTCGCCGGCTACAACAATATCAATAACATGCAACCCAACCAAATAAATAAACAACCAGAAGTCAAATCCACACTAAGTTATAATGTCCAAATACATCAATATAACGAGAAGCTAAAACATGCTTCTACCATATATCAGAGTACAGCTAAACATTGCCCAAACGGGCTACATTAGAGTATCAATTACTAACATCAGTAACTGACTCGGTATCGACGGTACCGTCACCTCAGGCCCTGTCATCCTGGCTGGCTGTCCTGCTGCGTAGTCTGCGGCTGCTCCACCTGCGGCGTGACCTCCTAAAAAGGAAGACGTAGCAACGTTAGTCGAAACGACTAAGTGGTTTCACATCCGCTCCCCGGCGACTCCTCGAACCGGGCGGAGAAAAGGAACAAGAGTATAGTATATAACAAGTATGCAAGTAAAGGAAGTACAGGCAGGTGGCAGTAGTGTAAGAGTAACAATATCATAATCAGCATTTATGTAAGAGCTACACTAAACTAGCAAGTATAAGTAATAGCAGGAAAGTAACTTAACTTATAGAATGCCCATACAAACTTATAAGTTAAGGATCGGATTACATAAAAGTAACTCATCGTATAAGAGTGCCCATACAAACTTATACGATGAGGATCTTGTTGTGCAATGTTATGAAATGCTATGAATGCTATGCAATGACTCACCCATGCTCACCCATGCAATTATATGTCGACACCAGACTGTAGTTCCCACTTTTCGAGCAGGTAGCTAACCTCTCAGGCATCAGCCGTCGTGGCCAGGCGGGGTGACAGTAGACGGGCACTTCTACTACTAGGCGGGTATCACACTACTTCACCTAGGCCTCCGTACGCCTCAACGCTAAGAACACAACAGCGGAGCCCCTGTGTACTATGGCCAGCGGGGTCTTGGGTAGATGTGCACAAGAACACACCCGAACTGGCCTTGCGTGACCCGGAATGGGCTCGGAAGAAGCACGAGGACACAGCCAACGTTCACATGGCCGGAGGGGCCTCGGGACGTGAACACGAGGACACAGCCCAAACCGACCAAGTCTAACTGCCAATCCGTCGGTGTGACGACTGGCGAGCCGTAGACCTGCCACACATCCTTAACCCAGGATTACGACAGCGTGTCGGCTCACACCACATGCAAATTCACATCAACATTCATGGAAGGGGCCTCGGAGTGAGCACGAGGATACAGCCCCACCATCCATCCACCCTTACCTCAACACGACAAAACAAGTGGCGGTCAACACCGCACTTGCACCTTTACTATAAAATGCCAATAGGAGACGACACACTATTGTTGGACTCCTAAATTCAATCCGATATAAAACATATGCATGGCCATGGGTACCCATCTATATATATATCATCCCAAGTGATTTCAACATGATATAAACAAGATTTGCTCTTACGACAACTTACCGAAGTATTATCAAATCAATCCAATTAAAACTAAGGAAATCAACAGGCCTCAAGCTATCTTGCGATAATAAATTGATTTCTAAAACAGTAAATATTATCATCCATAACACTTTGGTGGTTAACATAAAATTATTTCACCAAAATCTCGAATTAATTGCGACATTGGACCCACCAATTTCAAATCCACAATGTATGTCGAGACCAGAATTTCAGCGCAGGATTAGCACTGGACAGCAACTTCGAGCGGAGTTTCCTGAAGTTACAGGAATCCGGTGGAGGCGTGTAACCCTCGTTGGAAAGACCTTTTCATGATCTACAACTTTCATATTCAGGTCACAACCAGATCTGAAAATAACTTACTCGAAATCGGCTTCAAAGTTCGCTGCGCACAGAACACGATTTCTGTGTACAGGAATTGCCGGACAGCAAACTCGATTAGGTTTTCCCGGGGCCACAGACATCGCCTGAAGTCGTGCAACACTCGTTGGAAAGGTATTTCCAGGGCTACAACTTTCATGTTTATCCCAAAGCCCAGATCTGCCCATATCCTACATGAAAATGGCTAGAAGATCGCTGCGCGCAGAATATAGATTCTGCGCGCATCTTAAAGAAAATGAACGGCATCGGTCCGTCTTCCTCCTCAAGCGATCCTTCCTAAATTTTCCAGAAATGTCCTCCTCCCTTATTCACCTCAAGGGCCAAAACTCCTCACGAAACCATTACCCATCGTCGTATTGAAGAAAGGGGAAGGGTTGAAGAGATCTAAAATCTAGGATTCAAATCCTAGCATGGCCAAACCTAGAAATCTTCTCCTCTCCATCAAGCTCTCTTGAGCCGATGTCTCTCCTAAATATCTAAGATCTAGCACCAAGGGAGAGGGTAGGAAACTCACGTTGGCTCCAGCGGTACCACCATTTCCGGCCATGGATCGCGTAGTTCTCCTTGGCGCATCTTCTCTTTCACGGCGATGGCGGATCCTTCGGTAGAACTTGCTCCTGCAGTTTTCCTCTCACCAGGAGTTCTCACAGGAATTAGGGGAAGAATGGGAATGAAAACGGCTAGGGTTTTCTCTGCCCCTTATATACAAAATGTGACACGGGTAGGGACACGGCCGTGTCCGTACCCGTGTCCTGCTTCCGTTTGAAACGGCCGTGACGGTTTCCATGTCGGTTCAATGTTTGACACGGGTAGGGACACGCCCGTGTCCGACCGCGTCCACATGACACGGCCGTGTGCCTTGACGTGTTATTGGCCGTGTACTTCTTGAGTTACATCTCGACACTTCTCGTCGAGCTCAACTCGACGCACACGGGTATGGACACGCCCGTGTCACTACCCGTGTCACTTAGTGTCGACCCCTCTCGACGATCTCGATGCCTCTCGACGATCTCGACACGCCTCGTTGAGATCATCTCGACGCACACGGGTAGCGACACGGCCATGTCACTACCCGTGTCACTTGGTGTCGACACAGCTCGCCAGTCTCGACACGGCTTGTCGAGTGGAACTCGACGCACACGGGTAGTGACACGCCGTGTCACTACCCGTGTCACCACCCGTGTCACTTTGCACTGATTTCTCCACTTCTCCACAAGTGCAGCCCAATTCCCTGCACTTCTCAGGACTTGAGTCAACCCTCCTGACTCAAAAACACACACACTAGGGGCCTAGAGCGATTCGGGACGTTACAAATCCTATAAACAAAATAAAAGATTTCGTCCCCGAAATCAAGCTTAGGCTATGTGGAGAAAAGCTTAACATGAAATTTATCATATGTTTTAAATAAGATTACCTTAGGCAAACAACTCCGGGTAGCGTTGCTGCATCAAATCCATTAGCTCCCAGGTGTACTCCTCCTTCCCATGATTCAACCATAGCACCTTCACTAAGGGGACACTTTTGCGGCGTAATGTTCTTGTCTCGCTGTCAACAATCCGTACCGGCTCTAGTCGCACAGACCTATCTGACGCCACCGCACTATCAGCAGTGGGAATAAATTGGTCGGGCCGCAATAGTGCTTTTCGAAGCGACGATACATGGAACACGTCGTGAAGATTTTCTAGTTCCGGTGGTAAATCCAACCGATAGGCCAACGGGCCAATTCTTTCCAATATAGTATAAGGCCCAACATACCTTGGGCTGAGCTTTTTCACTCCCCGCACCCGCGAACTCCATGCATCGGCCGAATCTTAAGAAACACTTTTTCGTCCACTTGGAACTCCACCATCCGGTGCTTTTTATTGTAATATTTTGCCTGTCGACTTTGAGCTCCAACATGCGGTCTCTTATCAATCTGACAGCCACATCAGTATCATCTATAAATTCATTTCCAATGCCTTCGGTTCTTCATCCTGCACCAAGACAAGGGGGTCCTACACCTTCTTCCGTAAAGGGCTTCATGGGGCGCATACCGATGCTCGCTTGATGACTATTATTGTAGGAGAATTCCACCAGGGGTAAGAGTCTTTCCCACGGCTCTCCTCTGTCCAACACACATAACCTCAACAAATCCTCCAACGTTCTGATGGTCCGCTCTGACTGCCCGTCAGTCTGAGGATGATGAATGCGGTACTAAAGGTTAGGCGTGAGCCCAAAAATACGCCTGTACCGCCTTCCACTCATTGGATGTAAACCGACCATCCCGATCCGAAACAATTGTCTTGGGCACGCCATGATACCGTATAAATTGCTCACAAAAAGGCGTACCAAAACATCCACGTGTGTTCCTTCTTCATTGGAATGAACCGGGCCACCTTTGTCAGTCGATCCACAATAACCCACACCGAATCATTCCCGGAGATTGAGCGAGATAGCCCATGGACAAAGTCCATGGAGATATCCTCAAACTTCCATTCGGGAATTGGCAAAGGCTGCAACAAACCACCGGGACTCCTGCATTCAGCCTTCACCCTTTGGCAAGCTTCGCAATGTGTAACATAGTAGCGAACATCCTTTTTCATTCCCGGCCAACACATGGTCTTCCGCAGTCGGCGTACATCTTAGCAATACCCGGGTGTACTGAATATTGAGAGGAATGCGCCTCTCTCAATATATCCTCCCGAATTTTGCCGCCCTTGGGAATATAAAGTCGGCCTCGAAGATAAACGAGGCCGTCTTTTAGTGTGTACTCATCGGTGGTCCATCTTCAATTGCCTTGATTGCGGGGCCAAGGCCGCATCCATTCCTTGCTCCACCCGAATCCGGTCTCGGATATCACAAACTATGCTCATGTTAACCAAATACTCCGCATACTCTGCCGAAGGAGCCTTGAATACTAGAGTATTTTCCATCTCTTCGACCATCGAGCCAACCCCATATCATCAAACCGAGACTCTGGGCTAGAGCCTGGCGCTTTCCTACTCAAGGCATCGGCTACGGAGTTCGCTTTCCCAGGGTGGTAGTTCATGGTGAACTCATAGTCGCATAGAAATTCCAACCACCGTCGTTGTCTCATGTTCAACTCCTTCTGAGTGTGGACATACTTCAAGTTCTTGTGATCGGAAAAGATCTCGCAGTGTACGCCATATAGGTAATGCCTCCAGACCTTCAAAGCGAACACCACTGCTCCCAGCTCCAAATCATGAACCGGGTAATTGATTTCATGTTTCTTTAACTGCCTTGAAGCATAAGCGATCACGTGTCCGTGCTGCATCAGCACCGCACCCATCCCTTGATATGATGCGTCCGTGTAAACTGAAATCCTTCCTTCCTGACGGAGTGCAAGGATGGGGGCGGAGGTAAGCCTATCCTTCAACTCTTGAAATTGTTGATGAGAAGTGAAGGAACTCATAGTTAAGCGTGCTCGGGCGAGAGTAGTACTGGGATGGGTGACCTCCTGGGAAGTCCCGTAGTGCGGGCTTGACTATCGAGTTTACCTCATCAAAGGGAGGCTGTGGCCACCAACAACCCGCTGTGGAGGGAGAGGGTTGGGGTGCTTGGGCTGCAGCCCGGTAGGGTCGCCTAGAGGAGCCGTGGCATTGTCACGTTGGATCGGCTATGGGCGTTACAATAAAAAGTGCACTTTTTTGTAAACGGTCCAGGCCATCCCATGGGAACCCGCTGGCACCGCCGGCCTACCAGGGTCCAGACCCGGGCCCACCACTGGTAGTCAGCCTATCACATTCAAGCCTGCAGGCCATGCTCCCAACCCCTCTCGGCCTGTTTATCAGCCACGGTAGGTTGTTGCCACTAGGTCTCGAACCCAGGACCTTGATAAGAGAGCTTTCCACCACTCCCTCATCACCAACTGATCTGCAGCTCAGTTGGTGATGAGGGAGTGGTGGAAAGCTCTCTTATCAAGGTCCTGGGTTCGAGACCTAGTGGCAACAACCTACCGTGCTGATAAACAGGCCGGAGAGGGGTTGGGGAGCATGGCCTGCAGGCTTGAATGTGATAGGCTGACTACCAGTGGTGGGCCCGGGTCTGGACCCTGGTAGGCCGGCGGTGCCAGCGGGTTCCCATGGGATGGGCCTGGACCGTTAACAACCGTGCAGGAATTTTTTTGGCTAATGGTTTAGGTTTTTGCCATGAATTTGTTATCCGTGGCTAATAGTAATTATTAGCCACGAAATATGAACCGTGGATAATACTTAACTATTATCCACGATTTTTAGTCCCTGGCCAAAAAAAGTGTAGCTAATACTCACTTTTCTAGTAGTGATCACATTGTGATTCTTTGGTTTTGGGACCAGCTCCCATACTTTACATCTCCTGAATTGATTCAACTCCTCATGCATTGCATCAATCCAGTTTGAATCCTTTATGGCTTCTTCAAATCTTTTGGGTTCCAACTGAGACAGGAAGCTGGAACAAAGGACTGTGTTCATGTTCTTGCTTTTGGTTTAAATGTCATGTCTTGGATCACCAATGATTTGGTGTGCTGGATGATCCTTTAGATGTCTTATTACTGGAGGCAATCCTTCTACAGTTTGAACTTCTCCATTCTCCCCATCATGCTGTACTTCAGTGTCTTCATCAACAACTTGTGAGTCTTGTACTCACCCTGGACAGTAACCAACATTTTCCTCATTCTGTCTTGTAGTTTGGTCTTCACTAACAGTTAGCATGTCCATCTTTTCTTTTAAACCTGTAGAGCTACAAGAATTGCTAGACAGCTCACAGTTAATTAGCTTAGATTCATCAAATACTACATGAACAAATTCTTCTAAAACTTGTGTAGTCAAGTTGTAGACCCTGTATGTAACACCCCCTATCCGTCGCATAGCATATAGCAGTAGGTCCGGCCGGGGCCCGACGCCATATACCACAGACAGACCGGGTGGTTACTTATGGAAACCATCCAACCAATCTCAACGACCTACACAGAGCATTCTAGCGGAAGCAGTTTATAAAAGTTGTAAACAAAGAACCCAGCATTAGAGCACGAATGTCCACTAGTACAAAACAGGAATGTTATTACAAAATATTCAAAACAAGCCTTAAGGCTTTACAAAATGTTTCACTTGAATATTACATGATTTACAAACCACGGCACGCAGGCCGGTCATACATGAATAAAGCAATAAATATTTCCATTTGGGCCTTCGAGGGCCGGCTTCGCAAAAAGGGCTTTAGCCCGCTATTGACCGCTTGGTCCAGCTGCACCTGCAAGCAACAAACCACCGCACGGTGGCAAAACAAGGCAACGGTCAGCAATGCTGACCAAATTATAACGATCCCGCCCCCAACTCGGGGCGGCGATGCTCCTTCCCTGCATTTCATTAGCATAAGCGAGCCATATAAATAACCATAGCCATGTCATCACAGACGTTGGCTCGTATGGCCACACGCCCGTGCACTCAGGGCACATTCTCGGTGAACCGGTCGATGTCACGTCAATTAAAGCCATTAACATTCCGGACTCACCACCGCCACTTAGACGGCCAAACCTATGAGCAATTTGTCTTCCTGGCCTGGGTCACGACAATTTAAGCCATTGACCGCCGAAGACCCTACTCTATGCCAACGGTAAGTGCCACGTGCCTTTAGGTCTCTTTAACCGAACGACATAGAACGAGTACGGTTCCATCTAACCCGTGCTCACATCGCAACGGCAATTTAAGCCATTTGCGCGGGTCAAACTTCCACCGAGTCCCATTTCCATCACAAGTCACATAACCCCATTATGTTCAAGTTGGCTCTCAAGCCACCAAGTTGGCAAGATCTCGTATCCGCCCAGTTTTCCGGGTGCACCTTTGGGTTAGTCCCCAAGGCTCCCTGCTGCAATCTACCGCGTAGAAAACCTGAAAAACAACCAATAGCACGGAGTCTTCTCCGGCCTTAAGCAATGCAACATCACCGATCCAGACTAACATGTCCGGGTAGGCTTCACACATCATGCCTACGTCCGTTCTCGCATACGGACTCTAAACAACGGGGAATTTACATATCTACCCGAAGGAACGCCTCCAACTCTCCGCAAACTCGCGAGAGCGGGCTTCCTGTGCTATGAAAGAGAGCTATTCGTGCTCAAGATGAGGATCGTTACCCTTGAGTTCCTCTTTGGCGCCATTGAAAAGTAATCGGATGGAAATCACCGCACTTGCGTTGCCTCCGTGGATCCGGAGTCGGCTTGCGATTCGGAGCTCCGAAGCTCCTCCAATGGCGGAATCTAGTTCTTCTTCCTCCAATGGCTCTCCTCTTTCTCCAAGGACTTGGAGAGATGATAAGGTATGAAAGTGATGGATTTATAAGTCAACTCACGGGTATATCCTCTCAGGAACAACCCCCAGCCGTTGGATCTCAACCTAAGGAAACAAACGGCTTTGATTCGGGGCTGAAATGCCCAATCTGGACCGAACACGGCCTGGCACACGCCCGTGTCCAGGGCCGTGTGCCGCATTCGCCGTCAAAATCGAATCTCCTGGAACCCCACACGGGTATCGAACACGCCCGTGTTCGAGCTGACACGCCCGTGTTCCACTTCACACGGCTGTGTAGCCGGCCGTGTACCCCATGATTTTTCCCCATTTTCAACCCGAGCACTGCATGGGTTCTAGGACACGCCCGTGTCCTTACCCGTGTCACCTTGACATGCCTGGACCCCAGGCCGTGTACACGAGACATTTCGTCGAGGGAAGATCGACGACTTGATGACACGGCCTTGGGCACGCCCGTGTCCTAGGCCGTGTGCCTTGTCTCGACGATCGTCGAGTGAATCTCGACGACTCCCCGGGACGATCGTCGACACGGGTCGACACGCCCTGCGACACGCCCGTGTCGTAGGCTGTGTGCCCATTCTCGACGAATCGTCGAGTAAAACTCGACAACTTCACGGCTAAGTGTCGACACGGGTCGACACGCCCTGCGACACGCCCGTGTCGCAGGCCGTGTGCCCATTCTCAGCGAATCGTCAAGAAAATCTCGACGACTTCGTGGCTAAGTGTCGACACACGCTTGACACGCCCTGGGACACGCCCGTGTCCCAGGACGTGTGCCTGCTGCCAGCACCCAAACTGGCCCAAAACGTCCCCCTTCGCTCCTTTGAGTTTCGGGGCGTTACAACTCTACCCCTCTTAAAAGAATTTTGCCCACGAAATTACATAAAGGAAAGACATGTACAAAACCAAAATTTGTACCTGAGCGGAACAACTCCGGATATTCGTCAAACATAGTCTGCTCTCTCTCCCAAGAGAGCTCCTCACGACCGCAATTGTCCCACCGGACTTTGACCATCCTGATCTCTTTATTGCGTAGCCGCTTGACCTCCGAGTCCTCAATCCGCACGAGCTTGACCTTTGTCATTAGCCCACTATCCACCGGTACTTGATCAACCGCGATCACTTGCGTAGGCTCTTGCACCGCCTTCCGAAGCACCGAAATATGGAATACATCATGTAAACCACTTAGCTCCACTGAAAGCTTCAACCTATAGGACGCTTCACCAACTCGCTCTAGAACCTCAAACGGTCCAAGGTATCTTGGGCTTAGCTTTTTCAATCGCCGCACCCACGAGACACCCTTGAACGGCTTGATCTTCAAGTATACATAATCGCCCACAGCGAACTCCACGTTCCTGTGCTTGGCATTATAGTACTTTGCTTGCCGGTCCTGAGCGATAAGCAACCTCTCCCGAATGGTTCTCACCAAAGAAGTAGCACCCTCTACTTCTGATCGCTTATACAACTTTGAATCACCCGTTTCTATCCAAGACAACGGCGTGCGACATCTTCTACCATATAGGGCCTCGAAAGGCGCCATCTGAATACTTGCTTGGTAGCTGTTGTTGTATGCGAACTCCACCAAATAAAGGTGGTCTTCCCATTGCTTTCCAAAATCCAAGACACATATGCGAAGCATGTCTTCCATGGTTCTATTAACCCTCTCGGTCTGCCCATCCGTTTGTGGGTGGAAGGCTGTGCTAAACTTCAGCTTTGTTCCCAACATTTGCTGCACCAGCCTCCAATCATTGGACGTGAACCGCCCATCTCGGTCACTCACGATGCTGCGGGGCACACCATGAAGCCGTACTATGTTATCCACATAAAGCTTTGCCAGCTTCTCCACCGGATCATCCTTCCTATGCGGAATAAAATGCGACACCTTCGTTAATCGATCAACAACCACCCAAATGGCATCGTTTCCCTTTTGCGACCTTGGCAAACCGTGCACAAAGTCCATAGAGATGTCGTCAAATTTCCACTCCGGAATAGGCAAGGACTTAAGGAATCCTCCCGGCTTTTGGCACTCCGCCTTTACCAAGGCGCAGGTTTGGCACCTTGCTACGTATAGAGCCACATCCTTCTTCAAACCTGGCCACCAAAATAGTTTCTTCACATCACGGTACATCTTCGTGCTCCCCGGGTGAATCGAGTACTTGGTATGGTGTGCCTCGTACAACAACTCCACCCGTAAATTGCCCACACTTGGGACGCACAATCGACCGTCTTTCCAAAGCAATCCGTCATCCACGATGAATTGGGAATTTGACCCATCCAGAGCCTCTACCATGAACTGCTTCATATGAGCATCCATATCCAAAGCCTGCCGAATCCGATCAGCCAGGTCATATTGGACTTCAGTCCAATTCAGAACTGCTTCAGCACTTGATTGTCTGTCCACACAAACAATCTCCAACGCCTCCAACTCCCGCACCAACCGATCATCGTGCACCGATAGCCAATTGGCTTGAGCTGGGGCTCGGCGACTCAACGCGTCCGCAACCGCATTCCCTTTGCCAGGCACGTAGTGGATCTTGAATGTATAGTCCCCCAGGAACTCCATCCACCTACGCTGCCGCATATTCAGATCCTTCTGATCAATTAGATACTTTAGGCTCTTGTGATCGGTGTAGATATCAATCTTCACACCGTACAAATAGTGTCTCCACATCTTCAAGGCAAAAATCACGGCTGCTAACTCCAAGTCATGGACCGGATAATTCCTCTCGTGCACTTTTAGCTGTCTCGAGCCATAAGCTATCACGCTTCCGTGCTGCAGTAGCACGCAACCCAAACCGCTGCCCGAAGCGTCGCTATATATCTCATAGCCTTCGGTCCCACATGGCGAACTCAGCACAGGCGCCGTTGTCAACCGACACTTCAACTCCTCAAAAGCTCGCGCGCACTCCGGCGTCCAAACGAACTTATGCTCCTTCCTCGTCAAAGTAGTGAGAGGTAACGCTATCCGCGAGAAGTTCTCTACGAAGCGCCTATAATAGCAGGCAAGCCCCAAAAAGCTCCGGACTTCTGCTACCGTAGCAATCTCAGGCCACTCCCGTATCGCAACAATCTTCGCCGGATCCACAGCAATACCCTCTCCACTCACTATATGCCCGAGGAACGCCACTGAGGATAGCTAAAACTCGCACTTCGAGAACTTGACATACAACTGATTTCTCCTTAGCGTCTCCAACACCAAATGAAGATGCTTGAAGTGATCTTCCTCACTTTGCGAGTACACCAAAATATCGTCGATGAAGACGATCACGAAATGGTCCAAGTACTCCCTGAACGTCCTGTTCATCAAATCCATGAATACTGACGACGCATTAGTCAGCCCAAACGGCATGACCGTAAACTCATAGTGCCCGTATCTCGTACTAAACGCCGTCTTTGGGATATCACTCTCCCTTATTCGCAGCTGATAGTACCCAGCCTTGAGATCCAACTTCGAGTACACCGTCGACCCGACTAATTGATCGAAGAGATCATCAATCCGAGGGATCGGGTACTTGTTCTTCTCAGTTAGCTTGTTTAGCTCCCGATAATCAATACATAGCCTCAAACTTCCGTCCTTCTTCTTAACAAAGAGGACCGGTGCGCTCCAAGACGAAGAACTCGGGCGCACATACCCTTGCTCCAACAACTCTTGCAGTTGAACTTTCAGCTCCGCCATTTCCTTAGGCGCTAGCCGATACGGAGATCGTGACACAGGCTTTGCACCTGGCACTAGCTCGATCATAAAATCTATCTCCCGTTGAGGCGGGGCTCCAGGAAGATCTGCGGGGAACACATCAGGGTATTCCGATACCACTGAAATACAATCCAACGCGGGCTTCGGCTTTGCAACCTCCACTAGTGTAAAGAACAGTTCTGCTCCAGCACGAACCGCCTTCACCACCTGAAGAGCAGACATCAACGTCTTGCTCGATCCCTTTAAGCCCGTAAATGTCGTCTCACGACTCGCTACCAGCTTAACTTCTTTGCTACCACAATCTATATGGGCCTACTGCTCCGAGAGCCAGTCCATGCCAAATATGACGTCGAACTCCACTAACGGAAGTAAAGACGCCCGCAGGTCGAACTCCTGCTCCCCAATACGAGTCTTAACATCGCAGATCCTATCCGCTCGCATCGAACACCCATTGGGCAACAACACATCCAACTTATCCTTCGCCATCGAAGAAGGGACTCCGATGCGTGATATAAATCCTTCGGACAAGAAGGAGTGTGAAGCTCCCGTATCGAAGAGTGCTTGTGCCGGATTTTCACAAATCAATACAAATCCTAAACAAGTAGTGGTAAGGTAACATGTGCATAACAAGTATTTAAAGAAATTGGCTTGCTATAAATTAAATCATACCTGTCACCACATAAGCTTGTTTAATGGCCTCCTGTTGGCCAAGATTCTAGACCCTTGGTTAGGCCGGAGCATAATGGGAAGCGGTCGACTCCACCGCCTTTCCCTTCTCTTCATAGGTAGCTCCTGGCTTTCTCTCGGACTTAGGACGTCCGCTCCAACAATCACGGGCGAAATGTCCCGTCTTTCCACATGTAAAGCACGCGCCCGGGGTCCGACTCGTAGTCGCCCCAGAAGCGCCAGAAGGAGCTGGTCCCGAAGTCCTATGCTTCTTGAAAGCCCTCCGATAGCCGGACTTTGAAGTAGTCGGCACTCTGAACTCAGATTTCTTCTCACCCAAGCTTTTCTTCGCTTGTACATTCTTCATGTCCTTCTCCAAGGACCGGGCAGTATTGACCAAGGTTAAGAAACCCTGCGTCATCGGCCCCGACAGTAACAGTCTCAACTCATCCCTCAAGCCTTCCTAAAATCGATTCGTCTTGCGCTCCTCATCCATGATGGTGGCGCTAGTATAACGACTCAGACGAGTGAACTCGTGGAGATATTCATCCACGCTCCTCTCACCTTGTACTAACTTCAGGAACTCATTCTCCAACGCTATCTTCTGCATCGAAGGGAGGTATCTTGCTAAGAACAATCCCGAGAACTCTTCCATCGGAACGTCTGTCAGTTGTCTACCTCTCAAGTGATGCAGCTCCAATCCTTCCCACCACATCCTCGCTTCACCGTCCAGCAGGAACGTAGCGATGGTGGTCATTTGCCACTCCTCCGTCTCCGTCACCGTCATGACTCTCTTCACCATGGAGAGCCAGTCTTCAGCCTGAGATGGGGTTCCCAACCCCGAGAATAACGGAGGGTTAAAGCTCATTACATGCTTCAGCTGCCTCTCAGTTTCCCTCCTTGGCACTACCGGTTCTACAACCACTTGCTCCACCCTCCTCGGCTCAGCCTCTTGCAGAGGTTCTTGCTCCATCACGGGAGCGGGCTGCTGCGCTTGCCTTCCAGGCTGCGCATTAATCACGGCCAACACCGCTTCAGCCCCAATCGTATATTTTCAGCCGACAGAGGTGTTGCAGGAGCAACATCCGTTGCACTACTAGTCTCAGAAACTCGGCGTTCTGACGGCCCAACACCACTTCTGGTCACCTATAGTGGTACAAAATACCGTTAAGCGACCAAATAAATTGCAAACAGCAATTATAGGAACACGCAGGTTCCTCAAACACGAGTATTTTCATTCCTAAGTGGACATTCATGGGTTCTTTTTACCATTATAACGATGACGCACACAATGTGCTCACCACCCTTTAAAAAGAATTCGCCCACGAATTCACTTTAAGCCCGACCAAAACCAGTAGTCTGATACCAAATTGTAACACCCCTTATCCGTCGCATAGCATATAGCAGTAGGTCTGGCCGGGGCCCGACGCCATATACCACAGACAGACCGGGTGGTTACTTATGGAAACCATCCAACCAATCTCAACGACCTACACAGAGCATTCTAGCGGAAGCAGTTTATAAAAGTTGTAAACAAAGAACCCAACATTAGAGCATGAATGTCCACTAGTACAAAACAGGAATGTTATTACAAAATACTCAAAACAAGCCTTAAGGCCTTACAAAATGTTTCACTTGAATATTACATGATTTACAAACCACGGCCCGCAGGCCGGTCATACATGAATAAAGCAATAAACATTTCCATTTGGGCCTTCGAGGGCCGGCTTCGCAAAAAGGGCTTTAGCCCGCTATTGACCGCTTGGTCCAGCTGCACCTGCAAGCAACAAACCACCGCACGGTGGCAAAACAAGGCAACGGTCAGCAATGCTGACCAAATTATAACGATCCCGCCCCCAACTCAGGGCGGCGATGCTCCTTCCCTGCATTTCATTAGCATAAGCGAGCCATATAAATAACCATAGCCATGTCATCACAGACGTTGGCTCGTACGGCCACACGCCCCGTGCACTCAGGGCACATTCTCGGTGAACCGGTCGATGTCACGTCAATTAAAGCCATTAACATTCCGGACTCACCACCGCCACTAAGACGGCCAAACCTATGAGCAATTTGTCTTCCTGGCCTGGGTCACGACAATTTAAGCCATTGACCGCCGAAGACCCTACTCTATGCCAACGGTAAGTGCCACGTGCCTTTAGGTCTCTTTAACCGAACGACATAGAACGGGTACGGTTCCATCTAACCCGTGCTCACATCGCAACGACAATTTAAGCCATTTGCGCGGGTCAAACTTCCACCGAGTCCCATTTCCATCACAAGTCACATAACCCCATTATGTTCAAGTTGGCTCTCAAGCCACCAAGTTGGCAAGATCTCGTATCCGCCCAGTTTTTCGGGTGCACCTTTGGGTTAGTCCCCAAGGCTCCCTGCTGCAATCTACCGCGTAGAAAACCCGAAAAACAACCAATAGCACGGAGTCTTCTCCGGCCTTAAGCAATGCAACATCACCGATCCAGACTAACATGTCCGGGTAGGCTTCACACATCATGCCTACGTCCGTTCTCGCATATGGACTCTAAACAACGGGGACTTTACATATCTACCCGAAGGAACGCCTCCAACTCTCTGCAAACTCGCGAGAGCGGGCTTCCTATGCTAGGAAAGAGAGCTATTCGTGCTCAAGATGAGGATCGTTACCCTTGAGTTCCTCTTTGGCGCCATTGAAAAGTAATCGGATGGAAATCACCGCACTTGCGTTGCCTCCGTGGATCCGGAGTCGAGTTGCGATTCGGAGCTCCGAAGCTCCTCCAATGGTGGAATCTAGTTCTTCTTCCTCCAATGGCTCTCCTCTTTCTCCAAGGACTTGGAGAGATGATAAGGTATGAAAGTGATGGATTTCTAAGTCAACTCACGGGTATATCCTCTCAGGAACAACCCCCAGCCGTTGGATCTCAACCTAAGGAAACGAACGGCTTTGATTCGGGGCTGAAATGCCCAATCTGGACCGAACACGGCCTGGCACACGCCCGTGTCCAGGGCCGTGTGCCACATTCGCCGTCAAAATCGAATCTCCTGGAACCCCACACGGGTATCGAACACGCCCGTGTTCGAGCTGACACGCCCGTGTTCCACTTCACACGGCCGTGTAGCCGGCCGTGTACCCCATGATTTTTCCCCATTTTCAACCCGAGCACTGCACGGGTTCTAGGACACGCCCGTGTCCTTACCCGTGTCACCTTGACACGCCTGGAGCCCAGGCCGTGTACACGGGATATTTCATCGAGGGAAGATCGATGACTTGATGACACGGCCTTGGACACGCCCGTGTCCTAGGCCGTGTGCCTTGTCTCGACGATCGTCGAGTGAATCTCGACGACTCCCCGGGACGATCGTCGACACGAGTCGACACGCCCTGCGACACGCCCGTGTCGTAGGCCGTGTGCCCATTCTCGACGAATCGTCGAGTAAAACTCGACAACTTCACGGCTAAGTGTCGACACGGGTCGACACGCCCTGCGACACGCCCGTGTCGTAGGCCGTGTGCCCATTCTCAGCGAATCGTCGAGAAAATCTCGACGACTTCGCGGCTAAGTGTCGACATATGCTTGACACGCCCTGGGACACGCCCGTGTCCCAGGCCCTGTGCCTGCTGCCAGAACCCAAACTGGCCGAAAACGTCCCCCTTCGCTCCTTTGAGTTTCGGGGCATTACACTGTATGCTCTACTACAGTTGTTGTACCCAACAAATATCCCATCTTGGGATTTGACAGCAAACTTAGTTAGGTAAGTCTTGTTATTGTTAAGTACATATCACTTGCTACCAAAGATCCTAAAATAGGATATATTTGGTTTTTTGCCTTTCATAATCTCATAGGGTGTCTTTTTGTGGCTTTTGGTGATGGAAGCTCTATTTAGAACATGACATGTAGTATTTATTGCCTCAACCCAGAAATATTCTGGGAGAGAAGTGTCACTTAGTAGTGTTTTTCCAGCCTCAATAAGTGTCCTATTCTTTTTTTCAGTAATACCATTTTGCTGAGGAGTTCTAGGTGAGGAGAATTTTTGATGAATCCCTAGTTCTTCACAAAACTTTGTCATACTTTCAGACTGAAATTCAGTTCCATGTTCACTTCTGATTTTGACCACTGAATTGTTAAGTTCATTCTGAATTTGTTTAACAAAATTGTGGAAGATAGTTGAGGTTTCAGATTTCTGCCTCAGGAAGAAAACCCATATAAATCTAGAATAGTCATCCACAACGACAAAGGTATAGGATTTCCTACCTAGACTATGAACTGGCATATGACTAAATAGATCCATATGCAAGAGGTACAAATACCTCATTGAGTCTTTGGTATCAAGACTATGAAAGGAGGATTTGTTCTGCTTGTCTTTTTGACAAGCTGAACATATACCACCCTTAATACACTTGACTTGAGGACCATTCCTCACTAACTCTTTACTAAAGAGTTGTCCAATAGTCTTGTAGTTAAGATGAGCTAGCCTCTTATGCCATTTGACACAACGAGAGGCTTCCTCATCATCAACAAGACAAACAGGAGAATCATTATTCTCACTCACAAAATTTAGGCAATAAACATTTCTTTTCCTATAACCAGACAAGATGACCTTTTGATCACTTGTCCTTTTAATCTGACACACATTCTTAATAAATGAAGTGTCATAACCAAGATCACTCAGTTGGCTTATGCTTATTAGGTTATGTTTCAGACCCTTCACATAAGCCACTTGAGTGATAGTGATGGAACTATTAGAAATGTTACCAAACCCTTTGATGACCCTTTTTTCATATCCACCAAAGATCACTTTGGGTCCATTCTCTATAGGAGTGTAGTCCTTTAGCATTCTCCTTGTTCCAGTCATGTTCTTGGAACATCCACTATCTAAGTACCATATAGGGGTATGGTCACTTGGACTCACCTGCATCAAATAAAATTACTTAACCTTAGAACCCCAATAATTATTGGGTCCTAGGTTCAGGTTAGACTGAAACCTGTCATACTTACCAGCAGACTTTTTGATAGGTAAGCTGACATTCTTCCTAATAATTGTGTTGTACCAACAGTCAATGGTATAATGGCCCACCTTGTCACAACACCAGCACTCATATCTATTATATCTTCTTTTCAATACAGTTTTAACAGTATTGCTGTCAACAATCTTTAAAATGTAGGTTGAGTGGTTCTATTCTTGAGAGATGGGGCTGGAGCATCAACCATTGATGATTCATGATGACCATGTGTGATATCATGATCATATCTGTTAGTTGGCTGCCACACTTTTCTGAAGGAAATGGGGGGTTTGAAGGCTAGTGGCTTAACAAGGGCTTTGCCTTTTCTTTTGGAATTGGTAGCCCTTGCATTTCCCTTAAAGCCTAATCCTGTCTTACCCTTTTGGGGAATAAAGTCATCAATTAAGGGTAAGACTGATTTTGGCTTAGAGAATTTAGCCACCAGATCCTTCTCTCTCTGAAGTTTGATTTCCAGACTTTTGATTTGATCATTCTTGAATGTAATTGTACCCATCTGAATAACAATTATATTTTTCAGTTTGGCAACTTCATTCATCTTTAGATCCAGCAAATTTTCTGAATCTAATCCAGCCATCTTAAGAGATACAGTTTCCTTAGTTTGACTTTTAACAAGGTTCCTGCTTCTCTTAAGTGCTTTCAACAAATCACCATATTCATCAATGAGTTGATGAATATCCCCTTCAGATTCAGATCCATCCACATCTCTTGATGCAGATGCTTCTGATTCTGATCCATTGTAATAATCAGAACCTGATGACATATTGTTTACCATACTGGGACCAGGCTGATCCTGGCACTGATCTTCATCAGTCATAGCCATCAGTCCTTTACAATGAGGATCTTCAATCCCATTGATAGAGTCCATTATTTCCAAGAATTCTGTCTCTTCTGAATCCTCTTCAGTTGTAAATAATCCAATGTATGCTTCTGCTTTAGCTTCAGCTTCAGAATCTGATGATGAAGAGTCTGTCCAGCTTTTCACCTTCTTTTGCTACTAAGGATTTCTCCTTTTTTCCCTTATGTTGTAATTTCTTCTTGTCACTTGATTCCTTTCTTTTGTCAGGACAGTCAGCAACTACATATCCATGCCTGTTGCAATAATAGCAAACAATCTTAGTAGAAGATAATTTACTAGGTTTAGTGTCATACCTGTCCTTTCTTGAAGATTTCCTCTTCTGATAATAATCATCCTTGGACTGTGAGGAGGATGGCTTGGATCTCCACTGTTTTTTCTTTAAGAATCTTTGAAATTGCCTTGTGAAAGCAGCAAAGTCCTCATCAAAATTATGGCTGTCTAATGTGTGATTGTCAGAACTTTCTGAGATAACTTCAGCAGCTTTACTAGGAGGAGATGGAGACATCCTCCTGTTCTTTATTGGGGCTTCAGCCTTGAAGGCCACTGACTTTTCTCTATATTCAGCCTTATTGCTTTTCTCTTCCTCTTTCCTGGCCATCAACTGTATTTCATATGATAGAAGTTTTCCAAATAGGGCAGGAGGAGAAATTTCTGCAAGTCTGGCCACTTCCCTGATGGCACATATCTTGGTGTACCAGTCTTTAGTTAGTGATCTAATGAATTTATCATTGAGCTCATATATGCTAAAAACTCTTCCATATGACATCAATTCATTTATTATTCTGAAAAACTTCTTGTAGCACTCAGTTATGCTGTCAGTTTTGGCTTGTCTAAAACTTTCATACTCCTGATTAAGCATAGACTTTCTGTCTTGTCTCACTTCTTCTGATCCCTCCATGTAGACAATCAAAGTGTCCCACATCTCTTTGGATGTCTTGCAGTGAATCAAGTTTTGGAAGGTTGAATTATCTATATCACTGACTATTATATTCTGCGCTCTCTTATCCATAGTAGCTAGGATGATATCATCCTTTGTCATTTAAGAATAATCTTTTGGAGTTCTGAGATTTGCATCAAGAACTGAGATTTTCATTGGAATGAAAGGCCCTTATTTAACTGTAATATAGATTCTTGGGTCAGATGCCTCCATAAACAACCTGACTCTCTCTTTCCAAATACCAAATATTTCTTTCCTACAGATTGGTAATTTCATGGATCCAAGTTCCTCATGATTTTCTCCTGAACCTATTTTGTCTAAATGTTAATTGCCTTATAGATTTACTCAGACTGTTAAGTCTCTTTCTTGAGTAACCTGGCTCTGATACCACTTGAAAGAATTGGTTTCAAGATGACCTAAACACCTAGAGGGGGGGGGGGGTGAATAGGTACAATTCTTTTTTATTACTTAGGCAGACAAATTTATAACAATAAGACATATTATGCACACTGTAATAATAAGACCTGTTATGCACACTGTCACAACACATATAAAAATAAACACAGCACACACAGAATACACACAGTTTTATAGTGGTTTCGCAAGTGATGGGTACATCCACTTTCCCCCTTCGCCTATCTAGCAGTATACTAGATTCGGCCTAACTTCCTTCTTCCTTCTCAGATCCTCAGATATTACAACTCAGAACCCTGAATGATTCCTATAATTCAGACTTCAGCAAGTCCTACAGCTCAGATTCTCTCAAAGAATCCTACCTCAGAGTGAGTCCACACTCCTATAACTCCGGCATATAGGCCCTACCTCAGCCTCTTCCACAAGCCTACAACTCAGAGATATTAATCCCCTACCTCAGGCACTCAGCCCTACCTCAGCCTTTATAATTTAGGCTTACAACTCAGATCTATGATAGATCCTACAGTAAATTGATTATAGAAAAGAATAAATCCTTCACCCAGGTAGAGAGAGAAAGGGATGAAGGTTTCTTGATCAGTTCTTGATAGAACAGATAACTTTAGAATCAACCTGTCTTAGCTTCTTCAAAGCTTCTTGAATTTGAACAAAGTAGGGTTGATATTCTTGTGAAGTGGAGTTGATCCTCAATCCAGCTTCCTTCTTCTTTTCAGAATTGAATCTGAATTCTTCTTGCAGACTTGTTCAGGAACTGCTAGAGACTTGATGACTTCTGGATGAAGACTTCTCTTCTTCTTCTTAGATTGGTTCTGTCTTTTTATGCTTCAAGCTCTCTATCCATCTGATGATAGAACATGTCTTTATATAGGCTTCATCCAAGGTTACCAGCTGATCCAGTCCATAACAACCTTCTGACAGCACTAACAGATGCAACAACCTTGTTGGTCATCACAGCTATCAAGTCACCAGTTACTTCATTATACTTTGTCTCAGCCAGTAAAGTGTCGAGACATTCCTTTAAATGTGTCGACACAAATAGACTATGTGTCGACACAATACTTGGTGATGTCGACACAGCTCCCATAATGTTGACACAGCATACTTTAATCTTCTTGACACAGCTCATGTAAAATATGTCGACACAAGTCCTGTGTGTCGACACAAATACTTCTTGTCTTGACATTGTGGTTGTCTTGATATAATTCTGGAATGTGTCGACACAAGTCCTGTGTGTCGACACAATTGCTGTAGACATAATTCTGTGTGTCGACACAAGTCCTGTGTGCCGACACAGTTGTTGACGATTGAGCTTTCTGTGTGTCGACACAAGTCCTGTGTGTCGACACAGTTGTTGTCGACTGAGCTTTATGTGTGTCGACACAGTTATTGTCGACTGAACTTTCTGTGTGTCGACACAAGTCCTGTGTGCCGACACAAACTGACTCCTGGTGTCGACATAGCCTTTCCCATGTGTCGACACAATGCTTCTCAAGTGTCGACACTTGTGCTTAGAAAATTTTCTTTCATTTCCTTAACCTGCACATGGAAACTCAACACCACATCAAATACACCTTGATTAATATCATTGAGTTAGGTGAGGCTTCTACAAATCTAGTACACATTTTCTAATATACCCAACGGTATCATCCTATTTTTCAGAGCTTGAACTTTCTTGTTCTTTAGATTAACTAGAAGAATGTTCTTCCATAACTACAACCTTCTTCTTTTTCTCTTTCTCCTTCTCGACTATAGGTGTTTCCTTGGATAGGACTCTGTCCCATCTATCTAGTATCCTCATGTTCATTCTCCTCATATGATTGATCTTGGATCCAATCTTGAGGTTGAGGCTGTCTGGAATGGCATGAACTAAGTATAGACTTAGAATTCTCCCCATATTAGGCTTTTTGATACTTTCTGTAATTTTGTCAAAGACTACTATACTTTAATTAGTCTTGATTTTGGAAATAATTATTGTCATAAGCTCAAACATCTGAGCAGATATCCTATCACGTGCTCTTATTTTACACAGTAGCACCTTCCCAATTATTTATGACAGGTTTTTTCCATGTGAATTCATACCCTTCCTGTTCAGGATGCTTCCAATTTTAGTGGTTGGGGCCAATCCACACAACACCAATGCTTCTGCAGTCCTGGTGGAGTCTATATCATCTTCTGGATTGATTCTTGGTAAGTGAAATATCCTTGCCAGCCTTTTAGTTCTACGTTTCACCTTAGCTCCTTTCACTTTAGACTTAATCTTTGTTGAGTTTGAATCTTGTTTAGCATTAGAGAAGAAATCTGAAACTTCTCGTTTCCAGATGTTTGTCGGTTCTGAAAGTAGATATTCTAATCCAGCTTCAGTGATTAGGTCAATGACGTTCCTAATTTCTTCTTGTGCCGAGACAAATCCATTGCACACGAGTTCATAACCTTCAAAGATGTTGTCATCATTCTTCGGAGCCATTGTAGTAGAAAGGATTGATGAGTGTCGACTAATCAAGATTCTAGGTCTCGACACTCAGGAATCAAAAGCTTAAGAAATCAAGAAAGCGTAATCGATTTCTACTCTCACACCCTTTTTATAGTCTAATCTTGTCTGAAGACGAAAGGGCGCGCTGCATTTAGATTATTGTAAATTTTTAGGTAAACACCTAGTGTCGACATAGGGAAAAGTTGTCTATCGAGATGTGTCGACACAAGGATTATGTCTCTCGACACATACCTTTGGATCTCGATACCATTGATGTCTCGATACTTATTTTAGTGTCTTGACACTTTGTAGTTATGCAGTGTCGACACACTTTCTGATGTCTCGTCACATTACTATCTATAGTGTTGACACACTTTTTGAGGTCTCGACACATTACTATCTATAGTGTCGACACACTTTTTGGTGTCTCAACACTTTCTAAGATGTTGTTGGAACACCCTATTACTTATTTGGGTCAGGATCACTATATCTTTAGGAAACCTATTTTTGACCTCATTGTATAGATCTAAAGGTCAATTAGAATTGAGTCTAAGGGTTAGTAGTTAGGTTTGGAAGCTGCCCTCAAGACCAAGGTTTTTCAGTTTGGAGACTAAGTCATTTCACCGAGCTCAATACGACGAATCGTCGAACTCCATTCGACGATCGTTTAGCTCAACTTCGACGGATCGTCAAACTCCATTCGACGATCGCTGAGCTCAACTTCAACAAATTGTCGAACTCCATTCGACGATCTTCGAGCTCAGTTCGACGATCTTGACTCCAGTATTGATTCTCTTTCTCTGAGCTCAGTTCGACGATAGTTGAGCTCAGATCGATGATCTCTATTGCTGTCTAAGTCCAAATCGCTGAGCTCAGTTCGAGGATAGTAGAGCTTAGTTCGACGTTTTACTGAAGAGTTAAATGTTTTTCAAATTCAAATTCAGACAGTTGAAGAGTTATTCTCAGTAATTAATTCAGAAGATCTTGTAGCCGTTTTCATTTATTCTGGAGCAAGTTTCAAGGAATTATCAAGGAATGTTTCATTGGACTTTCCCCAGAAGACAATTGCAATTAAGGATGTAATTAATGACAGTCTAACGACTATTCTGGACAGAGGATCATTTGTATTCAGAACAAAGGAATAAAAGACAAAATTTTTTCAATTCCTGACAAGAAGAGAGTGCACAAGAAGAAGAAGAAACAAAATATTCTCTGCAACAACTCTTCTCTGGAACAACATCTTTCTCAACAACAATCACTCAAGAGAAAAAGAAAGAGAGCTGTAGACATTTTCTGTCTCAAGATTCATACAAGAACACCATCACTAAAAGAGATCAAATCTTCAGATCTCTTTTGATTCAAGTGTTCAAGGCCATCATCATTCAAGACTCCAGACACCTCACATTTCAGCAGTTGCTGAAATCATCAATTGCTGGAGATCAATTTTTTGAAGGCCTATCACCCTACAACAAAGCTTCATTTCCTGAACATCTCAAGAACTCAGGGGGAGCTTTGACAACATCATATCCACATAGTCTTCTCAGCTGCTTTGAGAAAGAGAAGACTTCCATCACTCTCTCATCTCCACCTCTGTAAAGGGTTTTTCAAACTCCCTTCAAAAGTTTGTGTGTGGTTTTTGAGCACCTTATCAAAAGCTCATTGGTGGCAAGACACCTGATCAAAAAATCTGGTTTGGTTTTTGAGCACCTTACCAAAAGCTCATTGGTGCCCAGGACACCTGATCAACTCATCCTGCAGTGGATTCCTACATAGGGTGGTAGAAGAGTGGATGTACCCAGGTTGATTGGGGAACCACTATAGCTCCTTGTGTCTTCTAGTTGCTTGTCTTTATTTTTGTTTCTGGCTGTGATTATTTTGTGACTAGGTTGCTCTGTGATTAGATAGTTTCTGTGATTAGATTTTCTATTTGCTTCCCTGTTCACATTTAGAATACAACAACTGTTGTAAAAGTTTTAATAAAGCACCATACTCTATTCACCCCCCCTCTAGAGTATATCAGATCTAACTCACACTTTTAATTGGTATCAAAGCGAGGTTGGTTAAATATACCACATCTCAGTGGTTGCACATGCTAACACCTGAACCCAAAGATCCCTCTAGTTAGATCTGTTTCTTTTGATTTTGTTATTAGATCTTTTCTTCACAAATCATGGCCCAAAACAAAGATTATGCTAGCACCAGACCTCCAGTGTGCAATCTATCCAAGTTTGCACTTTGGAAAGCAAGGATTAGACTATACATGAATTCAATTGATGAGGGCATTTTTAATTCTGTTTTGACAGTTTGTCCAAGACCTCCAGAGAACACAAGCACAAATGTTGTTCCACCTCCATCAGGAACAGATGCTGATATCAAGAAGTGGAAAGTAGCAGATGCAAAGGCTATGAATATCTTAGCCCAGACTATGTCTGATGACATTTTCCAAAAGGTGGCTGAATGTAATTCAGCAAAGGAAATCTGAAATAAGCTCTCTGAAATAGTCTCAGGATCAGCTGATGAAAGAAAGGACAGGAGATCCCACCTCATATCCCAATATGAGAATTTCAAGAACGGAGAAGTTGAGTCAGTAGGTGAAATGTATAACAGACTCAGTCTAATAGTCAATGAACTGAAGACTCTGGATAAAGAGATCTCATTAACTGAGCTAAATGACAAAATCATAATGTGCTTCCCAAGCACTTGGGACTCAAGGATCTGGCCAATCAAGGATGCCAGAAGTCTGAATGAGATTACAATAGAAGCTCTCTTGGGAAAGCTCAAGTCTTATGAGCTGCTCATTAAGAACAGAGAAGAAGAGCAGAAGGCTGCCTCACCATCCACAAGAAAAGAAAAGACAATAGCTTTCAAAGCAACTGAAGATCAGCCTGAAGACAAAGTCACAGGCAATGATGAGCTGCTTAGTCTACTGGCTAAAAGATTTTATAAGATGCCCAGGAAGGACTTCAGGAAGAGATCATACAAAGAGCATGACAAGCCAAGGTATGATAGATCAAATAATAAATAAATTGTTTGCTTTGGTTGCAGGAAACCAGGGCACATTGTACCTAACTGTCCAGAGAACAAAAACAAGGACAGAAAGGATAAGAGAGAAAGAAGAAAAGATAAAGACTTCAAGAAGAACAGCAATGGCAAACCCTCCTCAAGCAAGAACAAACACACAAGGAAGAGATTTGTTGCTGAATCTTGGAGTGAAACAGAAGAAAATCAGAAGCATCATCCAGCTCCAGTGATGATGAAGATGATGCTGAAGAGAAGGAGTTCTGCATGATGGCAATCAATGCCTCTCAACACAATTCAGATGCAGAAAAGTCAGAGTCAGACTCAGAGACTCAACTTGAAGAGGACCAGGTAATTAGTTCTTTTGATTTCAATTCTAAGGACTTTAAGTCTGAGTTTAAAGCATTATGTTTAGACTTACTAAAATCTGAGAAGGAAATTATTTCACTCAGAAATCAATTATCTGAACATAGTATCTTAAAGTCAGAAAACCTCAAACTCTCTGAGGAGTTGGAGTGCTGTAGGGAGCAGATAGCTTCACTGAAAGGTGAGCTATCAGAGGCCAAGAAGCTTGAAGAATCCCTTAATAGGAGAAGTATCAAGCTGATGGACATCACCAGCACAGTGAACTCCAGATTCAATAGTACACTGGGCTTGGGTGCTTCATCCAACCAACCTATAGTTCTAACAACCCCAATTAAGTTTATTTCTGATAAAGAGAAGGGAGTTGTAGAGGTAGCTAGGAAAAATTTTGATCTGCCTAAGAAAACCAAGTTCTAGCAGAAATCGTCGAACGGAGTTCGACGATTGCCGAACGCAGATCGACGATCTTAGGCAAAATCGTCGAACTCAGGTCTACGATCTCTAATTCCTGAACTCTGCCACAGTCGACCGTCAAACAGAGCTCGACGATCTGACCCAAGATCGTCGAACGCAGCTCCACGATCGTCGAACAAAGATTAGAGCTTTGGAAAATCTTTCAAGGGCAAATCAAAATCCAATCCTAGGGGTTCTTCATCCCAAAGCTTTAACCCTTATACTGAATGGATAATACCTCCAAGGAGATATCATCCTGAAGGTTATAAGAGTCAACCAGGGATGTCATTCATTTCTGAGTTTAAAGGTTATCAACCTAAGCCCAATGTAAACTGGGTTAAAAACAAATGAATTATTTTATGTGCAGGTGAAGACCTATCCAACATCAAACCAGCAATGGTACTTGGATAGTGGGTGCTCAAAGCACATGACAGGAAACAAGGACAACCTCACATTCTTTAAAGTCAAGCTTGGACCCAAAGTCATATTTGGTGATTCAAACTTTGGACTGACAAAAGGATATGGTGTAGTTCAAATTGGCACAGTCACATTCAAGAAGGTAGCCTATGTGGAAGGACTGAAGCACAATTTGATAAGTATCAGTCAGCTATGTGATGAAGGCTACCAGGTGACTTTCAGCAAAGCCTTATGTAAGATCAAGTCAGAGAACAACACAACTATGTTGACAGGTAAAAGGAAAGGTAACATCTACTTAGTAGATTTTCTTTCAACAGAAGTAGACATTTGCCTGTTTAATTCTGTTAGTAGACCTAATATTTTATGACATAAGAGACTAGGACATTTAAACCTTAGAACCATTGCTAGGCTATCCAAGGACAACCTTGTTAGAGGACTACCTTCTGGCCCCTACAAGAAGGAAGGACTCTACAGGGCTTGTCAATTAGGCAAGCAAACTAAAAATAGTTTCAAGTCACTTAATAAGAGTGATTCACCTAGGATTTTGTATCTGTTACACATGAATCTGTTTGGACCCATTAAAGTACAAAGCTTAGGAGGGAAATCTTACACTTTAGTAGTTGTAGATGACTTCTCTAGATTCACATGAGTGTTTTTTCTAAGGAAGAAGTCTGATAACTTAAGTGTTTGACAGAGTTTCTCAAATGCATACAGATTGAGTTCAATACTCACATTGCCCTGATCAGAAGTGATCATGGGACAGAGTTTGATTCTCTTCTTATGCAAGAGTTCTGTCAGAGTGAAGGGATCAGGCACACTTTCTCAGCTCCTAGAACTCCTCAACAAAATGGGGTAGCTGAAAGGAAATATAGAACCCTTATTGAATCTGCCACTACATTGTTGTCAGATGCTCACCTTCCTCTATCTTTTTGGGCAGAGGCAGTGAACACCTCCAACTATGTGCTGAACAGAAGTTTAATACATAAACTAAAGGGCAAGACTACCTATGAATTACTCAAAGGGAAGAAACCTAAAGTTGATTGTTTTAGAATTTTTGGTTGTATTTGTTATATACATAATAATGACAAGAAATATTTAGCAAAATTTCAAGCTAAAGCTGATGAAGGAGTGTTTCTGGGATACTCCATGATCAGTAAGGCTTATAGGGTATATAATAAATCATCTCTTAAAATTGAGGAATCTGTTCACATATCATTTGATGAATCTAACATGTCTTTCAAGGAGAAGAATACTTCTACCATAAAACCTTTGCAGGTACATTCTCTTGTTGGGGATTTGAATAGGTTACAGATTACTCAAAAAGAGGAAAGAAGTGAAGATGAAGAAAGCATTCAACATATTGAAGAGCCAGTTGTTGTACCACAAGAGGAAACAACAACACAGGTTGGTGAACAATCAACACCCCCTGTTGATTTAGTAACATCAAGAGATCATCCAATTTCGCAAGTAATTGGAGACATCTCAACTGGTGTGCAAACCAGAAATCAGGTCAACCAAAACCTATTGTACACTTACTTCCTATCTCAAATTGAACCTCAATCCATTCAAGATGCAGAGCAAGATCCACACTGGATCATTGCAATGCAAGAAGAGTTGCATCAATTTGAAAGGAACAAAGTTTGGGAACTAGTGCCAAGGCCTAAGTATAACTCCATTGTTGGAACAAAGTGGGTGTTCAGAAACAAATTGGATGATCAAGGAGTAATTGTAAGGAACAAGGCAAGGCTAGTTGCTCAAGGATACTCTTAAGAAGAAGGCATAGATTATGGCCAGACTTTTGCACCAGTTGCAAGATTGGAAGCTATCAGAATCTTCTTAACTTATGCAGCACACAAAGGCTTCAAGGTATATCAGATGGATGTAAAAAGTGCCTTTCTAAATGGAGATATCAAAGAAGAAGTTTATGTCAGACAACCTCCAGGTTTTATCTCTCCAACTCATCCTGATTATGTTTTTAAATTGAACAAAGCATTATATGATCTCAAGCAAGCTCCTAGAGCATGGTATGAGACTCTAGCATGCTTCCTTCTGGAAAATGAATTTATAAGGGGTAGAGTAGACCAAACTCTTTTTATTAGAACCCATAAGTCCCATACCCTACTAGTACAGATTTATGTGGATGATATTATTTTTGGCTCTACTGATTCAAATTTGTGCAGAAGGTTCTCCAACCTAATGCATTCTAAATTTGAAATGAGTAGCATGGGTGAGCTATCCTTCTTTCTAGGATTGCAAGTCAAACAACATGCTGAAGGCATCTTTATTTCTCAAACCAAGTATGCAAAAGAATTGGTTAAGAAATTTGGTATGTCTGAAGCATCTTGTATGAAAACACCTATGCCTACCAATGCTGTATTGGATGCTGATGAACATGGGAAACCTGTTGATCAGACAACATATAGAGCAATGATTGGATCTTTACTGTACCTTACAGCTAGTAGATCTGACATAATGTTTGCTACATGCATATGTGCTAGATTCCAAGTAAGCCCTAGAGAGTCACACCTAACATTAGTAAAAAGGATTCTCAGGTATGTTAAAAGTTGTCCAAATCTAGGTCTCTGGTATCCAAAAGATTCAGCATTTGAACTAACTGGATTTTCTGATGCTGATTATGCTGGATGTAGAATTGGCAGGAAAAGCACCAGTGGAACTTGTCAGTTTCTTGGTGACAGATTTGTCTCTTGGTTTTGCAAGAAACAAACATCTGTGTCAACTTCAACTGCTGAAGCTGAATATATGGCTGCAGGCAGTTGTTGTTCACAAATATTGTGGATTCAAAATCAACTACTAGACTATGGCTACAACTTAGAGAAGTCTAAAATATTTTGTGATAACACCAGTGCTATTTCTATAGCTCAAAATCCAGTCCTCCATAGTAGGACAAAATATATAGAAATCAAGCATCACTTCTTAAGGGATAATGTTGAGAAGAATAAAATTGAACTTCAATATATCCCAACTGATTTGCAAAGGGGAGATATTTTCACCAAACCTTTGGATGAAAAGAAACACACCTTCTTCCTAAATCAGTTAGGAATGTTAGATGGAGGAAGTCTAAAATAATATCCAAGATTTTGAAACTTTAAAAATTGACCAAGACTAGACAAACATCTTGATTTTTCTAGTGTCTAGAGTGTTTCTGGTCTCTGAACTGAGCTCGACGATTTTCCCCAGATCGTCGAACGGAGATCGACGCTTTCCAAAATTGTCGACCTGAGTTCATCGCCTCTCAGATAGTGTTCAACTATCTCTCCAGGTCAACGATCGTCGAACGATGCTCGATGATTTTGTGTTCTGCACTATCATCGAATGGAGCTCGACGCTCTCTAATATCGTCGAATGGAGATCGACGATATTGAAGACCTTTCAGATTCCTTTAGAAGCCCCGATCGTCGAACTGAGTTCAACGATCTTTCCTTTTCTGCGTCAAACCCTTATATAAAATTCATTTTTCAGCCGTCGTTCTCCTTTTGCGCTTTCAATCTCTCTGCAAACAGTCTCTTTCCCTCCAAACATCTCTACAATTGGTCGTTTGGTTGTTTATTATTTGCAGGAAACCATGGCCGTCTCTATCGCCGTTCTGGCCGCCATGAAATTCGATGCTGGATTCGATATTGACAAGGATTCCTTCAGCACCAGTGATCAGGTCTTTCAAGACATCCTAGAACTGTTCAAGGAGCAAAAGCTTGCTACTATCATGACTACCAGAATCAAACTGCCTGCAGATGAAATTAAGGAGTGGGTCTATACTGCCCACAACTAAGACCAAAATACAATTGTTGGATCAATTTCTGGAACCCAGGTCCCTCTGACTTCTACTATTCTGACAGAGATTTTTGGATTGAATTCTGTAGAGGATTCTGCTGAGTTGTCAGGAGAAGCATTTTCTGATTTACTTGCTAGAATGAGTCATTCTGATGTAAACCCTAGCAAGCTACTGAAAAAGAACTTAGCTGTTGAATACAGATTTTTAGCTGATGTTGTGGGAAAAGTCTTGTTGGTCAAGCATTCAGCACATGATACCATCTCTAGGTATCGGCTGTGTCTGATGGGTGCTATTGTGGATAAGAAACAGTTAAACTGGGGAGAGATCTTCTTTGATCTGATTAAGAAGAAAATAAATAAGAATTTTGTGAATTTTGGAAGGATGCTAGGGTTGTTTCTCCAAAACAGATGCCCTGCCCTGCTTGTATCAACTGGGATGCACATCAATGCCTCTAAGAGGCTTTCCTGTGCCCTCTTTGGCACGTGGGATAGACAAATAGTGAAGCCTAGCATGCCCTCTATAGCTGCAACTTCAGGCGCAAGGACTGTAACAGTCTCTTCCCCTCAAGTCTCTGCCCCTGCAGAAGACTTGCCTGCTGCTTCTCCTCCTCCTCCTCTTATTCCATCTCCACCAGTCACCTCCACCATTCAAATTTCATCCACCATCATTATTTCCAGCCCCTCTCTTACATCAATTCCATCTCCAATTCCTACACTCACAGAAGAACCATTCTACCGTCTACATCACTACCCTCACCCAGACATTGACACATCATCCAACATTCCATCATTCAATCTTCTAGATGATTCCTTCATGGATGATTCACCTTCATCCCCTCCTGATCTACCCTCCTCATCCACATCTTACCAACAACTTCTGCAAGATATCATTGATCAACCCTCCTTCACACCTTCTATCTCCATACCACTATCTTCCATTTCCACAATCCCCACACCTCAACCTTCCTTTCCCCCTAACACCAGCTCTCCACCAACATCTCCAGTTGCTCCACCATCCCTCTCTACCTCTGCTCACATCCCTATTGAGCATGTAGATCTTCCAGCCTTAGCTGACAGACTATATGAGCTGATAGCTCCCAGGCTATCACTTCTGTTGGAGACCTCCATGGCTCCACTCCTAAAGTCAGTTGCAGACTTATCTGCCAGGCTATCCTCCCTCTTTCCTCCTCAGGCAATCCCTTCCTTTGGGTGCCTTGATCCAGCTCTCTCTGAATCTAGGCAGGGGGAGATGCCTCATGAAGATGTAAGATTGCCTGCTGCTGCCAGTTCTTCAACTCAAGCTCAAGCTTCAACACCACCTCAGGTTGCAGTTTTCTCAGTGGACCTCAGGTCCCTTCTATCAGAATTTTATTATATATACTTCAGCTGTCTTCCAGAGCAGAATGCAATCCAGCCATCTGCAGTCCAGCCATCAGAAGATCTCTCCAAGGCCATTGTGCCCTTCTCAAGTTGTGATACCAGCTTAATTAGCTCCTATATCAATTCCCTATATACTGCTGAGCCTTCTGTTTCCATTGATCTTACTGCTGCTACTCCTGCTGATAATAATGTTGCTGTTTCTGTTGCTGCTGCTGATATTGTTGATATTGCTAATGATTCTGCTGATTTAATCTCTAAAGATATACATATGATAGAGGCATATGACTTTGAGCCTGCTGTCACTACTAATGTTGCCCCTGCTGATGTTTTTGTATCTGAAAATGTTATCTCTGAATCTGTTGCCGCTCTAGTTGCTGTTGTTACTACTGCTGATATATCTCCTGAAAGTATTGCTCCTGAAAGTTCTATATCTGCTGTATCTACTGCTACTGCTATAATTGCTGTCACTACTGTTACCTCTGCTCCAACCCAATAACAAAAAGATTATCTAAAAAAGATTGATGCTTTATATGATGAGCAAAGCTCTGAAAGTGATGAATATAGGACTGATTCTGATGATTCCTCAGCCACTATTGCAAGGAAAAGAAAAGCAAGAAGCAAGGCAATGAAAAGAGTTCCACCAGCTAAAGTGAAAGATACAAATGACATACCTTATTATATTCTGCATGACTGCCCTATAACTGAACATTGGATGCAATATTCCAAGAATCAACTAAAGGCTATGAAGAAGAAGAGGAAATATGAGAAAGGTTCCTCTCAGTTCCATCATCCTCCTCCACCTCCTCCTCCTGATGCAGGTGCAGGTGGTAGCTCTGCCGGTCATCCTTCTGCTAGAAGCCAAACCCCCTATCAGCCTCAAGGAAGATCTCAATATAGGGGAAGCCAATCCATAAGCTCTCAATCTAGGAGAGGAAATTATAGAGGAAACCAAAGAGGACTTCAAGTCTATTCAAAAGGCTATTCAAGGCAACATCCATACTCAAGGGAAGGACAAGCTTCATCTGACACCACTTCAGGTCCTTTTCCCTACAAACTGAAAGAATTAGTCTCATCCAGAGCTCTTCCAGATAATCCTTCCAACAGATATGAGCCTCCAGTGCCCTTTGAAGATCCAGAGAATAATCCTACTGCCTGGACAGCAAGAATGAAAGAGTTAGCTGCCTTGGATCAGATTAAGAAAGCCAAAGAACAAGGCAAGGACACCTCCAGCATTACCACCTTGTCCGAACAAAGAAAGAAGGAACTTGAAAGATATGCCTCCAGCAAGTTCTTTGATTCTGAAAGATACATGGAGCTGCACCCTGAAGCTGTGGTACCAAGGCCTAAACAACAAACATCTCTAGGTGCAG
Source organism: Platanthera guangdongensis (assembly GCA_039583875.1). NCBI lineage: Eukaryota > Viridiplantae > Streptophyta > Magnoliopsida > Asparagales > Orchidaceae > Platanthera > Platanthera guangdongensis. The sequence goes on along the minus strand of JBBWWR010000220.1, from coordinate 241,240 downwards.
CTGATGACAGAAGATCAAAGAAGGAAGCTCTTAATCCAAATAGAGAAATTAAACTTATAAAGAGCAAGGAGAAAGAATAACTCTGTAAGGTGACAATATTTGCTGTTTTGTGATCTATCTGAGCTATATATATGATTCTGCAATGCTTTGTTTATTGCATTTCTGTATTGTTGCTTTGTATGTTATTTTTAATTTCTCCAATTTCTGTAAATAGTAATCCTAACCCAAATAGGGGGAGATTGTTGGAACACCCTATTACTTATTTGGGTCAGGATCACTATGTCTTTAGGAAACTTGTTTTTGACCTCATTGTATAGATCTAAAGGTCAATTAGAATTGAGTCTAAGGGTTAGTAGTTAGGTTTGGAAGCTGCCCTCAAGACCAAGGTTTTTCAGTTTGGAGACTAAGTCATTTCATCGAGCTCAGTACGACGAATCGTCGAACTCCATTCAACGATCGTTTAGATCAACTTCGACGGATCGTCGAACTCCATTCGACGATCGCTGAGCTTAACTTCAACAAATCGTCAAACTCCATTCGACGATCTTCGAGCTCAGTTCGACGATCTTGACTCCAGTATTGATTCTCTTTCTTTGAGCTCAGTTCGACAATAGTTGAGCTCAGATCGACGATCTATGTTGCTGTCTAAGTCCAAATCGCTGAGCTCAGTTCGACGATAGTAGAGCTCAGTTCAACATTTTGCTGAAGAGTTAAATGTTTTTCAAATTCAAATTCAGACAGTTGAAGAGTTATTCTCAGCAATTAATTCAGAAGATCTTGTAGCCGTTTTCATTTATTCTGGAGCAAGTTTCAAGGAATTATCAAGGAATGTTTCATTGGACTTTCCCCAGAAGACAATTGCAATTAAGGATGTAATTAATGACAGGCTAACGGCTATTCTGGACAGAGGATCATTTCTATTCAGAATAAAGGAATAAAAGACAAAATTTTTTCAATTCCTGACAAGAAGAGAGTGCACAAGAAGAAGAAGAAGAAACAAAATATTCTATGCAACAACTCTTCTCTGGAACAACATCTTTCTCAACAACAATCACTCAAGAGAAAAAGAAAGAGAGCTGTAGACATTTTCTGTCTCAAGATTCATACAAGAACACCATCACTAAAAGAGATCAAATCTTCAGATCTCTTTTGATTCAAGTATTCAAGGCCATCATCATTCAAGACTCCAGACACCTCACATTTCAGCTGTTGCTGAAATCATCAATTGCTGGAGATTAATTTTCTGAAGGCCTATCACCGTACAGCAAAGCTTCATTTCCTGAACATCTCAGGAACTCAGTGGGAGCTTTGACAACATCATATCCACATAGTCTTATCAGCTGCTTTGAGAAAGAGAAGACTTCCATCACTCTCTCATCTCCACCTCTGTAAAGGGTTTTTCAAACTCCCTTCAAAAGTTTGTGTGTGGTTTTTGAGCACCTTATCAAAAGCTCATTGGTGGCAAGACAACTGATCAAAAAATCTGGTTTGGTTTTTGAGCACCTTACCAAAAGCTCATTGGTGCCCAGGACACCTGATCAACTCATCCTGCAGTGGATTCCTACCTAGGGTAGTAGAAGAGTGGATGTACCCAGGTTGATTGGGGAACCACTATAGCTCCTTGTGTCTTCTGGTTGCTTGTCTTTATTTTTGTTTCTAGCTGTGATTGTTTTGTGACTAGGTTGCTCTGTGATTAGATAGTTTCTGTGATTAGATTTTCTATTTGCTTCCCTGTTCACATTTAGAATACAACAACTATTGTAAAAGTTTTAATAAAGCACCATACTCTATTCACCCCCCCCCCCTCTTGAGTATATCAGATCTAACTTACACTTTCAGATGTCTCAATACAACTTTTGACTTAGTCAAAATTTTGTTTTCTAAAATGTAGATTCTTGACATTTATGATGTCTATCCTTGTTATCTAAATGAGCAAACTTAATTACTGACTAATTATTTTTATTCTTATTTTATATCAGTTTTTATATGTGCATCAATTACTAAAGATTCAACATTCCAAGTTCAAACTTAAAGTAATAAAATTTTTCTTCTTCTAGGGGCTTAGTAAAAATATCAGTAATTTGTTTATTTGTTGGAATAAATTCTAAACTTATATCTTCATTTTTATACATGCTCCATAATGAAGTGATATCTAATTTCAATATGTTTTGTTCTAATATGTGAAATAGAATTGTTTGTAATTGATATAGTACTAGTAGAATCACAAAATAAAGGAATTTTACTTAGCTGTAAGTTGTAATCTTATAACTGATGCTGAATCCAAAGAAATTGTGCACATCAACTTCCAGTTGAAATGTACTCAAATTCAGTTGTGGATATTGTTACACTTGTTTGTTTTTTGCTGCTCCCTGACACCAACCTCCTTCCAAGAAATTGACATGAGATTGATGTGCTTTTCCTGTCTTCTTTACATCCTATATAATCTGCATCTGAAAAGCCTATCAGTTCAAAATCATTATTCATGGGATACCATAGGCCAAGATTAAGTACGCCCTTTAGATATCTCAATATTCTTTTAACTGTTGTATAGTGAGATTCTTTAGGGTATGCTTGATACCTAGCGCAAACACAAGTGACATATATTATGTCTGGTCTATTGGCTGTTAGATAGAGTAGTGATCTAACTATGCCCCTATACAAGGTGATATAAACTTGCTTGCCAACACCATCCTTGTCTAAAGACATACTAGACCCCATAGGAGTTCTCATGGAAGTGGTTGTTTCCATGCCATACTTCTTTGATTATATCCTTGGTGAACTTAGACTGACTAATTAAAAGTCCATCTAAAGTTTGCTTAACTTGGAGACCCAAAAAAAACTTGAGTTCACTCACGCTACTCATCTCAAACTTACCTTGCATAAGTTTGAAAAACTTAGTGCAGAGTGACTCATCAGTAGAACCAAATATAATGTCATCAACATATATTTATACTAAGATGGTCGTCCCCTTGACTTCCCTTAGGAATAATGTTTTATCTATTTTCCTTCTTGAGAATTTATTCTCCAGAAAGAACTTAGACAGAGTCTCATACCAAGCCCTTGGGGCTTGTTTTAATCCATAGAGAGCTCTTAAAAGCAAATAAACATGAGTAGGTTTAGTAGAATCAACAAAACCTGAGTGTTGCTCAACATAGAACCTTTCTTTGAGGTTATCATTAAGGAAGGCTGACTTTATATTCATTTGGTAAACCTTGAATCCTTTGTAGGCTGCATATGCTAGGAAGAGTCTTATAACTTCCAATCTAGCCACTGGTGCAAAAGTTTGATCAAATTCTATGTCCTCTTCTTTTCTATAGCCCTTTGCAACCAATCTAGCCTTATTTCTGACTATAACACCATTCTCATCCAATTTGTTTCTGTAGATCCACTTGGTTCGTATGATGTTACAGTCATCTGGTCTGGGAACTAGCTTCCAGACTTTACATCTCTTGAACTAGTTCAATTATTCCTGTATTGCACCTATCCAAAATGGATCTACATTGGCTTCTTCAAATTTCTTTGGTTCTGTTTGAGGCAGAAAATTTGAGTACATCACAGTGTTGTGATGTTTGCTTCTTGTGTTAACATCCTGAGCTGCATCTCCAATGATCAATTACCTTGGATGATCCCTTAGATGTCTGATAGCTACAGGTAATGTGACTTATTATTTTGGACCAGCTACATCTTATTGCTATATTTTTCTCCTGGCTATTCTTGTACAAGCACTTCTTCAATAATGTTGACTCCATCTTATATATTTTGGCTTGCTGGAACTGAAACTTCTATAGACAGCTCCTTTAGCTTCAAGTATTCTCCTGTTGTTCTTGATGTACCTGGCTTATCATTGTAAAACATAGAACTTTCATCAAATACAACATGAACAGACTCCTCCATAACTTGATTCCTCAAGTTGTAGACCCTATAGGATTTACCGTGGTTACTATAACCAACAAATATGCCATCATAGGACTTCTCAGCAAACTTAGTTATGTATTTTTTCCCATTATTTAGGACAAAACATCTACATCCAAAGATTCTGAAATACGCTAAGTTTGGTTTTCTGCCCTTCATTAGTTCATACAAAGTTTTATTCAACCTTTTGTTGATTGAAGCTCCATGAAGAACATGACATGTTGTGTTAATAGCTTTAGCCCAGAAATATTCTGAGAGAGAAGAATCACTCAGCATGGTTCTTCCAGCTTCAATGAGAGTCATGTTCTTTCTCTCAGCAATTCTATTTTACTAGGGTGTTCTTGGAGAGGAAAAATCCTACTGAATCCCAAGTTCTTCACAAAACTTTGTCATATATTCAGAGTGAAATTCAGTTCCATGATCACTTCTAATTCTGACCATAGAACTGTTCAATTCATTCTGTATTTGTTTGACAAATGTCTTGAAGACATTAGGAGTTTCAGACTTTTTCCTTAAGAAGAAAACCCAAGTGAATCTGGAATAGTCATCAACAATTACAAAGCTGTATACTCTCCTTCCTAAACTATAAACTGGCATAGGACCAAACAAGTCCATATGTAAGAGGTATAAAGACCTCATTGAGTCTTTGGATTCAATACTTTTGAATGAAGCTTTGGTATGCTTGCCTTTTGGGAATGCAGAGCAAATGCTCTCCTTAGAGCATTTAATGTTAGGACCATTCCTAACTAGCTCTTTACTATAAAGTTTGCCTGTGGCCTTGTATTTCAAATGAGTTTGTCTCTTGTATCATTTGACATAGTGGGAGGCTTTCTCATTTGCAACTAGACATAAAGGTGAGTCTGACTTTAAACAAAGAAAATCCAAACAATATACATTCCTACACCTAGTGTCTATCAAGATAACCTCTTGGTAACTTGACTATTTTATGAGGCACTCATCCTTGTGGAATGAAATGTCATAGCCAAGATCACAAAGTTGGCTTATGCTTATAAGGTTATGTTTCAACCCTTCCACATAAGCTACTTTGGTGAAAGTGACTAAGCCATTTGCGATCTTACCATAACCTTTGGTAATTCCTTTGTCAACTCCACCAAAGATCACCTTTGGTCCATTCTTCATAGGGATAAATTCCCTCAAATTGCTCCTTATTCCAGTCAAGTGTCTGGAACATCCACTATCTAAGTACAGATTGGTTTATCTTTGATGCTTGGACATACCTGCAAAATAAGAATTTATTTTTCCTTAGGAACCCAAATTGTTTTGGGTCCTAGGTTCTTGTTAGTTCCGGCTCCATTGAGACCAACTATAAACTTCTTAACTGGATACTTTTTCTGAACATGAGACGAAGTTTAATTGAGCTAACAGTCCAAGGGAAAGTGTCTCACCTTTCCACAACACCAGCATTCATATTTGTTGTACCTCCTCTTTGGAGCAACAGAAGGAACTTTGTGCTGTCATTCCTTAGAATAGGAATCAGCAAACTTGACAGTTGTATTTTGACTGGGAGCAAAAAGGTTGTTTTGTCTCTTAGTTACAACAATTCTCCTTGGAGTAGGCACATTAGGAATAGATTTCCTATTCACATCTGAGTTTGGTCCAACTGGTCTAAACTTCCGGGTTTCTTTTCATTTAGTTTGAAACACAAGTTGTGGAATGACTGGACCCTTTTGTCCTGTCAAATTTTTGCCTCTTTTTCTCTTGGGTTTTATGTACTCAAGACCACTTCCAGGTGTTCCTGAGAAGGTATCTATTATAGGCAGCATAATTTTAGGTTTAGAAAATAGCTATACTAGTCTTTTCTCATTCAGGAGTTTGAGTTCTAACTCCTGAATGATTGCATCTTTTTATTTTATCAACATAATTTGATCATCAATGAACTTAGTTAGCTTTGCTAACTTTGAGCTTTGAAGACCTATTTTCTGAGTATCCATCTTATGATGATACTCAAGACCTTTTAGTGATGCAATTTCTATAACTTGTTCTTTGACAAGCTTCTTACTCTTTGCAAGAGCTTCCAGTAGTTTTCCAAATTTCCCTATGAACTGCTGCAATTCAGTCTCAGGGTTAGACTTATGTGAATCAAACTTTGAGTTACATGAGTCTATCTCATTCACAGTCTTATGAACAGAATTTGTAGAACAATAAGAATTGTCAAAGATTACTTGAGTATCCTGACATTCACCAATTTTTGTATCTAGATTATCAGACAGTGCCAACAAATTAACCTCCATATCTTCTTCAGAATCACCATAGTGTGATGAAGTTATGGAGTTTTTGCCCTTGTAGATGGCCTCTCTAATAAACTCCTCTTCATAGGAGAATAGTCTAGTATGTTCTTCTTCTGATTCAGTTGAGTCAGTATCACCATCAGATAAGATCTTTGGTTTCTTTTCCATCAGACACTTTTCTGATATCTTGTCTTTATAGAACTTCTTTTCTTTTGACGTTTTGTTCTCCTTTCTTTCTACTGGACAATCAACAATGATATGCCGGGGTCTGTTACAGTAATAGCAGATAATGTCAGTCTTAAATTGTTTATTCTGACGAGAATAATACCTGACCACAGATTTGCGCCTATGCTTGTCTTTGCTTTTACTAGAGCTTGGTCCAGATGATTTCTTCTTATTCCACTACTTCCTTCTTCTCATCATTTTCTTGAATTGCATGGTAAATAGTGCCAATTCATCATCTGATAATTCTTCTAATGAAGAACAATTCCAGTGCTATCTATATCTTTATCCCTTCTTGGTGATGATGGGATTTCTCTTCTAAACTTCTTTGATGTATCTATTTTGAAGGCCACTGATTTAGTCTGAGTTGAACTTCTAGCTGATTCAGCTTCAGTGTTTCTAGAATTTAGCTGAAGCTCATGTGACAATAGCTTCCCAAACAAGTCTTGGGGTAACATGTTTCTCAAATTCCCCATTTCTCTTACAACACAAATCTTGATGTCTCATTCTTTATTTAAGGATCTCAGAAATTTGTCATTCAGCTCATAATTTGAGAATTCTCTGCCATAATTCCTAAGTCATTTACTATTCTAAAGAACTTTGCATAACATAGTTCTATAAAATCAGTCTTTCCTTGTCTTAATGCCTCATACTGCTGATTTAGTAGAGACTTTATGTCATCTCTTACTTCTTCGGTGCCATCCTTGTAGACTGTGAGAGTGTCCCACATCTCCTTGGATGTTTTACAGTGCACTAGGTTCTGAAAATTTGAATTATCTATTACACTGACAATTATGTTTTGAGCTCTTTTATCCATGGTGACAAGAACCACCTCATCTTTTGTCATTTCAGACAGTTTCTTAGGAGTTTGAATATTTGCATCTAAGACTGATATCTTCATTGGAACTTCTTGTACAGTGACAAGGATTCTTGGATTTGAAGCTTACATAAACAATCTCACTCTCTGCTTCCATATAGCAAAGTTATCCTTAGTACATGTAAGCAGTTTCATATAATTGAGTGCTCTGTGAGATTCAAAAGCCATTAGAACTGATATTTTTCAACTGCCATTTGGATATTTTTCAGACTGCTAAGTCTTTCTTGAAGAACCTCCCTCTGATACCACTTGAAAGATAATCCTATAAGTATATTTTCACCTAGAGGGGGTGAATAGGCGTCTTTTAAAATACTTTGTCAATTCTTTGTCACTTAAATGTTTAGCAGATAATATACATGAGAAATTAGCTTCACAATAACTATGCATAATTGAAACACATAACACATCACATGCAAATCTCAGAACACAGCACAAACACAAACAAAATTACAGTACACAGAGAATTTATAATGGTTCACCTATCTAGGGTACATCCACTTTCCTCCTTCTTCCTCACTAGCAATGTGCTAGATAAGGTTATTGCTCCTCTTCTTCAACTCAGATCCAAAGATCTTATAGGCTCAATTTCTGTTAAGAAACTTACACTCAGACCAACTGGTCCTACCTCAGAGATTCACCCAATCTCCTACCTCAGGTCCCTCAAGAACCATACCTCAGACTATTTAACACAGACTTATACCTCAGTGATCCCACTCAAATCACCTACCTCAGGTCCCACAAGAATCCTACCTCAGCCTTTATAAATTAGGCTTACAACTCAGAGATTAACTCTCCTACCCACTCAGATCTCATAGAGATCTTACAAAAATGAAGAGGTAAATATAATCAGAAAATAAATCTATAATCTAACTTGTCTGAATGAATTCAGATTCTTCAATTCAGCTGCACTTGATTAAATCTTGATGAATAATCTGGCTGAAGAGATTCTTCTTTGGATCTACAATCTTCTTGATGATCGGCTTGATTTCCTTGAAGAAATTGTAGGTCAGATCCACCTTAATCTTCAGATCAACTTGATGAAAGGATTTGGAGATTTCCTTGAAGACCTTCATCTTCTTCCTTCTTCTCGGGATTGTCGCCCTCCTTTGACTTAGAAAAATCAGAATGAGAGAATGGAATGATTTGTCTGATTAATTTTTGTGTAGAAAAACCTCTCTATTTATAGCATTTGTGGATTGCTGGTTTTTGATTAATGACATCAATATGTGACATCATACTTCAAATTCTCCTTTAAACTATTTCTGTTGAGAAACCATGTTACTGTAGTTGATGTGGTAGTTCTGACTTATCTTGACACTTCAGTGTTGACTCTGCACATCTTTAGAAACATAAGTGTCGAGATGTCCAAAGTGTCTCCACACATGTTCTTAGAAGGTGTCGAGACATCTTAGCAGTCTCGACATAATTTTATATAAAAGAATTTTCATCTGAACTTGAAAGTGTCGAGACAGTTGACTTGTCTCGACACAACTGTCATCTGTGTCGACATCTTTAATTCTGCACTGTGTCGAGACAGTTGAATTGTCTCAACACAACTGTCTACTGAGTGTCGGCACTTCTATGCTTGCTTTATTTCTTCACTGTGTCAAGACAGTTGAATTGTCTCGACACTCCGGTCTGCTAGTGTCGACACTTTTATACTTTCTTTATTTCTTCACTGTATCGAGACAGTTGAATTGTCTCGACACTCCAGTCTTCTTTGTGTCGAGACAGTTGTATTGTCTCAAAACTATTATCTTGAATCTTCTATGTGTCGAGTTAGATGACTTGTCTCGACACAGCTGGTTTAGTCTTCAAAGTGACGAGTTAGCTGACTTGTCACGACACTGCTGACTCAGTCTTCAAAGTATCGAGTTAGCTGACTTGTCTTGACACTGATGACTTAGTATTCAAAGTGTCAAGTTAGCTGACTTGTCTTCACACTGCCCTTGCAATGGTGTCGACACTATTGAAGTGTGTCAACACTTTTGTACTTAGCCATTTTATGCAGTGCAAGTTGCTAGATGTAGACTGTGCTGACTTCACTCAGCACGGTGCTAACTTCACTCGACGTTTTTGTACTTACACAATTTTCTTTACTTCTAGTCAGCTTTTTTGAGTCCATCTGTCAATAGGAATTGAACCACCTGTCCAATCAATATGAAATTGGCAACCTGCATACATAAACTGAAACATACATCAAATACATACTTTTGTATATCATTGAGTTGAAAGGGCTTCTTCAAATAAAGTACATTATGTTTAATGTACCCAAAACCCCTATTCTTCCCCCAAGACCATTCCTCTATCCTCTTCCTCTTCCTTGACCAATCACCATAGATTGTTGTGGTGGAGGTAGGAGAGGCCTCGGGTCCTGTCACCATCCTGGGGGGTTGAACCGTCCATGTCCTTTGTGATAATTCCCCCTCCTTGGAATCCCCATCTTGACCCTGAATAGGCCCTCCTTGCGGCCTCTATGCCAGCCGGTTGTTCAACTCCTGGTGTCCTCATCCCTACTGCTATCCCTGAAAACCTTGCCCTCAAGGCTCTTCTATTCTCCTTGATGCCTCCTGCTGCATATTTCCCCTTGCTCCTACGCCTCTTCCGCTCCCAACCTAGACAACCTTTTAGCGAACGCTGGGTTCGCTGCTTCCCCTTCGATCTCCTTTGACGCCTTTTCCATCAACTCCTCAAAGGATAGTGGAGGCTCCCACTTCATCTCCATACTGAATAACTTATGGCTAAGCCAAAGTATGAAGGCTAACAACATGGTATACCCTGACACTTCTTGGACAAGGAGAATCTCCTCCTGAAACATGTCAACATAACTTCCCAACGTCTCCTCCACTCATTGCTTAATCAAAAACATGAACTCTGATTCTTTCTTCCTCTTCTACGATGTTGAGAACCTCAATAGGAAACCTCTGCATAGATCCTCAAAGCAGTATATCAAATTTGAGGGGAGCTGGTGGAACCAGTCCCTTGCCTTCTCCTTGAATGTATTGCGAAAAGTCTGTATTTGAAAGCGTTTGATATCTGCCTAAAGGAGATGACGTCCTTGAACTACAAGATATGTTGGATGGGGTCATCCCTTCATGTGTAATAATACATCATCGGCTCCCTGAACCCCTCTGAAACTGGGGCTGAGATAACCAACTCACTAAAGGAACTTACCCTCCTTGCAAGGGAGTTGACAGGTCACGCATAACCTGTTCGATGACCATGCCGACACTCGTTGAGCTAGGAAAATTCTCTTTTCTAACGAGATCTCAGTCACTGCCCTCGATCACCAGCTCCTTCCCGGATCACTTGATTGGGGCGTTCTCGCCCTGTGATAGGGGTGCAACCACCAAAACCAATGACATCGAACACTCATCACGTGCTACAAGTGCATGTTATACGGTATCCAGGATCTCCATCTTAAACTCTTCGAACATCCCAACTGTGGTTCTGTAAGACCCCCCCCCCCCAACATTTGCCCGGGTAGGGCCAGAGGGGATCTTACTTGCCCAAGACGTCCACCCAGTGCTCCTTAAGGGGTGTCAACCCACACTATTAAGCACTAATTGGTTTCCTTGCTGGGCTTTAATCACAACATTCACATCACATCACAGAGTTTAGCGGAAGCATTAATAGGAAGCCACATCATATATATATATATATATATATATATATATATATATATATATATATATATATATATATATATATATATATATATATATATATATATATAAAGAAGTGCAAAATGTCGTAGCCACTGTTTATACACAAAGCTCGTAGGCTATAAAAGTACTATAACTAACAACTCTTTTCTCTCTCAACTCTACTTGCTAGTACTCACGTCTCGAAACTATGAGACGATGGGGGTACATCTGCACGGGTAGTATTATCACCTGGTGTATCATCCTACAGTAGTTGGTCATTATCATACTCCATCTCCTATGAATGGTTATTAAAATAACCGTTAGTCACAGACCTAAGTGGAAACAAATCTCCTCCCCGGAACCATATCCTGGGGATGATCACACACACCCAACAAAAAAAAGATAGCCGAAGCAAGAGAGAGTCAGTACAACATTTCATATATAAGCTAGTAGCAACCATAAAAGATATACAACGCGATATAACTGGATTAACAACACTAAAATATACCAATTATAGTTTCAGTTCTACTAGAGTAACATCACAGTAGGTGTTCAAAACTTGAATGAACTTCGCAGGCTTTCAAGCCGCACACACATCGCAGAAATTTACAACAGCGCACATATCGCAGGAATTTACAGCCGCGCATAATACCCTACGTCGACAGAGTATGGACCGCTTCTTTTTAAGCAGGGTAGGGAGCCCTGCGAGCCTCACCGATATGGTCGTCGATGATAGTGGATAGTTCAGATACTTCTGTGGGTGATCATACTACACAGCCCAAGCCCTTACGTACAACCCTATGTACTCTTGGTTGTGAGCGACATCCAACGATTCAACATTTTGGCCGACCCAGAGGAAACCTAACGAGGAAAAATATAACGGCCGGTCTCCCGTGGTACTTATCTCCATATCGCCTTGAGTCATCGAACTTCCTGCACCAGTATGATCGGTCTGTGGAAGTGACTGACCCACCACAATTTATTGCAAGTAATTTACAAGCAATCAAATTTATCAATTTTGCTAGCATGCACCAGGTCTTTAGCGGCTTGCCCTACTATGCTTTAAATAATTCGGGCAAAAAGCACTGGCTCGACTTTTGACAAGGAGTATGGGAGCACTTTATTTGAGGCTAACTTAGGAGGAACATCTCAACTCTTGTTATCCCCAGCTGAGGCTCAACCTATCAAATAATCGCTCGTCAGGGCAGGACCTGTGCATAAAATAGTAAATTATAGAAACAAAAGTGTGGTAATAGAGGCTACTATTAGTATAAGCTATAGAATTGAAATGTTGTAATGAAATGGGACCAGTATGAAACTAGAGCAGCACTAAACTGAAAGAATAGAATTGAAAGTAAGTACTAAAAAGAACTTGACCAGTACGAGACTGGAATAGTAACTAAAGAACTGAACTAAAATAGGACCAGTACGAGACTGGAAATAATACTTGAACTGAAATAGGACCAGCATGAGAATGGAAATAATACTTGAACTCAAATAGGACCAGTACGAGACTGGAGTACTAAAGTTGAAATGTTGAACTGAAATGAACTGGACCAGTACGAGACTGGAAATAAATCATAAATAAAAGGGTTAGTAGTCCAATAACTCCATTTAGGAGTCTTCAGTTCCTTCTCCATTCTCGGAGTTTTAGTTTAGTTCCATCTCCATTCTTATGAGTTTTATTTCAGTTCGATATCCATTCTCACGAGGTTTTAGTTCAGTTCCATCTCTGTTCTCATGAGTTTTAGTTCAGTTCCATCTCCGTTCTCAGGAGGTGGTGGAGCTAATCAGTCTGTATAGAGCAAATCAGACTGATCCTGCGGCTGACAGCGAGCTAGACAAGCAATTTGATCAATACTTCCCCACAACAGATCAGTCACGGATCTACTGTGGGGGGGGGGGGGCACAGAAGTTTATGCAGGGGAAAAATTGAGGTAATCATAAAGAAAATGCAACATCCCACAAACAACCAGACCCATAAGAGGTTCTCTTTGTCATGATAAGGTCATGACAAAGCTTTAAGAAGACCAAGAGGACCTTGGATGCCTAGGTAAATAAATGAAAACACCTTGGTCTGCAAATAGTGGTTTCTGGAAACCTAAGCTAGGTTTTGGCCAAAGGCTCCCAACATGACTACCTAACCCCACTATAATACTTTCAACCCCATAAGGACCCTTTAAAACCATACAACCCATTTTGGGTCAACCTTAGGGGTTAACGTACCCAAGGTAAAGCCTAACCCAAGTTAGGTCAAATTACCCTAGTTGGACCTAAGTAGTTTACACCAAGCCACAAGTGGCCTTAGGTGGTGGCAAGGGACCTAAGGCACTAAGTTGACCAGTCTACCCACTTAGTTGACCAAGTCAACACCTCCAAGTCACACTTGGTCAAACCAAGCTTAAATGGGGAGGAATGCTAAGCCCAACTCCAATTCAATTGGGCTAGGACTAATTATGGTGGCCCACTAATTCTAATAAGGAAAAATCAGCTAGAATACTACTAAAATTCTGGAGATGATGACTAGAAGAGAGAAATGGGGTCTCATTCAAGGGAGGACAGAAAGTGGGAGAAATTAATGGTGAATGCAAAGAGGCTTCCCCCTCCCCCTTCCATAAGCAACCTTTCATCTCCTCTGACCTTTGGGAGGAGGTTGCCATCAATTCCAGCCATCCCAGCACATGAAGGGGCATCAATCCACCGTGGCCGAACATCCCCCTTCATGGCCATTAATGGCTATTCAAGTGTAGCCTTTTCCACTCTCCAAAACAACCCCTGTATCAGGTTTAAAAGCTCTCAAGCAATCAAAATGAAACTTTACATCACTGGTTTAGGAGGAGAACAAGGGATTTGGCAAGGAAAAAGCTTGGAGATGTCGGCCATGGCACACCACTACCACACATGCCGCCAAGCTCATCTGCAGGTCTAGTCCTTCTCCTTCTCTCCTATGCTAAATCTTTAGATCATTAGGTGGAGGAATCTGGCTCAATTGAGCCCGATCAGTAAGGAGAAAACCAATTTTTTTCGTGAAAATACAACCTATCGGGTTTACCAGAAACAGCCACTCCGGCGGCTGTGCCGTCGCCAAGCGATAGCCACCACCTCAATGGAGTTGGTAGTGGCGGTGGCCGGCCAGGGAGGCGGCTGGGTGGCCGAGAATAGGCGCTGTAATAGCTACAGGATGACGCAATCCCATCCACTAGCTCATTGGGGATGATGACAGCGGGCCGTTGGATCTGGTTTGATCTGATAAGCGCAGGCCAGTGTAATGTTTTACAATATTATTATATTATTTCTATCACATAATTACAACCATTTTGTTTTAAATATTAAAAATACCTAGAGGCATTTCCTGAAAACATGTCCAACATATAAAACCTTGCCCTCTGTGTCAAACAAAATTAAAATCAACCCTTTTGGGACATTAGAATTTCCCCAACACACGTTTTGGTGCAAGGTGTCCAAAGGCCAACCGGAAATTAAAATGAGTGCCCCCAGTGGTCCACTCAGTTAAATGGCCTGAAAATTGGACCATAAGCTGGTCTAGCCATGATCCATATGTAACACCCCAAATCCCCAAATTGGGCTCAGTCTGGGCAACACGGCCTGGGACACGAGCGTGTCCCAAGCCGTGTACTGCTCTGTATGGCTGAGCAGCCTATCGAGTGCTCGACAAAATGCACTCAACGAGTTATTGAGAGGGAACAAGGCCTGCGACACGGGCGTGTCCGAGGCTGTGTCCTCCTTTGGTCAACGAACTACACTCGAGTAAATGCACTCGATGATCCTCGAGTAGGGAACACGGCCTATGACACGGGTGTGTCAACTGTGACACGGGCGTGTCGCATGGCCGTGTCCTTCTCTGGATTTGGCCAAGAAATTGAGGCCTGGTGAGCACGGGCGGGATAAGGGTGTGTCTCTGGGGACACGGCCTGTGACACGGGCATGTCACATGGCCGTGTCCTGTTCGAGTTGAGACGGTTATGTGCTGCCTGAGGTACATGGCCGCTAGACACGGGCGTGTCTAAAGCCATGTCAGGGCATACGGCCTGTGACACAGGTGTGTCACATGGCCGTGTCCTTCTCAGGGTAAGTCGGTTGTGTGCCGCTTAAGGTACACGGCCTGTGACACGAGAGTGTCACAGGCCGTGTCAGCCCAAAAAATAGATTTTGAATGGCAATTTGTGGCCGTCCATTTTCTTCATCTCGGATCTGATGGTCCAAGCTTCTCCCTGCTGAGTGAAAACCAAGAATTGAGAAGAGAATTCTAATTTAGCTTGGGTTATCCTCTTTCTAAAAGAGTATAGAGAAGGGAGAGAAAGAGGAGGGGGAGATAGGGATCCGGCCACCGGTGGAACTTCCGAGTTCCGAATCAAGGTCCGAGGCCAGATTTGTGGAGGCAAGGCCGCTGCGGTGCTTTCCAACCGGCTGGAGTTCCATGGCTCCAAAGAGGTCGTCAAGGGTAACGATCTTCCTTCTTGGACATTTGAAGTCCTTCTTTTGGCATGTGCATGGATTTCCCCCACCAGAGGGTTGATTGCGAAGGGATTTCCCTTGGGTTGATTCTTGGAATCCACAATAGTCTTGCATATTGATTCAGAATTGTGTAGTACAGAATATGCATGATGTGTGAAGCCTATCTGGACAGGTTGGTCTGGATTGGTAATGTTTCATTTGCACACCAGAGAAGACTCCGTGGTTAAACATGTAGTTGTGGAGTCGATGGGTTGGACCTGTGAAGGGTAGTAGCAGCCATAAGGCCAAACGATGTTGTATTTACTGTACACTCCTTTGAGAGTTTATATATAGAAGTGGTTAGTGGACATTCATGGTTGGAGTTCAATATTATTGTTAAAATCTTCTGCTAGAATGCTCGGAGTTAGGATGCGATTGTGTTTTGGTATTAACCTGTAACCTCGCCGCCTGTTTTGTGGCATATGGTGTGAGGCCCCGGCCGGACCTTCTATTATATGCTATATGAATGGATGGAGTCGTTACATTTTGGTATCATCCTATCTCGGTCCTTCCCTTTCGAATTCGTGGTCGAATTCTTTTGTGGGGTGGCGAGCACGTGTCAGTGCGAACCGCGTTAACACGAATGAACTCTTGAATGTCCACTTAGAAATGCAAATACACTTGTTTGAGGAACATGTGAGTTCCTAAATTGTTGTTATTGCTTGTGCGAGGTCGCTAATGTGTGCCTTGTTCACCTGTATGTGATGCGTAGTGGTGCTGGGCAGTCGGAGCCCCAGTGTTCTGATGAGAGTACGACACCAGCTGAGGTGCCTACACCTCCCCCTTCTACGGAAACCGTCCGCTTAGTTGTTGAGGTGATGTTTGCAATATTTCAAGCACAGCCTGGTGGGCAAGCGCAGCCGATAGTGGTGTTATAACAGGTTGGAGCAAGACTGAAAGAAACTGTACCTAATCACCTAGAGGGGGGGGGGGGTGAATAGGTGACTTAATCTTTTTAAAACTTTTTAGGTAGATTGCAGATTATAGTACAGCTTTATAACTAATTCTACACAGCAGTCAATCAGCAATCACAGCAATCAATCAAGCACACAGTGAACACACAAATTTATAGTGGTTCCCCAAGGTTTGGGTACATCCACTTCCCCCTTCGCCTATCTAGTAGTGTACTAGATTCAGCCAAACTCCTCCACTATCTCAGATCAACAGATCTTACACTCAGAACCTCAACAAGGTTCCTACAGCTCAGGCCCAAGGCCCTACAACTCAATCTTCTCCAAAGACCTACACTCATCCACAAGGCCTACACTCAGCCACAACAGGCCTACACTCAGAGATTTAGATCTCCTACACTCAGGCACACAGGCCCTACCACTCAGCCTTTATAATTACAGGCTTACAACTCAGATCCCTAAGAATCCTACAAGAAAATAAGAATACAAAGATTATACCTACAACTCAGAGAAAAGAGAGATGAGTTGATAGGTTCTTAATGAGTTCTTGAATGAACTCTGCTGAGATCAATCTGACTTGGCTTTCTTCAAAGCTTATTGAATGTAGAACACAATAAGATTGATTCTCTGCAGCTGATCTTCAATCACTGCAACTTAAGATTCAGAAACTAAGTCTGAACCCTTCTTCACAGCCTGGTTCCAAAGGCTGTCTTCTTGGATGGAGCTCTCTCTCTCCAACTACTTAGATCTTCACTTGATTCTTCAATGAATAGCTAGATCTTCCTTTTTAATTACTTGATCATCTGTTTCTGTAGACAGTATAAGCCTATATATAGGCCTTCTTCATGGTGATCGGCTGGTCTGGTTCCTAACTGATTTCTGACAACTCTGACAGGTGCAGTAGACAGGCTGGAATGGCAGCTGTCAAGTCATCCAGTCAGTTCTTGAAATAACTGTAACTATCTGAAAGTGTCGAGACAGTCTGTCTTTAAGTGTCGACACTTATAGACCAAGTGTCGACACAAGTTGACTAAGTATCGACACTAGCCTTCAAGGTGTCGACACAACTCCTTGTATTGTAGAATCCACTTCTCGACACAGCTTCTTCATCATGTGTCGACACTGATATTGTGTGTCGACACAGCTTCTTGTTCTTCAGTACTTAGTTGAATTCTTGTAAGTGTCAACACATCTCCTTGTGTCGACACATCTTCATGTGTTGAACTTGTTCAGTGTCGACACATCTTCTTGGTGTCGACACTTGTCTTCTGTGTTGATACTTGCTGAGTGTCGACACTTCTCCTTGTGTCGACACATCCTTCTTCTGTTGAGACTTTTGCTGAGTGTCGACACATCTCCTTTGTGTCGACACTTGTACTTAGAATTTTGTTGAACTTTGCTAAGTGTCGATACAGCTCCTTGTGTCGACACATTCTTCATATGTTGAGTCTTCTGTAGAGTGTCGATACATTCTTTCTTGTGTCGACACTTTCTTCAAGTGCTGAGTCTTCTGCTGAGTGTCGACACATTCTTCATCATGTCGACACTTATACTTAGACTCTGCTGACTTTTGCTGAGTGTCGACACAACCTCCAAGTGTCGACACTTTTTGATGTAGACACAGTTCCTCTGGGTGTCGACACTACTCTAAGTGTCGACACAGCTTCACTGGACTTTTCTCCATTGAGTGTCGACACAGCTCCTTGTGTCGACACTTTCTGTCTGGTGTCGACTCTGCATCACTGGTGTAGACACAAGTCCTCCAAGTGTCGACACTGCTTGTCTGGGTGTCGACACAAGTCTTCTTAAGTGTCGACACTTTCTCTCTGGGTGTCGATACATGCACTTAGAATCTTTTCTGCTTTCCCTGCAAATACTTGACCTGCACAACTAAACTCAAAACACATCAAATACATTTTGATGTATATCATTGAGTAGGGTGAGGCTTCTTCAAATCAGGTACATTTAAACTAATGTACCCAACAATCTCCCCCTATTTGGAGAAGTCATAACCCTTAGTAAATGATATACACCATACAGAATAAAATCATAGCATGATCTAAAGCAGGATTATACATTCAGGGAAAACATAAACATGTATCAAACAAAAATATATACACAGATATCATCTCAGAACAATTATGTAATAGATTTATCACACATCATATTGTTCTAACAACTTTGTCATATACATTATACAAAAGTTTACAGAGTGTTTCAATACAAGTGATTACATAGTAAACTTAAGATAATGCTATTCTATTTCTGCTCAGCATCCTTGATCACTATGCCCTTCACAGATTGTATCTTGGCTTGCACAGGGGCTTCAGCATCTTCAGCAGCAGCATGATTTTTCCCTTTCAGCTCCTTCTTTTTCAGCTCTTCAGCTTTAATCTTCTGCCTCTCAAAGTAATGATAAGGCTTGGGAAAGTACTTGCTAGGCTCCTGGGCAGTAGGAGGTAGCTTTCCTATCTTTGCCTTTCTTCTATATTGCACTATGGCTTCTTGCCTGTTTTCATGCTTTCTCCATTCTAGTTCAGAATACCATTTGTTTCTGTCTTGTATATTATCTTTGGCAGCCTTCCATGCAGTTAAGATAATGTTCCTTGAAGTGGGGCTCTACTGTTCAAAATCAGGCCTTTGTTCAGCTTGCTCTCTGAACCTCTTCTTAGATAGCTGAGTCTCTTGTTCCTTGAGCAGCAAAACTTCTTGTTCTTTCAATACAGCTTCTGGCACTGGCTGAACCACCTTCTCTATGAAAACCTTATCAATTCCCTCAGGAGGGCTATACATTGATTGTATATCTGCATGAATCATATCAAAATCTGGTGGAGGATAGATCACCTAAGCTACTTCAGCTTGCTCACCTCCAAGATAGGCAGGATTAATCCCAGATTCTGCAACATTATCATCATCACATAAAGGAGGATAACCAAGAGTTGCTTTGATAGAATTAGAAATCCACTTTGCATGATCAGAGCTGGCTTTGACTAACACCCTCTCCCCCTTTATGACTTCTCTTTCCATGTGATCCCTTAGATCATCCTTTTGAAATCTTATTTGGTTATCCAAATAGTTTACTCCATCTTTAAAGAAAGGTTTCAACCTTTGGAGTTTTTCAGTTAACAACTTCTGAGAGTTTTTAATTGCAGAAGTAATAACAGTTATACCCTCTTGTAAAGCTTTATCAAACTCTACCTTAGCAGTAGCAGTAGAAGTAGTCAGTCCAGCAGCTATATTATTCATCTCTGTGACAATTGCATTGTGTGAAGCAGTTAAGTTATCATTCATTCTGATCTGGTTCTCAAGAACATATCCTTGCTTCAGTGCAATGTCATCTACTTGAGCTTTTATCTTCTCTTGATGTGTAGCTAAGTATACCACTGCATTCCCTCCCTTGTGGAAGCAGTCAGTCATTTCCTTTTTATTTAGATTCATCTCAAATCTTATGGACTTAATGTCATGTGCTAGATCAAATTGTAGAGATTTTTGCCCTTCATCCACATATTTTTCAAGAGCTTTCCTTTGCTCATCAAGCTTGATTTGTATAGCAACCATCAAGGAACTGAAATCTGTTGATGGTGCTGGCTGTGGTGTTGGCTGCGGTACTATAGTTTGCAGAGCTTTCTTATAAGTCTGGCTCCTTCTTTTAAATACTTGAAATTTCCTTTTCTTTGCTCTTGCAGCCTCCTCATCTTCAGAAGCAGATATACTTGCTATTTCTACTCTCTCCCTAGGTAGCTCCTCAACATCCTTGGGCTTCTCAGGCTCTGTCCTTGCAGGTTCTTCAACAATTACTACTTGCTCCCCCTCAACTTGAGCATTCTCCCCCTCAGCAGCTGTACTTTCCTTCTCAAAGTCTGCTTGGTCCAGATTAAGGAAGAGATCTTCCATTGTAAACTCTTGTTGAGGAAGTGATGGAGATTCTCTTCTCTCATCAGTTACTTGATTTGGTTCCACTTGAGCTTCAACAGATGTGTCATTCATGACAACATCTGGGAGTTGACTATCAATCTGTGGTTGCTGATTAACATAATTTAATGAATCAGACAAAACAATATCCTCTATAGGGAAAACTAAGGTATTGATTTCAGTGAGTACCTCAAGTATGGTCTGGGTTGCTTGTTCACTCTCTAGAGGAGTTGGCTCTTCCACTAGTAGAGTCTCCCCCTAGACTGATTCCAGGTGTATTGGGCTAGCCTGAGGTAGCTCCCCCTGCCTCTCTACATCATCTTGTTAAACTGGAGACTTCCCAACAGTTCCAGTGTCTTCTTCATTAGGAGTGAAGACAACTTGTTCTTCTGAACTGCTGGATGATTCTTGAGCCACTGGGGCTGTTTTCTGCGTCTTCTTCAGGGGTGTTACTTTCTCAGGAGTAGGTAATTCCTTTGTCAAGACCCTATCCCATATGGAGAAGATCCTCATGTCCATTTTCCTCATATGATTGATCTTAGATCCAACAGCTTGACTCATTACTTCTGGTATACTACCAGCCAAGTAAAGACTAAGTATCCTACCCAAATTGGGTTTCTTCAGACTCTCTTTAATCTTATCAAAGACTACTACAGACCAATCAGTTTTCAATGTGAAGATAATCCTTGTCATAAGACTGAACATATGGGCTGATACCCTGTCATGCCCTCCAGGCTTACTCAAGATCACTTTGCCAACAATTTCTGAGAGAAATTTGCCTTGGCTGTTCATGCCTTTCCTATTGAATACTGATCCAATTTTCATCTTTGAATCCAGTCCACACCATGTTAATGCTTCTCTGGTCTTATAAGCAGTAACTTCATCCTCTTCTTTAGTCCTTGGTAGGTTTAGGACCTTTCTTAAACTCTTTGGTGAGACCTTCACCTTTTCTCCATGTACCCTTGACTTGATCTTGAATCCAGAGTCGTCTAGGGTTGATCCATTTAGAAATTCCAATACTTCTTTCTTCCAAATTTTGGTTGGCTCTGAAACAAGAAAGTCTAACCCTGAGTTAGCGACTAGTGTTACCACATCCTTGATCTCCGATTCTGCGTCATCAAACTCATGCCGCACCAGTTCATAGCCTTCATTTACGTTCTCTTCGAGCTTTGGCGCCATTAGGGTTTGAAGAATTTGAATTGAGAGAAGAGAGGTGACGACACACAAGTTTGGTCTCGAAACTTTAGTGAGCGTGTCGACAGATAATGGAGAAATCCTATTTATACTTTTCTAGGTTTGAAGATGAAAGGGCACGTTAAGCAACTTAAATTGTGTCGACACTGTTGATAAGTGTCGACACAGACTTATAATGTCTCGACACCTATGTGTCGATACAAGTTTAGTCGACAGATTATATGTGTCGACACTTGTTTATGTGTCGACACTACTTAACTCGACACTTAGTCGAGACTTTACTTAGATAATTCTGAGTAAATTCTAAGTGTCGACACCACCTTGGTTGTGTCGACACTAACCCTGTATGTGTTGACACTAATTTTCTGAAGTGTCGACACCAACTTCCTAGATGTGTCGACACCTTTTTCTTGAAGTGTCGACACCACTTTTCTGTGTCGACACAGATAACTCTGTGTGTCGACACCTTTTTACTTAGTCATTTCTGTAAACTTATTCTAAGTTTATCATACCTAATTCAATTTTGAACCTATTGAATTGGGTTTCTTCTAGGGGCTTAGTATACATGTCAGCTAGTTGATTATCTGTATTTACATACTCTAGTGATATATCTTCTTTTTCTACATGTTCCCTTAGAAAATAATATTTTATCTCAATATGTTTAGTTCTACTATGGGAAACAGGATTGTTAGCAATAGATATAGCACTAGTAGAATCACAAAACAGTGGTGTTCTACTTACTTGAATACCATAATCCTCAAGCTGATGTTGTATCCATAGAAGTTGAGCACAACAACTTCCTGCAGCCACATATTCTGATTCTGCTGTGGAGATAACCACACTTGTTTGCTTCTTGCTACTCCAAGATATCAGTCTTCCACCTAGGAATTGACAGGTTCCAGTTGTACTTTTTCTGTCTTCTTTGCAGCCTGCAAAATCTGCATCTGAATAACCTGTTAGTTCAAAGTCTCCATTCCTAGGGTACCAAAGGCCTAGATAAGGAGTGCCCTTTAGATATCTAAGAATCCTTTTGACTGCTGTCAAATGAGACTCTTTAGGGCATGCTTGGTACCTAGCACAGACACATGTAACATACATGATATCTGGTCTACTTGCAGTCAAATATAGAAGAGAGCCAACTATCCCTCTATACAAAGTCTCATCTATAGGTTTCCCTGCATCATCTTTGCTAAGAGACATACTTGACCCCATAGGAGTCTTCATGGTACTGGATGAATCCATACCATACTTCCTTATCAGTTCTAGAGTGAACTTAGACTTGCATATGGATAAACCATTCTCAGTCTGTCTAACTTGGAGACCCAAGAAGAACTTAAGTTCCCCCATACTGCTCATCTCAAATTGTCCTTGCATAAGTTTTGCAAACTTTTTACAAAGACTACTTTCAGTAGACCCAAATATGATGTCATCTACATATATTTGGACTAGTATGATCTTGCCTCTGGATTCCCTAAGGAATAGAGTCTTGTCTATTTTCCCCCTTGTCAACTTATTCTCAATGAGGAAACTAGACAGGGTTTCATACCAAGCCCTAGGGGCTTGTTTTAACCCATATAAAGCCTTCCTAAGTCTATAGACATAATTAGGTTGAGTTGAATCAACAAAACCTGATGGCTGTTCCACATAGATATCTTCTTTCAGATTACCATTCAGAAAGGCTGACTTAACATCCATTTGGTAAACTTTAAATCCTTGAAAGGTTGCATAGGCCAGGAACATTCTTATGTCTTCCAGTCTGGCTACTGGAGCAAAGGTTTGATCAAAGTCAATACCTTCTTCCTGCCTATATCCCTTAGCAACCAGTCTTGCTTTGTTCTTGACAATCACTCCATGTTCATCCATCTTGTTCCTAAAGATCCACTTGGTTCCAATTATGTTGTGGTCTTTTGGTTTAGGAACAAGCTCCCAGACTCTGCATCTCTTGAACTGATTCAGCTCCTCTTGCATTGCCTCAATCCAATGAGGGTCTAGGATGGCTTCTTCAAACTTCTTTGGCTCTACTTGGGATAGAAAACTGGAGTAGAGCATTACATTCAGATTACTGCTCCTTGTTTGTACCCCATGTCTTAGATCACCAATGATTTGTTCTGCTGGATGATCTCTTAGATGTCTATTAGCTGGAGGCAGCCTGACTTCAGGTTGAACTCCTTCAGCTTCTTCAACTTGCTGCACTCCTTGACCTTCTTCTGCATTAGGTACATGTAGTACTCCCCCTGGACAGCAGCCACTATCATCTCCTTGCTGATTTGCAACAGATTCTTCTTCAATAGTGAGCTTGTCCATCTTCTTAGTTATACCTGTGGAGCTGCAAATACTTCTAGACAACTCATGGTTAATAAGTCTAGCTTCATCAAATACTACATATACTGACTCTTCTACAACTTGAGTAGTCAAGTTATAAACCCTATAAGCCTTACTATTGTTGTTGTACCAAACAAAGATCCCCTCTTGGGACATGGCAACAAACTTAGTCAAGTAAGACTTACCATTGTTAAGTATAAAGCATTTACAACCAAAGATCCTGAAGTAGGATAGGTTTGGTTTTCTGCCTTTCACAATCTCATAGGGGGTCTTATTGTGGCTTTTAGTAATAGTAGCCCTATTAATTACATGACATGCAGTATTAACTGCCTCAGCCCAGAAATATTCTGGGAGAGATGTGTCACTTAATAGGGTTCTACCAGCCTCAATCAAGGTTCTATTTTTCCTCTCAGCAATGCCATTTTGCTGAGGTGTTCTTGGTGAAGAAAATTCCTGAAATATCCCAAATTCTTCACATAGTTTTGTCATGCTATCAGACTGGAATTCAGTACCATGGTCACTTCTTATTTTGACCACTGTACTGTTTAACGCATTCTGAATTTGTTTGACAAAACTATAGAAGACACTAGGTGTTTCAGATTTCTATCTAAGGAAGAACACCCAGGAAAACCTTGAGTAGTCATCTACAACTACAAAGGTATAGACCTTCCTACCAAGGCTGTGAACTAGCATAGGACCAAAGAGATCCATATGCAAGAGATATAAACACCTCACAACATCTTTGATTTCAATGCTATTAAAGGTGGATCTAGTCTGCTTGCCCTTTTGACAAGCTGAGCATATTCCATCTTTAATACACTTAACTTGAGGGTCATTCCTCACTAACTCTTTGCTATAGAGTTGGCCAATTGTCTTGTAGTTAAGATGGGCTAGCCTCTTATGCCATTTGACACAATGAGAGACTTTCTCATCAGCTACAAGACACACTGGAGAACCATTGGTCTCACACATAATGTATAGGCAATAGACATTCCTCTTTCTATAACCAATCAAAATGATCTCTTAATCATTTGACCTTCTGATATGACAACCATCTTTAACAAATGAGATGTCATATCCTAGATCACTCAGTTGACTTATACTAATTAGGTTGTGTTTCAAACCTTTAACATAAGCCACTTGAGTAATAGTAATATGGGTGCTAGAAATGTTACCAAAACCCTTGATGATTCCTTTTTCAGAACCACCAAAGGTGACTTTAGGACCATCCTTGATTGGTGTGAAGTCCTTTAGCAATCCCCTAGTTCCAGTCATATGTCTGGAACAACCACTGTCCAAGTACCACATTGGGGCATGACCACTTGGACTCACCTGCAAAACAGATTAGTTGACCTTAGAACCCAAAGAATTCTTGGGTCCTTGGTGCTGGTTAGTTTGCCTCTTAACAAAGCTACCTGCTGATCTTCCAGCAGGCAGTTTGCTACTCAACTTGGCATTAGAATTATGCCAACAGTCCACAGCAAAGTGGCCTACCTTGCCACAGCACCAGCACTCAAACCTATTGTACCTTTGCTTAGGTACATTCCTAGTTGTTTTAACTACAGCTGGCTTGTTGAGAGCTGGGGCTTTGCCCTTAGACTTGGACTGAACAGTCCTAGCAGGTTTAGTAAACCCTAATCCAGTTTTACCTTTTTGATGAACAAATTCATCAATTAAGGGTAGAACAGACTTAGGTTTAGAAAACCTAGCAACAATGTCTCTCTCCTTCTGAAGACTAATCTCCAGACTTTTGATTTGATCATTCTTAAAAGCTATAGTCCCCATCTGAATAACAATTATGTTTTTCAGTCTGGCTATTTCATTTAACTTTTGATCAATCAGCTTATCAAAATCGGTTGCAGCCACTTTGAGACTTGCAATCTCCTTAGCCTGACTCTTGGCCAAAGATTTGCTTTTCTTAAATGCTTGCAACAGAACTTTATATTCATCAATCAACTGATGAATATCCTCTTCAGATTCAGATCCACTGGCATCACTTGATGCTGATGTAACTGAATCTGGACTAGTACTAGAAATTGAACTAAAAGAACAATTTTATACCTTACTAGGTCCAGGCTGCTCCTGGATTTTGTCACCTTCTGTTAAGGCCATCAGTCCTTGGCACTGAGTGTCCTCTTGCTCATATATAGAGTTCATTATCTGGATGAACTCTTCTTCCTCTTCTTCAGCAAACAGTCCTATGTAAGCTTCAGCTTCTGATTCAGTTTCTGATGAAGATATGTCTGACAGGCTTTTATCCTTCTTGGCAACAAAGGACCTTTCCTTCTTGCCCTTGAATTGAGTCTTCTTCTTATCATTAGACTCCTTCCTTTTTTCTGGACAATCTGCAATAAAATGTCCTTGTCTGTTACAGCAATAGCATACAATTTTTGATAGAGTTGCTTTGCTAGACTTGGGCTTTCTCCTATCTTTCTTTGATGACTTCTTGTTCTGATAATATTCATCTTTACCCTGTGAAGTGGATGGCTTTGTCCTCCAATGTTTCTTCTTTAAGAACTTCTGAAAGTGTCTTGTGAAAGCTGCAAAGTCCTCATCACTTTCACTGCTCTCAGAATTTCTACTTGCTGTTTCATCAGACTCAGTCTCAGCCACTTTTGGAGGTGGAGATGGAGACTTACTTTTGTATTTCTTGGTGGCTTCTGTCTTGAATGCCACTGTTCTTTCTTTGTGCTCACTTCTGGTTGTCTTCTCCTCTTCTTTTCTTACCATCAACTGCATTTCATAGGATAGCAGTTTTTCAAACAATGTTGGAGGTGGGATATCTGCTAACTTGGCCATTTCTCTAATAGCACAGATCTTGGTGTCCCAATCCTTTGTTAGGGACCTTAAGAATTTATCATTGAGCTCATAATTACTGAAATCTCTTCCATAGGACATTAGCTCATTCACAATCCTATAGAACTTCTTATAGCATTCTGTTATGCTATCAGACTTACCTTGCCTAAAACTTTCATATTCCTGGTTTAACAATGACTTTCTGTCCTGTCTCACCTCTTCTGAACCCTCCATATACACTATCAAGGTATCCCACATCTCCTTAGATGTCTTACAGTGTATCAAATTCTGAAAGGTAGCATCATCTATGGCACTCACAATGATATTCTGAGCCCTTTTGTCCATTGTGGCTAGAATTATCTCATCTTTTGTCATTTCAGAGAAGTCTTTAGGTGTTCTCTGATTTGCATCCAGGACTGAAACCTTCATAGGCACATATGACCCTTTTTTAATTGTGATATATATTCTAGGGTCTGAGGCTTCCATAAACAGTCTCACCCTTTCCTTCCAGATGCCAAAAATTTCTTTTCTGCAAATGGGCAACTTCATGGATCCAAGTTCCTTATGATTTTCTGTTGAACCCATGTTTCTTGATTTTCTTGATTCTGCAATTTACTTATACTGAATCTGCCAATAGGATCTACTCAGACAGTTATGTCCTTTTTGAGTAACCTCCCTCTGATACCACTTGAAATAAACTGTACCTAATCACCTAGAGGGGGGGGTGAATAAGTGACTTAATCTTTTTAAAACTTTTTAGGCAGATTGCAGATTATAACACAGCTTTATAACTAATTCTACACAGCACTCAATCAGCAATCACAGCAATCAATCAAGCACACAGTGAACACACAAATTTATAGTGGTTCCCCAAGGTTTGGGTACATCCACTTTCCCCCTTCGCCTATCTAGTAGTGTACTAGATTCAGCCAAACTCCTCCACTAGCTCAGATCTACAGATCTTACACTCAGAACCTCAACAAGGTTCCTACAGCTCAGGCCCAAGGCCCTACAACTCAGTCTTCTCCAAAGACCTACACTCAGCCACAAGGCCTACACTCAGAGATTTAGATCTCCTATACTCAGGCACAAAGGCCCTACCACTCAGCCTTTATAATTACAGGCTTACAACTCAGATCCCTAAGGATCCTATAAGAAAATAAGAATACAAAGATTATACCTACAACTCAGAGAAAAGAGAGATGAGTTGATAGGTTCTTGATGAGTTCTTGAATGAACTCTGCTGAGATCAATCTGACTTGGCTTTCTTCAAAGCTTCTTGAATGTAGAACACAATAAGATTGATTCTCTGCAGCTGATCTTCAATCACTGCAACTTAAGATTCAGAAACTAAGTCTGAACCCTTCTTCACAGCCTGGTTCCAACGGCTGTCTTATTGGATGGAGCTCTCTCTCTCCAACTACTTAGATCTTCACTTGATTCTTCAATGAATAGCTAGATCTTCCTTTTTAATTACATGATCATCTATTTTTGTAGACAGTATAAGCCTATATATAGGCCTTCTTCATGGAGACCGGCTAGTCGGTTCCTAACTGATTTCTAACAACTCTGACAGGTGCAGTAGACCGGCTGGAATGGCAGCTGTCAAGTCATCCAGTCAGTTCTTGAAATAACTGTAACTGTCTGAAAGTGTCGAGACAGTCTGTCTTTAAGTGTCGACACTTATAGACCAAGTGTCGACACAAGTTGACTAAGTGTCGACACTAGCCTTCAAGGTGTCGACACAACTCCTTGTGTTGTAGAATCCACTTCTCGACACAGCTTCTTCATCATGTGTCGACACTGATATTGTGTGTCGACACAGCTTCTTGTTCTTCAGTACTTAGTTGAATTCTTGTAAGTGTCGACACATCTCCTTGTGTCGACACATCTTCATGTGTTGAACTTGTTCAGTGTCGACACATCTTCTTGGTGTCGACACTTGTCTTCTGTGTTGATACTTGCTGAGTGTCGACACTTCTCCTTGTGTCGACGCATCCTTCTTCTGTTGAGACTTTTGTTGAGTGTCAACACATCTCCTTTGTGTTGACACTTGTACTTAGAATTTTGTTGAACTTTGCTAAGTGTCGACACAGCTCCTTGTGTCGACACATTCTTCATATGTTAAGTCTTCTGCAGAGTGTCGACACATTCTTTCTTGTGTCGACACTTTCTTCAAGTGCTGAGTCTTCTGCTGAGTGTTGACATATTCTTCATCATGTCGACACTTATACTTAGACTCTGCTGACTTTTGCTGAGTGTCGACACAGCCTCCAAGTGTCGACACTTTTTGATGTAGACACAGTTCCTCTGGGTATCGACACTACTCTAAGTGTCGACACAACTTCACTGGACTTTTCTCCATTGAGTGTCGACACAGCTCCTTGCGTTGACACTTTCTGTCTGGTGTCGACTCTGCATCACTGGTGTCGACACAAGTCCTCCAAGTGTCGAAACTGCTTGTCTGGGTGTCGACACAAGTCTTCTTAAGTGTCGACACTTTCTCTCTGGGTGTCGACACATGGACTTAGAATCTTTTTTGCTTTCCCTGCAAATACTTGACCTACACAACTAAACTCAAAACACATCAAATACATTTTGATGTATATCATTGAGTAGGGTGAGGCTTCTTCAAATCAGCTACATTTAAAACAATGTACCCAACAAAGACCAGAACCTGTTGCGGCTGTGGATCCTTGAGCAGCTGAACAACACTTGAAGCATTTCATGAGCTTCAATCCTCCTACGTTTCCGGCTGTGGGATCCCCAACGCAGGCGGAGAATTGGTTCTCACGCGTCAAGCGTATCTTGATGGCGATCAGGACGGAGGAAGATCAGAAGGTCACCCTAGCCACGTTCTTATTATAAGGAGAGGCTCGGCTATGGTGGGATGAGATAAAGTTACACCACTTAGCAGGCAGACAGTTAACACAAGTTTCGATTGAAGAGTTCTCGCGACTATTCTTGGCAAAGCACCTACCAGCGGCACAACGCATTACCATGGAAAATGAGTTCCAACGACTAACGTAATGTAACTCCCTGAAACTCAAAAGAGGGATGAGTAGCGTTTTGAGCCAAGTTTGGGACTTGGTAGAGGTCAGACAGCCTGGGACACAGGCGTGTCCCAGGGCCGTGTCGTGCTCGGGTTTGACGATTGTCGTGTGGTCGACGAAATTGCAGTCGACGATCGTCGAACAGTGAACACGACCTGAGACATGGGCGTGTCCTAGGCCGTGTCCTGCTCGGGCTGTGAGCCGTACTGTGTCGGGGGTGGAACACGGCCTAGAGCCCAGGCATGTTCAGCCTAACACGGGCGTGTCAAGTACCCGTGTTCTCCTTGGGTTGGTGTTGGTCCTGTGTCGATGGAGGAACATGCCCCGCTACACGGGCATATACTGGATGACACGGGCGTGTCAAGCCTAACACGGGCATGTCAAGCCTGACACGGGCGTGTCAAGAGCCCGTGTAATTTTCGGGATGCGATGGTTTTGGTATTGAATGAGTCACACGGCCTTGCATAATGGTGTGTCACAAGCCGTGTTCGGCCCAGGTTTTGGATTTTTAAGTGCGCATTGTGGCTGTCTGTTTCCTTCCTATGGGATCTAAGGGTCCTGGCTGATCCTGGCAGGGTTTAACCCGAGAATAGGGTTTAGAAACCCTCATTTATTTTGGGTTTTCTCTTTCTAAGAGTTCTAGAGAGAGGGGAGAGCAAGGAAGAAGAAGGAGGAGATATCCGGCCGCCGGTGGAGCTTCGGAGCCCCAAATCACAAGCCGAGTTCAGATCTAGAAGGCGAGGACGTTGCGGTGCTTTTCATCTGCATAGATCTTCATGACACCAAAGAGGAATGCTAGGGTAACGATTCTCATATTGGACATGTGAAGTCCTCTTTTCCCATGCATTGGAAGCCCGCTCTTGCGAGTTTGCGGTGAGTGTGAGGTGTTCCTTTGGGTAGACATGAATAGTCCCCATTGTTTTGCATGTAGAGTCCGTAATCGAGAAACAGACATAGGCATGATGTGTGAAGCCTACCCGGACAAGTTTGTCTGGATCGGTGATGTTGCATTGCATGAATGGCCGGAGAAGGCTCCACGCCGATGGTTATTTTTCGGGTTTTATACGTGGTAGATTGCAACAGGGAACCTTGGGGACTAACTCCGAGGTGCACCCGAAAAACTGGGCAGATGCGTGATTCTGCCAACATGGTGGCCTGGGAGCCAACTTACACATAATTGGGTTATGTAAAGTGTGTGATCGGATTGGGACTCGGGGAAGCTTGACCCGTACAGATGGCTTAAATTGACATTGCGGGGTGAGCAACGGGTTAGGCAGAACCGTACCCGCTCTATGTCGTTCGGTTAGAGAGACCTAAGGTACGTGGTACTCGCCGTTGGCATAGATGAAGGGTCTTAGGCATTGGCTAGAAAGACCATAATGCTCACGAGGAATTGTCGTCCAAGGGGAGGTGATGAGACCACGGACTTTGACCGAGTTCACCGAGAATGTGCCCTGAGAGCATGGGGTGTGTGGCCGTATGAGCCTATGCCTGTGATGATGTGTAAATTCTCTATTATATGGCAATGCTAATAAAGTGCAGGGATGGAGCATCGCCGCCCCGAGTTTAAGGGCGGGGTCATTATACTTTGGTCAGCTTTAGCTGACCGTTGCTTTTGTTTGCCACCGCTTCGGTGGATTGGTGCTTGCAGGTGCTGTAGAGCCTAGTGGCAAATAGCGAGCAAAAGCCCTTGTTGCTGAGTCGGCCCTCAAAGGCCTTTATTTGAATGTTTACTTTGTTTCTCATGGGTGACCGGCCTGCGTGCCGAGGTTTGGAAGACACTTTTATTTGAGTAAACTATTGTAAGACCTTAAGGCCAAGTACTTGTGTATTTGTACGTTCTTTCTTGTTGGGTTTATGTAGTGGACATTCATGCTATTGGCTGGGTTCTTAATTTGCAACTTTTAAATTGCTTCCGCTAGAATGTACTCTATATAGTACGTTGGTTATTGGCAGGATGGTTCTCATTGTGTAACCTTTCGATCTGTCTGTAGTATATGGTGTCGGGTCCCGGCCGGACCTACTGCTATATGTTATGCGACGGATAGGGGGTGTTACAATTTGGTATCATACTACTGGTTTCGGTCAACTTAAATGAATTCGTGGACGAATTCTTTTAAGGGGTGGTGAGCACATGTGTGTGCGTCATCGTTATAACATAAAAAGAGCCAATTAATGTCCACTTAGGAATGAAAATAGACATGTTTGAGGAACCTGCACGTTCCTATAATTGCTTTTTGAAATATTATTTGGTCCCTTAATGGTGTTTTTGTACGATTATAGGTGACCAGGAGTGGTGCAGGGCCGTCAGAATGCCCGGTTTCTGAGGCAAGTAGTGCACGAATGATGTGCTTGCAACATCTCCCTCGACAAAAACCATACGATTGGTGGCTGAAGCGGTGTTTGCTATGATCAATGCGCACCCTGCAAGACAAATGCAACAGCCCGCTCCTGCGGTGGAGCAGGTACCGCTTCAAGCAGCAGAACCGAGAAGGGTGGAGCAAGTAGTGTTGGAGCCTTTGGTGCCTAGGAGAGTAACTGAAAGGTAGCTCAAACATGTTATGGGCTTCAATCCTCCGGTATTCTCTGGGACGGGAAACCCATCCCAAGCAGAGGATTGGCTCTCCCGAGTAAAGAGAGTATTGACAGCTACTGAAACGGAAGAGTGGCAGATGACCACCATAGCTACGTTCCTGTTGGAAGGAGATGCAAGGCTGTGGTGGGAAGTTTTGGAGTTACATCACTTGAGGGGAAGGCAACTTATGGACGTCTCGATGGAAGAATTTTCGAGACTCTTCTTGGCAAGGTACCTTCCCTCGGCTCAGAGGATCACGATGGAGAATGAGTTCTAGAGGTTGACGCAAGGAGAGAGTAGAGTGGATGAGTATCTCCACAAATTTACACGGTTGGGTCAGTATGTTAGCTCTACGTTCGCGGATGAGGAGCGTAAGACAAACCGTTTCTATGAAGGTCTGAGGGATGACCTAAGGCTACTGCTCTCGGGGCCTATGATGTAGGGCTTCTTGACCCTAGTCAATACGACCCGGTCTTTGGAGAAGGATTTGAGGAATGTGCAAGCAAAGAAAGACTCTAGAGCTAAGAAGACAGAGTTTAAGGTGCCGACTAACACGAAGTCTGGGTATCGTAAATTTTTTAAGAAGGCTTGGACTTCAGGTCCAGCCCCTTCTTCCGGTGCTTCGGGGGCAACTACAAGCCGAACCCCGGGCGCATGCTATAATTGTGGGAAGCCGGGACACTTTGCCCGAGACTGCTAGAGAGGACGTCCAAAGTTCGAGAGGAAGCCGGGAGCAACCTATGAAGAGAAGGTCAAGGCAGTGGAGTCAACCACATCCCATTATGCTCCGGCTCAACCTCAAGTCTATAATCTTAGCCAGCACGAGGCCATAAAGCAAGTGGATGTGGTGACATGTACGGTTTAAATTTATAGCAAGTTAGTTTTAAATACTTTTTACCTTGCACGTGTTACGTTACCACTGCTTGTATAGGTTTTGTTTTGATTTGCAATAATCCGGCGAGAGCACTCTTTGATACAGGAGCTTCGCACTCCTTTTTGTCTGAAGGATTTATATCATGCATTGGAGTACCTTCTTCGATGGAAAATGACAAACTGGATGTGTTGTTGTCGAATGGATGTTCGATGCGCGCGGATAGAGTCTGTGGCGTAAAGATTCGTATTAGGAGTCAGGATTTTGATTTGCAAGCGTCGCTACTGCCGCTAGTGGAGTTCGACGTGATATTCGATATGGACTGGCTCTCGGAGCAGCAAGCGTATATTGATTGCATTCGCAAGGAGGTTAAGTTGGGAACGAGTCATGTGACGACGTTTGCAGGCTTGAAAGGGTCGAGCAAGACTTTGATGTCTTTTCTTCAGTTGGTTAAGGCAGTTCGTGCTGGTGCAGAGCTGTTTTTCATGCTAGTGGAGACTTCGAAGCCTAAGCCTGCTTTGGACAACATTCCAGTGGTATCCGAGTACCCTGATGTGTTCCCTGGCGATCTTCGTGGAGCCCCACCGCAGTGGGAGATAGATTTCACTATTGAGCTAATGTCAGGTGCGAAACCTGTGTCACGCTCTCCATATTGGTTAGCGCCTAAGGAGATGGCAGAACTGAACGTTCAACTTCAAGAGTTGTTGGAACAGGGTTGTGTGCGTCCAAGTTCGTCGCCTTGGAGCGCACCGATTCTTTTTGTGAAGAAGAATGACAAAAGTTTGTGGCTCTGTATTGATTATCGAGAGCTGAACAAGTTAACAGAGAAGAATAAGTACCCGATCCCAAGGATTGATGATCTGTTCGATCAGTTAGTCGAGTCATCGGTGTACTCGAAATTGGACCTTAAGTCTGGGTATTATCAGCTGAGGATAAGAGAAAGTGAATCCCCAAGACAGCTTTTAGTACGAGATACAGACATTATGAGTTTACGGTCATACTGTTTGGGCTTACTACTGTGCCGTTAGTGTTCATGGATCTGATGAACAGGACTTTCAGGGAGTACCTAGACCACTTTGTGATCGTCTTTATCGACGATATATTGGTGTACTCGCAGAGTGAGGAGGATCACTTTAAGCATCTGCATTTGGTGTTGGAGATGCTGAGGAGGAATCAACTATACGCCAAGTTCTCCAAATATGAGATTTGGTTGTCCTCAGTAGCGTTCCTTGGTCACATAGTCAGTGGAGAGGGAATTGCGGTGGATCCGATGATGATTGTTGTTATACGAGAGTGGCCTGTGCTGTCTTCGGTAGCGGAAGTCCGGAGTTTTCTGGGGCTTGCCGGCTATTACAAGAGCTTTGTGGAGAACTTCTCGCGGATAGCATTACCCCTCACGACTCTGACGAGGAAAGAGCAGAAATTTGTTTGGACGTCGGAGTGTGCACGAGCTTTCGAAGAATTGAAAAGTCGATTGACCACGACGCATGTTCTATGTTCGCCGAGTGGGACCGAAGGCTTTGAGATCTACGACGAAGCTTTGGGCAGTGGATTGGGTTCTGTCCTACTGCATCATGGAAGTGTGAGAGCTTATGGCTCGCGTCAGCTGAAGGTGCATGAGAGGAATTATCCGGTCCATGACTTGGAGCTAGCAGCCGTGATATTTGCCCTGAAGCTGTGGAGGCATTACTTGTACGGGGTGAAGGTCGATATCTATACCGACCACAAGAGCCTGAAGTACTTGTTGGATCAGAAGGATCTAAACATGCGACAGCGGAGATGGATGGAGTTCCTGGGGGACTACACATTCAAGATTCATTATGTGCCTGGAAAAGGCAATGCAGTTGCGGATGCATTGAGTCCCAAGGCCCCAGCTCGAGCCAACTGGCTGTCGGTACATGACGAGCATTTGGTTCGGGAGTTGGAGGCATTGGAGATCTCTTGTGTTGACAAGCAGACCAGTGCCGAGGAGCTATTGAACTGGACAGAAGTTCAGTATGACCTGGCTGATCGGATTCGGCAGGCTATGGATTTGGATGGCCACATGAAGCAAATCATGGTTGAAGCCTTGGATGGGTCAAATTCCCAATTTGAAGTTGTGGATGGATTGTTATGGAAGGACAGTCATCTGTGTGTCCCAAATATGGGCAAATTGCGGGTGGAAATGTTGTATGAGGCTCATCATACCAAGTACTCGATTCACCCGGGGAGCACGAAGATGTACCGTGATATGAAGAAATTGTTCTGGTGGCCAGGACTTAAGAATGATGTGGCACTATACGTGGCGAAGTGTCAAACATGCGCCTTAGTGAAGGCGGAGTTCTAGAAGCCTGGAGGATTCTTGAAGTACTTGCCTATTCCAGAGTGGAAGTTCGACGACATTACAATGGACTTTGTGCATGGTTTGCCAAGGTCGCAGAAGGGAAACGATGCCATCTGGGTGATCGTAGATCGTCTGACGAAAGTGTCGCACTTCATTCTGCATAGGAAGGATATTCTATGGAGAAATTAGCAAAATTGTATGTGGAT
Organism: Platanthera guangdongensis; assembly: GCA_039583875.1. NCBI lineage: Eukaryota > Viridiplantae > Streptophyta > Magnoliopsida > Asparagales > Orchidaceae > Platanthera > Platanthera guangdongensis. The sequence continues at coordinate 205,655 of JBBWWR010000220.1, read as the reverse complement.
AATATTGTGCGGCTTCACGTTGTGCCCCGCAGCATCGTGAGTGACCAAGATGGGCGGTTCATGACCAATGACTGGAGATTGGTGCAACAGATGTTAGGGACCAAGCTGAGTTTCAGCAAGGCCTTTCATCCGCAGACGGATGGTCAGACCAAGAGAGTCAACAGGACGATGGAAGACATGCTTCGCATGTGCGTCTTGGATTTCGAGATGCAGTGGGAAGATCACCTGTACTTGGTGGAATTCACTTACAACAATAACTACTAGGCGAGCATTCAGATGGCGCCCTTTGAGGCCCTTTATGGTAGAAGACGTCGCACGCCATTATCGTGGTTGGAAATGGGTGAATCGAAGCTATACAAGTGGCAAGAAGTGTAAGATGCAACCTCATTGGTTCGAACCATTCGAGAAAGATTGTTAATCGCTCAGGACCAGCAAGCTAAGTACTATAATGCCAAGCATAGGAACGTGGAGTTCGCTGTTGGCAACTGGGTGTACTTGAAGATTAAGCTGTTCGAGGGTGTCTCACGGGTACGCCGCTTGAAGAAGCTAAGCCTGAGGTACCTTGGACCGTTTGAGGTTTTGGAGCGGATTGGCGAAGCGACACATTGATTAAAGCTATAGGTAGAACTAAGTGGTCTACACGACGTATTCCACATATCGGTGTCGCGGAAGGCGGTGCAAGAGCCTTTGCAAGTGATTGTGGTCGATCAAGTACCGGTTGATAATGGGTTGACAACGAAGGTCAAGCCTGTTCGCATTGAGGACTCGAAAGTCAAGCGATTGCATAACAAGGAAATCAGGATGGTCAAGTTCCGTTGGGACAATTGCGGTCTGGAGGAGCTCTCGTGGGAGGGAGAGCAGACCAAGCTTGAGGAGTACCCAGAGTTATTCCACTCAGGTACCGTTTGAGTTTTGTTATTATCTTTCCTTTCTATAAGTTCGGGATGAAATTCTTTTAAGATGGAGAGAGTTGTAACACCCCGAAACTCAAAAGAGAGACGGGTAGCCTTTTGAGCAAAATTTGGGACTTGGTAGAGGTCACACAGCCTGGGACACAGGCGTGTCCTAGGGTCGTGTCGTGCTCGGGTTCGACGATGGCCGTGTGGTCGTCGAAATTGTAGTCGACGATCGTCGAACAACGAATACGGCTTGAGACACAGGCGTATCCCAGGTCGTGTCCTGCTCGGGCTGTGAGCCGCACTGTGTCGGGGGTTGAACACGGCCTAGAGCCCAGGCGTATTCAGCCTGACACGGGAGTGTAAAATTCAACACAAGCGTGTCAAATTTGACACACGCGTGTCGAGTACCCGTGTTCTCCTCGGGTTGGTGTTGGTCCTATGTCGATGGAGGAACACGCCCCGCTACACGGGTGTGTACTGGATGGCACGGGCGTATCAAGCCTGACACGGGCGTGTCGAGAGCCCATTTTCTTTTTGGGATGCGACGGTTTCAGCGTCGAATGAGGCACACGACCTCGGACACGGGCGGTTTCACAAGCCGTGTTCGGCCCATGTTTTGGATTTTTAAGTGCGCATCGTGGCCGTCTGTTTCCTTCCTTTGGGATCTAAGGGTACTGGCTAATCCTGGCAGGGTTTAACCCGGGAATAGGGTTTAAAAAACCTCATTTCTTTTGGGTCTTCTATTTCTAAGAGTTCTAGAGAGAGGGGAGAGCAAGGAAGAAGAAGGAGGAGAGATCCGGCCGCCGGTGGAGTTTCGGAGCCCCAAATCTCAAGACGAGTTCGGATCTACGGAGGCAAGGACGTTGCGGTAACGATTCTCATCTTGGACATGTGAAGTCCTCTTTTTCCTTGAATAGGAAGCCCGCTCTCGCAAGTTTGCGGTGAGTGTGAGGTATTCCTTCGGGTAGACATGAATAGTCCCCGTTGTTTTGCATGTAGAGTCCGTAATCGAGAAACAGACATAGGCATGATGTGTGAAGCCTACCCGAACAAGTTGGTCTGGATCGGTGATGTTGAATTGCATGTATGGCAGGAGAAGACTCCGCGCTGATGGTTGTTTTTCGGGTTTTCTACGTGGTAGATTGCAACATGGAACCTTGGGGACTAACTCTGAGGTGCACCCGAAAAACTGGGCAGATGCGTGATTCTGCCAACATGGTGGCCTGAGAGCCAACTTACACATAACTGGTTATGTAAAGTGTGTGATCAGATTAGGACTAGGGGAAGTTTGACCTGCGCAGAAGGCTTAAATTGACGTTGCGGTATGAGCAACGGGTTAGGCGGAACTATACCCGCTCTATGTCGTTCGGTTAGAGAGACCTAAGGTACGTGATACTCGCCGTTGGCATAGATGGAGGGTCTTAGGCATTGGCCAGAAAGACCATAATGCTCACGAGGAATTGCCGTCCAAGGGGCGGTGGTGAGAGCACGGACTTTGACCGGGTTCACCGAGAATGTTACCTGAGAGCACGGGGCGTGTGGCCATGCGAGCCTACGCCTGTGATGATGTGTAAATTCTCTATTATATTACAATGCTAATAAAGTGCAGGGAAGGAGCATCGCCGCCCCGAGTTTAGGGGCGGGGTCGTTATAATTTGGTCAGCTTTAGCTGACCGTTGCTTTTGTTTGCCACCTCTTCGGTGGATTGTTGCTTGTAGGTGCTGCAGAGCCTAGTGGCAAATAGCGGGCAAAAGCCCGTGTTGCTGAGCCAACCCTCGAAGGACTTTATTTGAATGTTTACTTTATTTCTCATGTGTGACCGGTCAGCGTGCCGAGGTTTGGAAGACACTTTTATTTGAGTAAACTATTGTAAGGCCATAAGGCCAAGTACTTGTGTATCTGTACGTTCTTTCCTGTTGGGTTTATGTAGTGGACATTCTTGCTGTTGGCTGGGTTCTTAATTTGCAACTTTTAAATTACTTCCGCTAGAATGTACTCTGTGTATGACATTGGTTATTGGCAGGATGGTTCTCATTGCATAACCTTTCGGTCTATCTGTGGTATATAGCGTCGGGCCCTGGTCGGACCTACTGCTATATGCTATGCGACGGATAGGGGGTGTTACACGTAAGGAGAAAGTAGTATTGAGACTTACCTGTATGAGTTCACAAGGTTGGGACGTTATGCGGGCTCTATCTTCGCCGATGAGCAATGGAAAACCAATAGGTTCTATGAAGGATTGCGGGATGAGTTGCGATTCCTACTATCGAGTTCAGTGAACTAAGGGTCCAGGCGTTGGTCGATACTGCGTATGCGCTGGAGAAAGATAAGAAGCGGGTGCAAGGAAAAAGGGCCTTGGCTGTGACAAAGCTAGTGTTCAAAGCGCCCCGACTTGGGAAGTCATACTATCAAAAGAAATGGGGCAAGAGGTCCAAGCCGTCTGGGCAAGCTCCTTCAACGGTTTTGTCGGGGGCAACTTCGAGGCCAGAGACTCGTACCTGCTTTACATGTGGCAAAGTGGGGCATATAGCCCATGATTGTCGGGCTGGTCCACCAAAGGGTGAAAAGAAGACGGGAGCGTCATATGCTGAGAAGGGAAAGGCAGTGGTGGAGTCCTCTGCATCCCAGGTGCAGCCCCGAGTCTATAACCTTGGCCAGCAGGAGGCCATAAAGCAAAGTGACGTCATCACAGGTATGATTTAAGTTCTTAATTGCTTTTCTTATTGCATGCTTTGTGTGTAGCTTGTGTGTGATGTGGTTTCCATAGGCTTTTTTATGATTCGGAATGCGTTGACGAGAGCACTATTTGATACAGGTGCTTCACATGCATTTCTGTCTATGGGCTTTGTAGCTTGAATTGGAGTACCTAGTCATGTGAAGACAGCGAGCGTAAAGATGTTATTACCGAATGGATGTTTGATGCTTACACAAAAGGCTTGCGATGTGTCGGTTCAAACAAGAAGTTGGGATTTCTATTTGACTGCATCTATGCTACCGATATCAGAATTTGATGTGATCTTTGGTATGGACTGGCTATCGGAGCAGCGTGCCCTTATTGATTGCAATGCAAAAGAGATCACACTGGGCCAGAATACCGAGCTTGAGACTAAGTTTGCTGGTATGCAAAGAGTGAGCAGGACCCTGATGTCTGCACTCCAAGTCGTCAATGCTGTTCGGAAGGGCGCGAAGTTATTCTTCACACTAATTCAGGTTGTTGAGCCAAAGGCCAGTGTAAGTGATGTTCCGATTGTATCGGAGTTTGCGGATGTGTTTCCTAAGGATCTTCCTGGGATACCACCCCAGCGGGAGATAGACTTCACTATTGAGTTGGTGCCAGGTGCGAAACCTATGGCCCGCTCGCCATATTTTGTAGCACCAAAGGAAATGCTGAATTGAAAGTCCAATTACAAGAATTGTTGGAGCAGGGATATATACGCCCAAGTATGTCACCTTAGAGCGCACCTGTTCTTTTTGTGAAAAAGAAGGACGATGGTTTGTGGTTATGTATTGACTATCGTGAATTGAATAAGCTGACAGAGAAGAGCAAGTATCTGATTCCACGGATAGATGAATTGTTGGACCAGCTAGTGGGATCAACCGTCTATTCTAAATTGGATTTGAAATCTGGATATTACAAATTGAGGATTCAAGAAGGTGACATTCCCAAGACAACATTTGGAACACGATATGGTCATTATGAGTTCACTATAATGTCGTTTGGACTATATAATGCGCCATCGGTGTTCATGGACCTAATGCACCGAACGTTCCGAGAGTACTTGGTCTTGTTTGTGATTGTATTCATTGATGATATCTTGGTGTACTCTCAATCGGAGGCTGATCATGCAAACCACTTGCGGTTGGTGTTGCATACCTTGTGAAGGAATAAGCTCTATGCCAAGTTCGCAAAGTGTGAGTTTTGGGTGTCGTCGGTGGCTTTTCTTGGCCATGTGGTAAGTGGAGAGAGCATAGTAGTGGATCCGTCAAAAATAAGAGCCATCCAGGAGTGGCCAGTGTTGTCTTCGGTGGCCAAATTCAGGAGTTTCCTTGGACTGGCAGGCTACTACAGACGTTTTGTTGAAAACTTCTCACGGATCGCTTTGCCTCTAACCACGTTGTCGAGGAAGGATCAGAAATTTGTTTGGACGCCAGAGTGCGTGCGAGCTTTTGAAGAGCTAAAAAGTCGTTTGACCACGACACCTGTGTTGACATCGCCATGTGGTACAGACGGCTATGAGATCTATAGTGATGCGTCAGGGAGAGGCTTAGGATGCGTTCTTCTGCAGTTTGGAAAGGTGATTGCTTATGGCTCATGCCAGTTGAAAGTGCATGAGCGAAATTATACCGTCCACGACTTAGAGTTGGCGGCGATGATTTTTGCGCTTAAATTGTGGCAGCATTATCTATATGGCGTAAAAGTGGATATCTTTACGGACCATAAGAGCCTAAAGTACTTGTTAGATCAGAAGGATCTTAATATGAGACAATGAAGGTGGATGGAGTTCCTTGGGGACTACACATTTGATATTCATTATACTCCCGGGAAGGGAAACGTGGTCGCTGATGCCTTGAGTCACAGGACTCCGTCAAGGGAAAATTGGTTGCATATGCATGATGAGCGTTTGATTCAGGAGTTGGAAGCATTAGAGATTTCTTGTGTTGACAAGAATTCCACAGCCGATGCATGCTTAAACTGGACGGAGGTAAAATATGACCTTGCAGACAGGGTTCGACGAGCAACGGAGCTGGATGAAAGTCTCTAATGCTATGCAAAGGATGGGATAGATGGCCAGTTCTCCTGGGATGATGGCCTTTTGCGGAAAGAGGGTCATTTGTGCTTCCCAAATATGGGTAAGTTGAGAGAAGAATTGATGTATGAAGCTCACTTTATAAAATACTCAATTCACTCTGGGAGCACAAAAATGTTCAAGGACATGAAAAAGTTATTCTGGTGGTCAGGACTAAAGAAAGACATAGCTCATTATGTGGCTAAATGTCAAACTTGTGCTTTGGTGAAAGTGGAATGCCAGCAGCCCGGAGTTTTCTTGAAGTCGTTACCAATTCCGAAATGGAAGTTTGATGATATTTCCATGGATTTCGTGCACGGGTTGCCGAGATCTCAATGCGGGAATGATTCAATCTGGGTAATTGTAGACGGGTTGACGAAAGTGGCTCACTTCCTTCTGAACAAGCGGGATGATTCAGTGGAAAGTTTGGTAAAACTCTATGTTGAGCAGATCGTACGACTGCACGGTGTTCCCCGTAGTATCGTGAGTGACCGTGATGGGCGATTCATATCGAATGATTGGAGGCTAATCCATCAATTGTTGGGAACAAAGTTAACGTTCAGTACGACCTTTCATCACCAAACTGATGGCCAGACTGAGAGGACCAACAGAATAATGGAGGATATGCTCCGAATATGCACCCTAGATTTTGGTAAGAGATGAGAAGATCATCTCTATATGGTGGAGTTTTCCTACAACAATAACTACCAAGCAAGCATCAGTATGGCACCATTTGAAGCTTTGTATGGACATAAGTGTTGTACACCGTTAACTTGGGCAGAAGCAGGCGAATCCAAACTATATAAGCGTAAAGAAGTTGATGAAGCTAACTCGACGATACGCTCTATTCGGGAGAGGCTACTGATAGTCCAGGATCGTCAAGCAAAGTACTACAATGTCAAGCACCGGAACGTGGAGTTCGCGGTGGGCGATTGGGTATATTTGAAGATTAAGCACTTCAAAGGCGTGTGCAGGATTCATCGTCTAAAAAAGTTAAGTCCGAGATATCTGGGTCCGTTTGAAGTGGTGGAGCGAGTTGGGGAAGCTGACTATCTGCTTGCTCTTTCGACAGAATTGAGTAGATTACATGTTGTGTTCCACATATATGTGCTTCAGAAAGCCGTCAAAGATCCAGCTCAAGTGGTTGAGAACGATCTTGTGCCGATTGAGTATGGGCTAACAACGAAGGTTTGGCCCATTCGAATCGTGGATAGAGCCGATAAATAGTTGAGGAACAATACAATAAGGATGGTCAAGGTCCGATGGGACAACTGTGGCCGTGAGGAGCTAACATGGGAGCGAGAGAAGACCATGCGAGCTGAATTTCCTGAGCTATTTGTTTAAAACTATTGTGTAGTGCGTGTCAAGGTGTATCATACTTTTGTGGAGTTAAAACATCTTGCTTTTGGTTTCCTTACTGTGTGCAAATATCAGGACAAAATTTCTTGCAAGGATGTGAGGGTTGTAACACCCCAAATTCCAAAATTGGGTTCAGGGTGGGCAACACGGCCTGGGACACGGGCGTGTCCCAAGCCGTGTCCTGCTCTGTATGGCTGAGCAGCCTGTCGAGTGCTCGACGAAATGCACTAGACGAGTTCTTGAGAGGGAACACGGCCTGCGAAACGGGCGTGTCCGAGGTCGTATCCTCCTCTGGTCGACGAACTCCACTCGAGTAAATGCGCTCGACGATCCTCGAGTGGGGAATACGGCCTGTGACACGAGCGTATCAACTATGACACGAGCGTGTCACATGGTCTTGTACTTCTCTGGATTAGGCCAAGACATTGAGGCCTGGTGAGAACGGGCGGGACACGGGTGTGTCTCTGGGCACACGGGCGTGTCACATGGTCGTGTACTGTTCGGGTTGAGACGGTTGTGTGCCTACCGAGGTATACAGCCGCTAGACACGGGCATGTCTAAAGCCGTGTAAGGGCACACGGCCATTGACACGGGCATGTCATATGGCCGTGTGCTGCTCGGAGTAAGTCGGTTGTGTGCCACTTAAGGTACACGTACTGTGACACGGGCGTGTCACAGGCCGTGTCAGCCCAAAAAATAGATTTTGATGGGCAATTTGTGGCAGTCTATTTTCTTCATCTGGGATCTGATGGTCCAAGCTTCTCCCTGCTGAGTGAAAACCAAGAATTGAGAAGAGAATTCTCATTTAGCTTGGGTTATCCTCTTTCTAAAATAGTAGAGAGAAGGGAGATCAAGGAGGAGGGGGAGATAGGGATCCCGCCACCGGTGGAGCTTCTGAATTCCGAATCAAGGTCCAAGGCCAGATTTGTAGAGGCAAGGCCGCTGCGGTGCTTTCTAACCGGCTAGAGTTCCATGGCTCCAAAGAGGTCGTCAAGGGTAACGATCTTCCTTCTTGGACATGTGAAGTCCTTCTTTTGGCATGTGCATGGATTTCCCCCATCAGAGGGTAGATTGCGATGGGGTTTCCCTTAGGTTGATTCTTGGAATCCCCAATAGTCTTGCATATAGATCCGGAAATGTGTAGTACGGAATAGGCATGTTGTGTGAAGCCCATCTGGACAGGTTGATCTGGATTGGTGATGTTTCATTTGCACACCGGAGAAGACTCTATGGTTAAACGTGTACTTATGGAGTCGATGGGTTGGACCTGTGAAGGGCAGTAGCAGGAAGTACTGGAGTGGTAGTCCAGGAAAATACCCTTGTGATGCTTGTGTTGTGTGCTATGACAAGACCAGTTTTCTAACACTACAGGATGCTGCAGGGTTTGGGCTGAGTTGGGTGCAGAAAGGGAGGTTTTGCTGAACCCGGTAAGCGATCGTGAAGGATGCTAGCATGAACTCCCCTTTATGATTGTGAAGCCAGTCCTTGGTGGACATTGTGGCTATTGTGAAGCCAGTCCTTGGTGGACAGTATTGCTATTGTGAGCTTGATGAGCTCGTGAAAAGGCCTCGTGCCGAAAAGGAAAGGTGAAACTGACCCGCGCCTTAGATTTGGCCTCGAGTACGTTGGTATTTGGTGATGGCAAGGCGACTTGAGCAATGGGGGGTGGCTGATCCGTACCTGCGTTATGTTCGTCCGACTTGGAGACCTGAAAGTGCGGTGAGTTGGAGCGCATACTGAGAGTCTTGGCCTGCGTGCCGATAAGACTAAATGCTCAATTTTACCGTTGGGTTTCGGACCTGGAATGGTGGGATACCCTGGTTTACCGGTACACCAAGAATGTGCCCTGAGTGCACGGATTATCGGGCCGCGTAGCTGACTGTTGTGATGGATTGTTTGTGCGTGAGAGCATAGTTTGGATATATCTGCCTATGAATTGCTATGCCTGCAGGGAAGGAATACCACTGCCCTGGGAAAGGGGTAGGGTCGTTATAAATTGGTCGGCTGAATGCTGACCGTTGCCTTGTTTGCCACCGTTTGGTGGGCTGTCTCTGTGTAGGTGCTGGAGAGCCGAGCGGGACATATAAAGGCTGAAGTCCCTGCTACTATTGCTAGCCCTTGAAGACTAAGCAAAGAATGTTGTGTTTTGTTCATGTATGGCCGGTCTGTGCGCCGATGTTTGGAATCCATACTTGTAAAGAGTAACTGTAAGGCCATAAGGCCAAACGATGTTGTGTTTGCTGTACACTCCTTCGAGAGTTTATATATAGATGTGGTTAGTGGACTTTCATGGTTGGAGTTCAATATTATTGTTAAAATCTTCCGCTAGAATGTTTTGAGTTAGGATGTGATTGTGTTTTGATATTAACCTGTAACCTCGCCGCCTATTTTGTGGCATATGATGTGGGGCCCTGGCCGGACCTTCTCTTATATGCTATATGAACGAGTGGAGTCGTTAGACCACATCATATCCTAAAATCAGAATTTTTGGTGATGATTTTTCTATAGTTTTTGTAGCAATTCAGTAATTCATATACGTGATATAAACCTTTCCCAAACTCTGGTGGATGACCAGAGGGGATATTATATGGTCAAGGGAAAAATATCAGTCCAATTGGAGATGAATTGATAGGATAACTTGGTGAACATAGTGGCCTAAGTTATAGGCCTAGTTTCAAATTTCACAAGTACCATGCATCAAGTTATCTCGACGTCATCTGACCCGGCATTGAGTGGTCGACTAGACTTGACGAGATGTCGAGTTATCTCGACGCCATCCGACCCGACATTTAGTGGTCGACTAGACTCGACGATGTGTCGAGTTATCTCGACGCCATTCATCCTGGCATTGAGTGAGCGACTAGACTCGACGAGGTGTCGAGTTATCTCGATGCCATTCGACCTGACATTGAGTGATCATCTAGACTCGGCAAGGAGTCAAGTGACCTCAATGCCATGCAATGAGGCATCGAGTGATCTCGATGCCGTTCCTATCAAACACAAAATTATGTGTCTTAAGGTATTGAATGGCCATGAAATTTGGTCAGTTAACTTTTTGTACCACAATTATGTCCTGTTAATTTTATTGAAATTTTTGAAAGAGAATAGTTAGGGGTTTCTTTACAAAGGGTCTTATATGGTGATATATTTTTTAATTCATTTATGTGGCAAAAAGAAATTTGATGATGATGAAATTTGGGTAGTGATAATTTCTGATCATATTTGACCTCTGACAATTTTATCATATTTTCTAAATGACTATATCATGTAGTTCCTTTGTTAATTATTGTTCTCGTCAAAAAGTTTAAAATTTGGTTTTGGATATAATTGTTGGGTATTGTATCCACAATAACCTAGAACTGTATGAAGTCACCCTTGAACTAAGATGAATTAGGTTGTATTTGATGTATTGTTTGAGTTATGTGTTTACAGGACTTAATTGCCAAGTGTAGACCAATGTCAGTCTACAATGGGTCACCAAACACAGGACCATACAATGTAATCCCTCATTGTGTGATCCACGGTGTTGACTCATATGTAACCTCTCTATTGGGATACACTTTATTTTTCAAGCACTTGGTTTGTTGGAGAAAGACATGTTGTTTATTCCATTAAAGAAAGGAAAATCTTCATAAACCAAATTTTTCTAAGTGTTTCGCTCAAGTGGAATTCTAGTACTCGAGTTGAACCTTTAGATGTACTCGAGTTAGTCTAGTCTGGATTTAGAGTAAAGGAAATGGTTCTCGAGAAAGTTAAATCTAGTTCTCGAGAGGCCAAGTCCATTACTCGAGTAGACTTCTTCTCTTTCTCGAGTTGACAGATTTTATCTCTCAGAAATATTCTAAGTATTATATTCGAGTAGTCAAGTTCACCACTCTAGTAGATGAGCACTTTGACTCGAGTGATAGAAGGAAAGTTCTCGTGAAGTATCTACCCCACTCGAGTAGTGTAGCTCCTGTACTCGAGCAGTCTGTCTACTTCTCGATAAGTCTAGTTCCAGTACTCGAGTAATCAGTTTAATTTCCCAGAATTTTCTCTAAATATTTTTCTTGAGAAGTTCACCTCCACCTCTCGAGTAACTTTGCTAGCACTCGAGTAACCCTCATTCCACTCGAGTGAAATTACATTCTGTTCTGAAATTTCCTGAAGGGCTTCTTCTCGAGTAGTCTGATATTGTCTTCTCGAGAACCTATCTTAGTACTCGAGTAGGTCTTCTTTCACTCGAGTAATCCAGTCAACTTTTCTGAAATTTTCGCTAAGTCCTAACAGACGCGATTTTCAAATAACTTGCTATGATTGGGCCACGTGGACGTCATTAATGATAATTATGACCGTTAGGGAGATCTTATATAAGGTCTTGTAATTTCGACTAACCCTAAGAAGCGCGTTAGAAGAAATACTCTAAGAATTTTGAATCGGTTTTCTTTTTCCTAAACGGAAGCCGCCACCGCTCATCATGCAAATCTCCAAGGGCTTTCGTTCAATAAGATTCAGACCAGTCGACTTGCAGATCAAGATCGTTCTTCATTCTCTTCATCTTCTCTCTGATATTATGAGTCAAGAAATTTTCACATCAAGAATCCTGCCGTTTCTTCTTCAAAATTCTCTGACTGTGCCGCAAAGTTCAAGAAGGAAGATCCAGGCAGAAATTTCCAGATCTGTGAAAAAGAAACTGTTTGTATTTCTTATTTCAATTTATTATTGTAGGAGATTATTCTCCGAGTGTAGGAGCTTTATTCTCCAAGTTTTAAGATGTTTTCATCTTCCGAGTGTAGATCCGTTTTGTGGGTCGAGTTGTAGGAACGTTGTTCCAAGGTGTAGGATTGGTTTCAATCTAAGAATAGTGGTGTAGCTGAGTCTAGTGATTTGCTAGATCGATGAGTTGAAAGTGGATGTACCCAAGGTTGGGGAACCACTATAAATCTCTGTGTCCTATGTGATTGCTTGGTTGTTATTTTTTGTATGTAGATCGCTAAATTGTTATTCCGAAAAAAGATGCACAACTCACCTATTCACCCCCTCTAGGTGATTTAGGTAGACAACTAATAACTTCAATTGGTATCAGAGCCAAGTTGATCATTAAAAGGTTAACACCTTGATCTGATCTGACCCAAGCTGTCTTTTGATTTATCCAAGCATGGACAAGGCCAAGGATTTTGCTAAGCTTCCCTAGTGTACAAAGAACAACTTTCCCATGTGGAAAGAGAGGATTAAATTTTTCATGGAAGCTGTAGATCCAAGGATCTTCATGATTGTTGAAGAAGGTCCTTATATTCCTATGACCGTCTCCACTATAGATCCTATAAAGAAAGCTCCTAAGAAGTTGATGGATCTTGACAAAGATGAGATTACACTTGTCTCTTTAGACAAGAAGGCCAAAAATATTATCGCAAGTGCAGTTGATGACTCCATGCTGCAGAACCTGATTCACTGCCAATCCGCTAAGGAAATATGACAGTCCCTCGTCATCTTGATGGAAGGCACATAAGAAGTTAGGGATGACAGAAGATCCCTTCTTAATCAAAAATATGAAGCCTTCCGACAAGGACCCAAGGATACAATTGCAGACACTTTTGAAAACTTCTTCAAGATAGTTAACGGTCTAAGAGTCTACGGCCGAGTCTTCACCAACGGAGAACTGAATGATAAGTTCTTGAGATCCCTGACTAAGGAATGGGATAACATGGTCTATGCTATTCGAGAATTTGGAAAGCTAGCTGAGACTGACCCGCAAAATCTCTTTGAAAAGCTTATGTCATATGAGCTGCAAATTAATTCAAGAAAATCTGAAGAAGAGAAGAACAGGTATTCATCCAAGGACAAGTCTGTAGCTCTCAAGGCAGACACCTCAAGGAAGTCCAAGGCTGCCTCTCCTGCCCCAGCACAAGAAGAAAGTTAAGAAGAAACCTTGAAGCCAAGTACCTTAGGCTCAGAACTATCTGAAGGAGAGTTCTCTCTACTCTCAAGACAGTTCAATAAATTCTTGAACAAGAAGAAGCAATGGAGAGGCAAGGATGCCTCGTACAGAAGATCACGTCATGATTGTGATCAACAGAAGAAAGGCTTTGGAAGCCAAGACGGGTATAACTCTAAATAGAACAAACATATTTCTGCTGACATCGTTTGTTATTGCTACAATAAGCCAGGTCACGTTATTGCTGACTCCCCCACAAGATGATGGAGGGTGGGAAAAGAGAGGAGAAGAAATCTTCTTACAATAAGAAGATAACATAGGGAAGCCTTGTATCCAAGAAGGGCAAGACTCTTAGCGACTCTGACTCATCTGAGTCAAGTGAAGAAGAGGAAGCCTACTTCGGGCTAATGGCTCAAACTGATGACGAACAAGAACCCCAGTTCACTGGGAAGGTAAAATCTCATACTCCTCTTTCTGAATCTGATGTTTCTGAACATGATCATGAGGACAGCTCTTCTGATGATGAGTCTGAACTCATGGCCCAGAATAATGAGTTGATCAAGGCTTACGACAAATGTCGAAGAGTCGTGAAAACTCAAGCCAAAGAGATAAAGTCTCTCAAGGCTGAAGAGAGCACTTTGAGAGAGGAAGTCGCTAAGACGGACTCACTCAGAGAGAACTTCAATGCTGTCATTGAAGAATACAATAAGGCTCTCGAGAACCTAGACATAAAAGAGAAGATCATAAAAGAACTGGAAGCACAACTTGAAGCAGAAAAGAAACTTGTTGAAAGTTTCTCAAAGCCTAAGACTATCCTTCCTTTCATTGCTGAATTCTCAGTTATGGACAAAGGTGTTGGGCTAGGCCATGTTGAAGCTCCTAGTAAATATTCTAGGAGGAATAACTCTCAGAGAAAGAATAAGGCGACCAAGAAGGCTTTGGCCAAAGAGAAGGTGAAAGATCTTCAAGATCAGACTTCCTTTAAGAAGGTCATATTTCCATCAAACGAGTTTGATCTTGACTCGTCCTATGGTCACTTTGCTAGGCCTACTTATGTAGAGCCTAAGTCTTGTTACCAGGGATGGACTCGTCCCCGTAACTTTGGTGAAAGTGTCTTTAAGACACCCTATGAAGAAATTACTCTTTAGAGATATGACCCTTATAATCATGGTCATAACATTAAGAAGGCACCAAAGGTAAAGCCTATTGTAGAAAAGCCTCTCAAGGAAAAGAATACATGTGATTGCCATCACCATGAAGCTTCTTCCTCCAAGAATGCTGCCCCTGCTAGACCACGATCTCAAAAGGTCAAGCAGGAGAATTTGAGGCAAAGATATAAGAGGTTTGACTATCGGTGTTGTGGCAAAATTGGTCACTTTGTCATTGACTTCTAGTTTAACTCCAGAAATTATGTGACTCCTCAAGTTAGCAATATGAGGAAGACCACTCATAATGCTCATAGGGGGAGCATTCTGACTAGAGACTAAGGACCCAAACGTGTTTGGGTTCCTAAGGCAAATTGATTTGTAATTACAGGTATGTCCAAAGGCCACCAAAACTCCTATCTGGTACTTGGACAGTGGATGCTCTCGGCATATGACCGGGACAAGAAGCCTTCTTCAGAACTATTCTCTAGTCTTGAACGGGCCAAAGGTAATCTTTGGAGTTTCAGACCGAGGAATTACAAAAGGCTGTGGTATGATCACTAACGGTAGTGTATCCTTCTCAGATGTGGCTTATGTTGAAGGATTTGAACACAATCTCATAAGCATAAGCGAGCACTGCGATAAAGGATACGTTGTTGAATTTCATGCAGATACGTGCTTGATAAAATCAGTTGACAATATGGAAATGATTCTATCACGCACTCGAAGTAGAAATATATTTTGTTTGAATTTTATTTGTATAGACTCTTCTACACCAGTGTGTTTTTTGGCTAAAGATAGTGCGTCTCTTGGTGACCAATGACACAAGAGACTAGCACATATTAATTTCAAAACTATTAATAAATTATTTTCTCTGAATTTTGTACGTGATGCCCCAAATGTCAAGACGCTAAAGATATACCTTGTCACGCATGTGTAAAAGGCAAGCAAATAAGAGCTACTTTTAAAAACATTATTGGCAAAGATTCTAATAGATGTTTACATCTACTTCATATGGACTTATTCGGTCCACTGCAAGTTAGAAGTCTTGGAGGTAAGGATTATACATTGGTTATTGTTGATGACTACTCGCGCTTTGCGTGGGTGTTCTTTCTGCAACACAAGTCAGATACCTTTGATATCTTTGCTAATTTTGTCAGGCAAGTCCAGAATGAATACAACTATTCCGTAGTCAAAATCAGAAGTGACAATGGAACAGAGTTCAAGTCTGGGGCCATGACAGAATTTTGTGAAAGCTTAGGTATCTTTCATGAGTTTTCCTCTCCTTGTACTCCTCAACAGAACAAAGTAGCTGAGAGAAGGAATAGAACACTCATAGAGGCCTACAGGACCATGTTGAGTGATGCTTAACTACCAAAATACTTCTGCATTGAAGTCGTCAACATTGCATGCCACGTGAAAAATCGAGCACTTATAAACAAGAACCATAATAAGACACCTTACAAACTTCTAAAGGGCAGGAAACCGACTGTTGTATATTTTAGAATCTTTGGTTGTAAGTACTTCGTTCTTAACAATGGCAAGTATTACACTACCAAATTTACCGAAAAGAGTTTCGAAGGTATTTTTGTAGGGTATAGTAGCCATAGTAAGACATATAGGATATTTAATAGAAAAACTCTGGTTGTAGAAGAATCCATTCATGTTGTATTTAATGAGACGAGCTTGCTACAAAGCAATTCTTCTGGTGTGTTCAATGAAGATGCAGGTTCAACGATGAAAGAACTTAACTTGGGTGAGCCGACTGAAGAAAAAGGTGAAAAGTTCATCAAGATCACCACTCCAACACCGATTGGAGAGGTTGATGATCAAGATGAAGACATAATCGAGGTTGATGAAGTCACTCCGGTGATTGAAGACAATCCAGATGCAAGGACTCTAGAGCTCAGACATCAAGAGGATCACCCAATGGACCAAATCATAGGAGATCCCCGGGATGGTGTCAGAACTTGTAGAGGTACAACTAATGAGAATTTATTCTTGAGTTTTCTCTCAGAGGTTGAACCGAAGAAGTTTGATCAAGCAAACTCAGACGCTTCTTGGATAATGGCAATGGAAGAAGAACTAAACCAGTCCAAGCATTGTCAAGTCTGGAAACTGTTTCAAGACCTAAAAGTAAGAATGTCATCAGGACAAAGTGGGTCTACAGGAACAAGATGGATGAGGATGGAACAATCATAAAGAACAAGGCAAGACTCATCGCCAAAGGATATCACCAATAAGAAGGAATCTACTTTGACTAGACGTATGCTCCAATGACAATGCTGGAGGCAATCAGGTTATTCCTAGCATATGCCGCTCTTAAGGGCTTCACTGTCTATCAGATAGACGTGAAGTCTGCCTTCCTTAATGGTGACATAAAGGAAGAGGTGTATGTGGAACAACCTCCAGGTTTCGTTGACTCTAACTTTCCTGATTATGTTTATCTGTTATCTAAAGCATTTTATGGTTTGAAACAAGCTCCTCGAGCTTGGTATGAGACGCTGTCTAGCTTTCTTCTTGAGAACAAGTTCACAAGAGGAAAGATAGATAAGACATTATTTCTTAGGAAAATAAAAGGCAAGATTTTGCTAGCGCAAATCTATGTCGATGATATTATTTTTGGCTCTACTGACGACAACCTCTGGAAGAAATTTTCAAAACTTATGCAAGGGAAGTTTGAGATGAGCAGTATGGGAGAGCTGAAGTATTTCTTAGGGCTTTAGGTGAAATAATCTGAAGATGGAATTGTCATCTCACATACGAAGTTCACCAAGAAGCTAATTAAGAAATTCAGAATGGAGAACGCAACCTCCATGAGGACTCCAATGGGTTCAGTTGTGTCTCTGGACAAGGATGAGAAAGGGAAACCTTTTGATAAAACCAAGTACAGAAGCATAATTGGATCCTTGCTCTACCTTACTGCTAGTAGACCAGACATAATGTTCTCAACATGTGTATGTTCTAGATTTCAAGTGAACTCTAAGGAATCTCACTACACTGCTGCAAAGCGGATTTTGTGATACCTTAAAGGTACACCAAATCTGGGCTTATGGTACCCAATAAGTAATGATAGCGAACTAATTGGTTTTTCAGATGTAGATTTTGTAGGTAGCAAAGATGACAGGAAGAGCACTTCCGGGACTTGCCAGTTTCTAGGAAGAAGGCTCATTTCCTGGAGTAGTAAGAAGCAGAACTGTGTTGCAATCTCAATAGTCGAGTCAGAGTATATCTATGCAGGCAGTTGTTGTGCACAGTTGCTATGGATAAAGAATCAGCTGGAAGATTACAATCTCAAAGTCCAAAACATCCCTTTATTTTACAACTCCTCCAGTGCGATTGCAATAGCCAACAATCCAGTGTCTCACAGCTTTACAAAGCATATAGAGCTGCGATACCACTTCATCCGGGAGCAAGTGGAGCATGGGGACATAGATCTACAATATGTTCCAACTGACAGGCAGATTACAGATATATTCACAAAGCCGCTGGACAAGACCAAGTTCGCGTTCTTCAAAATAGAACTTGGAATGCTTAATAAATAAGAATAGAGAAGGAGGACTCACAACATAGCTCAGAGATCAAGGAATAACTTCCAAAGTCGAAATTTCTCAAGTTCAGGCTTAATTTCTCGAGTAAGAAAATGACTACTTGAGTACTACTTTAGACTACTCGAGAACTCAGCAAGTCACTCGAGTAATACTACTCGAGTAATGAGTTTCCTCCGAGAAGTATAATGATATCACTCGAGTACCATCATTATCTCACTCGAGTACTGTCGGTCCACTCGAGCAACAGGAAGACAATTTCTCAAATTCGCAACTCGAAGCTTATACCGTCATTTTCTAAGGTATGTTCAATTAATTACTTCCTAAATCATCGATAGTTAGGGTTATATAGATAGAAAAACCGAATTTCATTTTTCTACACAAATTCAAAAACCCTCTCTATCGAGAAAGAAGAAAGTCCTTTCGTCTTCCGCTGTTGTCGCAGAGTACGCCGCCATCTTCTCTCCCGCAGTGAATTTCTCTCATCTCTCTGAACAATGACACCGTCTTCCAAAATTGGGATTGGTAGTGAACTCGTTGTCGCCGATATTGCCGAACTCTCAGATGATTTCTGAAATCTTTTCATTCTTCTCGACACCGCCGGTTTGACCTTCGTTCTCCAGAAGCCCTACAAGATTCTTTTCACTGAATATGAAGAATTCTTTAAAAATATCAAAGTGAGAAGGAATGGTAAGGTACTTAAGTCAAAAGTCATGGGAATTAAGATCAAGCTTACCAAGACCTCTGTCTCCACACTTCTTCGGCTACCCGTAGTTGATGAAGAAGATGCTCTAACTCATGGAGATTCTGACAGAGCTTGCAATTTTTGTGGACTGTCAATAGAAGTTCTTTACATTCGTCGACCAAACCTCAACCCTGAAACCAAATTCCTTGTGGACATCATTTGCAAGATACTCTTGTGTAAGACAAGTTCCATAAGGGACATCTCTTTTGATCTATTTGATATCATGACTGCCATAATCTAAAAAAAAGATTTCAATTTTGTATGTTGATTCTTAATAAAATAAGGTAGAGCGTCAAGGCTCCTAATTATGCCAAGATCATCTCTCTGATACTGCATGAGATAAATTCAGATGTTTTTGATTTCTCCAAAGGCACAACTCTTCACCATATGAAGAAAGTATCAATCTCTTCCATCTAGAGATGGGAATTGAAATTGCGGAATCCTGCCCAGGCTGCTTTAGTTCATGAACATCCAGCTGCAGTGGACAGGACTCCATCTCCCTCTCAACCTCATATTGCCAGCACATCTGGTGCAGCTGCTGAGGGGGAGCCTGCTCCTTCTATTCAAGAAGAAAATATACCTAATCCACCTGCTGCTGCTTCTCTCCCTCCAACCACTCCAGAGGAAACTCTATCAGATGCTCAAGTACAAGAAACTATACTCTCTACTACTGAAGCCATTAACCAAATGATTGAAGAACTCAGCTCTGAAGAGCCTTTTCTCCCCTCCAGACAGACCAATCCGCTGAACCATCCAAGGAACCAACTCCAGTACCATCACCCTCTCATACTCCATCTCCAGGATCCCCTGTTCCCCAATCTCCTGCTACTGACAAAGAGAAAGATGAGACCATATTGATTTCTGATGAGAAAGAGCAGACTCCAGAACTAGCATAAGCTCCTCTAAAGAGCTTGGACTTCACTCTTCCCACCTTCATTGATGAAGAAGGAGATGTTTTGATTAACACTACCAGAGCTAAGATCTCAGTAATAATTGAAGAGATTAGTCCATAGTCTGCTCCTCCTCTTCCAGTTCCTCATACTGCAACTCTAACTCCTGTTGCCAATGATCTTCTAGGTAAGATAGAACAGATGCTGATGGATCAGAGAAAATATTTTGATGACTCCTTGAAGGTTGTTCAAGAGAAAGTTACTGCTCTTGAAAAAGAGATAAGCAGAGGCTTTGCAAAAATTCAGCACAACACTGATGAGATAAGATAGTTATTCAGAATAGGAGGAAAAGCATTGGACCATATAATTACCAGTGTTGGCCTAGTGATGGACCAATCTGTTACTCTTGCTAATAATCAGATACAGTTAGAAAAGCTGGCCCAAGGGCACACTTTCAAAATCTGTGAAGAAGTGGGTACTTTCAAAGAATCTGCCATCAAGGAACTAACTGTAGAAGTCAGAAAGGGGGAGACATTAGTCAAAGAATATTTAGAAACCTCAGATGCTGACAAGAAAACTCTCTGGGAAGAAAAGCTGAAGGAAATTTATATTGATGTGCAGAATCAGATTGATGGTGTAAAATTTCATACCTATGATACAGCTGTGTAGATGCACAACCAGATCTTCCCTGACTTTCTAGCAGATCCAATTATCATTCCCCATCATCTGCATCCTCTAGCTCAGCATGCTCCAGTTCCTCAGCCTATATTTTCTCCAAGACCTGAAGGATCTGAAGCTCCTCCTCCAGAAACTTATTCTCAGGTTTGGGAATCTGATCCAACTGATATACTTCTTTAAGCTCCTCTTGAGATTCATATTCCAAAGAAAAGAAAGTATGGTGATGGCACTTCTACCAGCAGATCCATTCCAATTCCAGAGGCAGAGAAAAGAAAAGCTTATGAATTTGCAGAGATTTGGAGTCCTACCTGAAAGTCACTAATACTTGATACCCTCAAGTTAGTTTTGGATTTTAATCAGAATAGACATGATCATTACAGCTCTCATGAGTGGGACTTGCATGAGAAGTCTATGACCAAAAGAAGACTCTATGATCGAGAGCATGGAAGGAATAATCCTACTGCACCTCCAAAACCTCCTAAATACTACCCAAAGCCATACAACTATTATATAAGGCAACAAGAAAAGAAGGACAGACAACAACATCACGCTAAAGAATGAATACAGTTCTAAGAGTGTGGATTGGAATTGTGTAGAAATGAATTTTGGACAACTTTATTTATATAAATCCTTAATTTTGATAATTTACTCTTTGTTTTCAATATTTGTGCATGTTACTCTATTTTCTCTCTTTTATATCTAGTTCTTTATTTGTCTATATAATTCACCTTAGTGTAGAGGGTTCTGACTTCTACAAATAGGGGGAGATTATTGGGTATTTTATCCATAATAACCTAGATTTGTATGAAGTCACCTTTAAACTAAGATGAATTAAGTTGTATTTGATGTATTGTTTGAGTTATGTGTTTGCAGGACTTAATCGCCAAGTGTAAACCAATGTCAGTCTACAATGGGTCACCAAACATAGGACCATACAATGTAATCCCTCATTGTGTGATCCACGATGTTGACTCATGTGTAGCCTCTCTATTGGGATACACTTCATTTTCAAGCACTTGGTTTGTTGGAGAAAGACATGTTACTGATTCCATTAAAGAAAGGAAAATCTTCATAAACCAAATTTTTCTAAGTGTTTCACTCGAGTAGAATTCTATTACTCGAGGTGAACCTTTAGATTTACTCGAGTAAGTCTAGTCTGGATTTCGAGTAAAGGAAATGGTTCTCGAGAAAGTTTAATATAGTTCTCGAGAGGCCAAGTCCATTACTCGAGTAGACTTCTTCTCTTTCTCGAGCTGATAGATTGTCCCTCTCAGAAATATTCTAAGTATTATACTCGAGTAGTCAAGTTCACCACTCGAGTAGATGAGCACTTTGACTCGAGTGACAGATGGAAAGTTCTCGTGAAGTTTCTACCCCACTCGAGTAGTGTAGCTCCTATACACGAGTAGTCTGTCTACTTCTCGAGAAGTCTAGTTCCAGTACTCGAGTAATCAGTTTTATTTCCAAGAATTTTCTCTAAGTCTTTTTCTCGAGAAGTTCACCTCCACCTCTCAAGTAACTTTGCTAGCACTCGAGTAACCCTCATTCCACTCGAGTGAAAATACATTCTGTTCTGAAATTTCCTACAGGGCTTCTTCTCGAGTAGTCTGATACTGTCTTCTCGAGAACCTATCTTAGTACTCGAGTAGGTCTTCTTTCACTCGAGTAATCCAGTCATCTTTTCAGAAATTTTCACTAAGTCCTAACAGATGCGATTTTCAAATAACTTGCTATGATTGGGCCATGTGGACGTCATTAATGATAATTTGACCATTGGGGAGATCTTATATAAGGTCTTGTCATTCTGACTAACCCTAAGAAGCGCATTAAAAGAAATACTCTAAGAATTTTGAATCGGTTTTCTCTTTCCTAAATGGAAGCCGCCGCCACTCATCGTGCAAATTGCCAAGGGTTTTCGTTCAGGAAAATTCAGACCAGTCGACTTGCAGATCAAGATCGTTCTTCAATCTCTTCATATTCTCTTTGATCTTGTGAGTCAAGAAATTTTCAGATCAAGGATCCTGCCATTTCTTCTTCAAAATTCTCTGACTATGTTCCAAAGTTAAAGAAGGAAGATCCAGGCAGAAATTTCCAGATCTGAGAAAAAGAACCTGTTTATATTTTTTAGTTCAATTTATTCTTGTCGGAGATTATTCTCTGAGTGTATGAGCTTTGTTCTCCGAGTTGTAGGAAGTTTTCATCTTCCGAGTATAGATCTGTTTTGTGGATCGAGTTGTAGGAACGTTGTTCCGAGGTGTAGGATTGGTTTCAATCCGAGAATAGTGGAGTAGCCGAGTCTAATGCTTTGCTAGATCGGTGAGTGAAAAGTGGATGTACCCAAGGTTGGGGAACCACTATAAATCTTTGTGTCCTCTGTGATTGCTTGGTTGTTATTTTCTGTGCGTAGATCGCTAAATTGTTATTCCGCAAAAAGACGCATAACTCACCTATTCACCCTCGTCTAGGTGATTTAGGTAAACAACTAATAACTTTAATAATCAATTTCTGGAAAATCATGAAACTTTGGCAGTCACGTGTTCTGATCGTTCTAGCCCTCTGGTAATTTTACTATAATTTATGGATGAAAAAAATCTTGTACTCACTTTGTAAATGGTCATTTTGATCAAAAGATTTGTATTTTGATTTATGATAGAATTCATTTTAGAAAAATCATGAAATTCATACCTTGATGTTATTTAGTCATTAAAGTTCTCTAAAAATTTTAGCAAGGTCATTGCATGTCATGATCTTATACTTCATGTTCAAGTCATAGGAAGAATGATTTTTGGGAATATATTTAAATGACTGATTTTAATTAGGAAAAATACCAAGTTCTATTTTTGGGCTCAACAAGTCATGGTAGACTCCCAGTAATAATTATAAGGTTGTAGACAAGTATACAAAATATTTACTTTCATATACTTATGTTAGATCTCTTAGCCTGCATTTAGTAAAATTCAAGTATTCATGATAGAATTGTAGTCCATGCATGGGTGGAGGTATATTGGGTGCACCTGAATGGGTGGAGTCTTAATAAGGTCACCCTTAGGTCCAAATGCTGAGTAGTCTGGGTAACATGGGTTTGGGGTTGTGCTCGTGGTCGACGGAGTACCGTCTTCTTCTGAGGATTATAAATTCACTTAGAATTAGCTAAAGAGCATCGTGGGGAAAAGGTTTGGTAATAAATA
The DNA here is from genome assembly GCA_039583875.1 of Platanthera guangdongensis. Classification (NCBI taxonomy): domain Eukaryota; kingdom Viridiplantae; phylum Streptophyta; class Magnoliopsida; order Asparagales; family Orchidaceae; genus Platanthera; species Platanthera guangdongensis. The sequence continues at coordinate 182,502 of JBBWWR010000220.1, read as the reverse complement.
GATACTCAAAAAAGTAAGTGCCTTGCGGGAGGGAACTTTGGGTTTCAGCCCATCGTAGTTCCTAGTGCCCTCGAGAGCCCTTAACAGGAAATGCCATGGGTAGTCCAAGGTTAACCCTAAACTATAAGAATAAGCCGACTAAAAGAGTAACCATTATTAAACCACAGTCACATACACTCACCCCGTCATTCGGGAGGATTGTTGGTATAGATTCACGAGCTGTGGGCTCGGTGTTTGATATAAAGATGGTTTAAGTTTGGAGAGTCGATGGCTCGGGAGCTCTTATAGCAAATGTGCATGTGCATTAAGTGGTGGGTATTTGTTATTGGACGGTCGTTCACACCGACGTCGATACGTTGACTCGGCGGGTATAAGTATTCACTTAGCCAAGAAAATAATGGTGGTTTGCCAGCATTAGTACATGATACTCCATAGCACCTGACTGTGGGTGTACCGAGTAGTACACAAGGTCTAGGTTAGGTAGTGTGAATGCCGACCTAAAAGTGGGGAGGCCCAATCCACTGCCTCCGTTTACCACTACGTGAGGTACCTGAGAGTTTAGCTAACTACAAATGGGGTAACTAAAGGTTTGTGCGCATAGAGTCGTGTGTGTGTGTTGCACTTGCATGAATCATGACATGACATATCACAACACACATACCTACATATAACTTGACACCCCATCGTATAAACTAGTATGGGATATCTTATACGATGGGAACCATGCAAAATGACCCCTCAACTTATAAGTCTGTATGGGCATACTTATAAGCTAAGTTTACTTTTTTGTAATGACTGATGTACTTATACTTTATATGTTGGTCTTACTACACTACTACCTTTATTTGATGTTCATATACTTGCCATTTCTATGATAAATACTTTTAGCATATGATTGTTAGTGCCATTGTCACCTGCTTTTGTTACTCTCCACCTTTCATACTTACATTTCCTTCCTTCCCGCGCGGTGCCTAGGTGTCTCAGGCGAGGGGAGGGGGATCAAGACTTAGTTTTAAACTAACAACCTAATGAGCATAATACCAGGGACACCAGTTGTGGGACAGGGTGCAGTTCCAGGGGACCCAGCCTAACAGGAGTATGGTGCAGGGGGAGGTGAACCAGCCTAGTCTAGGAGTGGCAGCAACACCATCAGTCCGGGGATCAGTGAGTGATTAGTAGTTTTACTTCTGCGAGCGTTTTGTAGTGAGGACTTTTGTACTGGGCAGTAGCCCCTTATCCTTCTTCAGTATTAATTTATTTCCTTATATGAACTTATTTTCTACTGCATCGTGATCGTGGGCATGTTTTTGTTTATATAAATGAATATGAATGTTTTACTTCTTTTCATCTGTGGAATATGGTTGAGAAATTGCCGGCAGGATCGGCGATTTGTGGTGATGGCCTCCTCGGTGGTTGGTGTCTCCGCAAAGCGGTGATTCTAGGCATAAGACCCGGTCAAAAAAGGGGGTCTTACAACCGGTATCAGAGCGAACCTCAACCCAAAGAAAAGAAGTCCACGAAACCTAGAACACCCCCGCTCGAGTTTAGTTTGGGGACAAACTAAGCAGCGAAAGCTATGGTGTGCCCATATAGGGAATGACATGCAGTTGTCCATTCTTAACTATTTTTAAGTTAACCACTATATAAGTGAGCCTTCCTCTTTGAGTTTATAATGAATTATGGCCTTGGAATAGGGAACACCAGCAATTCAGAACAATGTTCCACCCCCGCCAGTTCCTACTCCATTCTAGCAAATGGAGTTGGGACAGACACTGACGGCCATCTTGGAGGCTTTTAAGGCACAGCAGGCTCCGACTCCTGAATCAAATCCCTGGGCAAATTGGCTGAGTGTATTATGAGGCCTTTCCCATCCATCATATGTAGGGACAGAGTCAGCTGTACGGACATTGGAATGGTTGGACATCATCCACGAGATGTTGGCTGGGATACGATGCCCGACAGATATGGCTGCATCCTTAGCAGTTTCATGCTTGGAGTCCCACTCAAAGAGATGGTGGAAGTCTCTTCTGGACACTGCTTATGCAGGAATTGAGGACGCATACATCTCATGGGATGAGTTCAAGACAACATTCTTGGATCATTTTATACCACAGACTGTGAGGGATGAGTTAGAGGACAAGTTCCTACAGCTGAGACATGGAAGCAGGTCAGTGTTGGAATACTACCGAGAGTTTACCCAGTTAGCTCGCTTCGTGGATTCATACCAGCTGGATGATGTCAGCTATGCGAAGAGGTTCTACATAGGCCATTGAGATGACCCAAGGCAGGCACACCTATTCATCTCGGACAGAAGCCTAGCCTGGATCCTGAAGATGGCTAAGGGGTTGGAGGCAGACTAGATCAAGGTTCAGGGCAGGGAAAAAGACCGGCAAACGACACAGTTATTAGTGGCATGAAGGAACAATTGAGAGATCAGAGAAATGGGGATCAATCCCGACCGAGGCATAGACAGGAGCAGAGGGACTCGGAGATACTGAACCCTCAGCCTTTACAGATATAGGAGATACCAAGGCCAGAGAATGAGGCACCTCCCCCGCCAGTGTATTATCACTGCCACCAGCCTGGAAATATTCGAATCGATTGTCCCAGGAGACAGGCACCACTACCAGCACCACGGGCTGCCCCACCTGCGTAGCATTTCAGGGGCCGGGGATGTAAGACCCCCCTTTTTTTTCTTGAAACACCGGGGTCTTAGGCACAGAAGTGCCGCTTTATGGTGACACCTTCACGCCCTAAAGGGTCCTCACCGCAATTCGCCTATTCTGCCGGCCGATTCGATCACAGAAAAGCAACAAAAGTAGAGTAAGAACAAGAGTGGTAAAACTCTAACCAGAAGTCCACAAAATACAATCACATCAGAGTAAATATATCTCCACGAAGGGAGAGTCCACAGAATGTAATGTACTGAAAATAAGGGCTTAAGCCCGCTACATCAAATCCTCACTACATAGTCACTCAAGCGGAAGCAAAATAAAATACTACTAAGGTCAGGGGCTCACAGTCCCCGTCGTCTGAACTCTGGTGCTAGACTTCCCCATCTCCAAGCATGCCGACCTGCGGGGCTGCTCCTCCATGATGGGCTCCACGATCCCCTAAATGATGTGGTTCGAAAACCGTTAGTATAAAAGACTAAGTCCTATCATCCCCCACACCTTCCCCCATGGCCCCTAGGCACTGAGCGGAGAGGAAGAAAGGGGAGGACTTGAAGGTTGAGAGTAATCAAGAAACAGATGGCAACGAACCTATACTAGAAATTTTTATAGTACATGTGGCAGTAAAGTAAAGTATGAAAGGTAACCTTAACTTATACGGAAACATATAAGCAAGGGATCTTTTACAGGGCTCCAATCGTATAAAAAGTCTCATACCAATTTATACGTTGGGGTGTCGGTTATTAACAGCAATATATATATAAAGAATTTAACCTTAATTTATAAACTCGCCCACACAAGCTTATAGACCAAGGGGTCGTTTTGCAGGGCCTGTTGTATAAGCGTCCCATACCACTTATACAATAGGTGACAAGGGTTTTATGTTATGATTATGCTATGACATGCAAGTTGGTTATGATGCAAACATGCAAGTGCAACTCACCCACCCGACTCTGTGCACACAGACCTTTAGTTCCCCCTTTCTGGAGCCAAACCTCCCAGGATACCTCTGTAGTGGCAGACAGAAGCGGTGGGTTGGGCCTCTCCCACCTCTAAACCAGTAAAGCACTACCGGTCAGACCTATCGTACGCCTCAATGCTGGTGCACAAAGCGGAGCTCCTGCGTACTCTTGCCGGCTGACGCACCAGACTTCTATTAGTGAAGTGCTAGCCACACTTGACGAGTCAATGTACTGGCGTCGGTGCATCGACACTCCAATACCGATGACCCACCACCTTTACTTTACGCACATGCAACCTTATGTATCAGTACTGATCCAAAGCTCCCCGGTCCATCCCGTCTGTCACAAACATCAACCGAGCCAAAGATCGCCGGGCCATCCTGCCCCTCAAAAATATCAACTGAGTCCAAACAACTTCCCGAGACACCGGGGTGTGTGAAAGTGAACCCCTAATTATTCTAGTTGCTCTTTAAGATTTATCACTCCTACAGTTTACATTAGCCCAAGACTGCCCAAGGTATACCCCGTGAAGGGCTCTCGAAGGCACTAGGAACTACGATGGGATTACGCCCAAAGCTCCCTTTCGCAAGACACTTATTATTATTGGTTGCTACCCGATTTCCTGACCCTTAATTAATTTTACTGAATCTAGCCCTAATACATTAAACACTTCCTCCCTACGGGAAGGACGATCTTTCGTCGATCCCGAGCACCACCTAACACTAGCCAACCTTTCACTATACTAATCCCGTCTTCCAATGATGAACTCCTTTAATACCCAAACCAGCAACCTACTGAGGATTAAACTCTTCAAAATTCATACCCGCTCTAGTTTAGTTTTTGCAGTTACTATATGCAGACCACCCTATACTATATGAGATGTATAAAGGAGATACTCCGGTTTGTCTTCCAAATCTCTTATAAATTCTACCAGAGGTCTATCATAATAAATTTAGTCTAAAACCAGAGATCCATAATTTTTCTAATTAATTTGATAATTATTGAATTTTCCCAAATGTTTGGCCATGGGCAATTTTGAACATGAACTATATGATATACTGAAGTAATGGCCACCCAAAAATTTTCTCACTACATTAACAGAGATATATGACTAGATACAAATTTTCATAATTTTTCAGAAAATATTTGACCTCTAATTAATTTATCCAGAATATTTCCCTTAATCATATGTAAAGAAGGAAGTACCAAAAGTATTCATCAGAAAATTATACAAAAATTACAGAAACTTAATATGGTTCAGAAAAGATCATTGTACAAAAATCATAATTTTAGAGGCTTGCTAGACTCCAAAATAAATTAAATTACGTTTTCATAGGAAACCATACTTAATGAAGTAACCCTTAAAAATAATCATCCGAAAATTCTATAAATATTCATATAGCTTTAAAACTTATTAAAAGTCCTCTGGCTAAATTTCATCAATTTCTAGCAAGTAGTTTCTTCCTAATAAATTTCTAAGTAGATAATACAAATTACCAATTTGTTATTGAAGTATCCAAAATAAAAATCCTAAATTCATAATAAAATCTCCAGAGCTTGTACTAACCCTAAAAACTACTCAACCTAAATCTCATCACTTTTCAAAGAGTTTTTGTGACATTTTCTATCCCTACAAGGTTTGTGCCCTAAGCTAGGGTTAGGGTTTTGAGGGGGTTTAACGCTTCCAAATTCCTTAAAATTTTAACCAGAGAACTATACTAATCCTCTGGTCCTCTTCACAAAGTTTCAAGTCAATCCAAGGTCATTTGTCCCTATATTCTTCAAACCCTAAAAATCCCCATTAAGGAACCTACCCTAGGGTTCTAGGGCTACCCTACACTTAACCACCCCAAATACCATTAGAGGGTGAGTCATAATATAAAAAGTCAGTGGCCAAAATATCAACCCCTATTGAGGTGATTTGACCACTCAAAACCCAAAGGGGATGCTTGACCTATTTAACCCTAAAAGGGATCAACCTAGGGTTGGATCAATACCTAACCAAAACATCCCCAAATGAGATGAAACCTTTGCCAGAGCCCTAACATGCCCTCTAAGACCTCCCACCCAAGTTTGGGGGGGGGGGAGTTTAAGGGGTTTAGGACACCTAATTAATTTATTCATGGATTATTAAATTTTTCTAAAAACTATAGAAAAATATTTTCCAAAAATTCTGAATTTTGGCCAAGCCCTAGGTATAGCTAGGGTAGACTCCCTGCCCAAATCTCAGATCATTTGGACAGGGATGAAGGGTGGGAATCCATTTGAATCTCAGCTTAGCCCTAGGTATAGGGCCCACCAAAATGGGTGTTGTGGTCTAACCAGGACTCCAAATTGAGTGAAATTAATTTTGAATTAAACTAAACATCACAGGCTTTATTTTCTATGTTGACCACTGTTTTTGTTCTAGCATCTAAGTATTTTTAAAAATTAAAACAAATAAATACAAAATCTGTGACATAATCAAATAATCAGAAATTGATATACTATAGTTTTAAATCAAATATGGCACGAATCTTGGTGCAAGGTGGACGGGATCCTTTCATCATCTACGTTGAGCCGACGGCCAGGATTTAATCTTCCTGGGCAAGTCCCAAGCGGCTGCCGCCGGCCATCCAGCCGCCTCCCCGGCCGGCCACCGCCACCATCACCTCCGTTGAGGTGGTGGTTGTCGCCAGGCGACGTCATAGCTGCCGGAGAGCCCTATTCCGGCGATCCCGATGGTTGTATTTTCGCAAAAAAACCAGGAAAAGTTCCCTTTGGATCGGGCTTAATTGAGCCCGAACCTTGGCCCTAGAGATTCCTAAGATCTACCCATGAAAGTAGGAGTGGCGGAGGACGTTGCCGGCGGCCTGAAGTCGAGAAGATCGTCGGAAAGCCATCTTTGAAGGCGGCGCCACTCGGTTTCTGCAACTACACAGTGGGGAGGCTCGGTTTCTTCAGGTAAGGCTTGGTAAATCCTCCTCTCGGCCCACTGAAGGTGTTTAAAGCCTCAGATGGGGAGGGGAGAGGCTGGATTATCAATGGCCATTAATGGCCTTGAAAGCCACCTCTCGGCCTTGGTGGTTCAGTGCATCCAGACAGATGAAGAGCCTAGAAAGTCTCCTGATCTTCTCAGGGCTGTTAGGGGAGATGAATCAAGCAAAGAAGGATGTCCCTTGGCTTCCCCATGGCATGAATGGCCTTTACTCCATTTTCTCTCTCCTCCATTAAAGGGAAATTGGAGTTTTCTCTCTCCTGCCCCCTCATGGCCGAATTTGTTCATCCCACTAGCCTATTTGCAGCCCATAAAATCATATGATTAATTAAAATAAAGTTAGCCCAAGTGGGGGAAATGGGCTTGAGCTTGGGTTAGCCTATTTGGCTAATTTGACTTAACCTTAAGGTAGAGTTGACCTTGGTCAGCATGGCCATTTGGGTTGACCCCAATGAGTCCCTGGTGACCCATAGGCCTCCCCTAAGGTCTAGATAGGGTTGGATAGGGCTGACTTGGCATCTTGGAGGTCACTTGTCCCTTGGTAAGGGCACTTTGACCACTTTAGGGCTAGAGTTAACTTGGGTCAACATGACCATTTGGGTTGACCCTAAGGGGTCCTTGGTGACCCCATGGCTTCCCTTGAGGTCTAGAAAGGGTTATGTAGGGTTACCTTACACTTTGGAGGTCACCTACCCTTAGTAAGGGTACTTTGGCCAGATTAGGAGCTTGAGTTGACTTGGGTCAACTTGGCCTCTATGACTGAACCCAATATGTTATTAGTGACCCATTGACCTCACTTTAGGTCTAGGAAGATCTGGGCAAGGTTGGTTGAGCACATTAGAGGCCAACTGCCCCTTGTTAGGGCACCTTGCCTAATTTAGGCCTATGGTGGTCCTAGGCCAAATTGGTCACTTTAGGTTGACTCTAATGGACCCTTAAGGCTCTAGTGGACCCTCTGATAGGTTAGTGATGTTTTGGTGGGGTCATGGAGTCATGGTGAAGCCCTAAGGTCAAACCCTAGGTTTTGTGATGAGGTTGTGCCATAGGCATACCAAGGTGATTCTCACCTTAGCCTGCTATCACTTGGCCCTTTTTAGCTTCCTTGGGTTTTGCCATGACTTAGTCATGGCCAAAACCACTCTTAGGGGCCTAGTTGGAAATGTGATGTTACAGGGGATGTCGTCGAGTATGTGGGTTCCAAGGCGGCGACCGAAGGCTAGAAAGAGATCAGATGTACGGTCTGGATATTGCTCAACCCAGAACCCGGAAGGGTGATAGCAGGTATGCTAGCAATTTCAATTTCCTTCCTTATGTTCCCTAAATAGCAGAACTGATAGCAAACTCTTGTGTGCTAGGAGAGAAAACTTTACAACTAGCCACCTAAGACCATTTAATAAACTCAGGGATGGTAATGGTATGTGGCAAGCCTGCCCATACCTTATTCGACACGGGGGCGATGCATAATTTTGTGGCAGAGGATTTGTTAAGGACTTAGACCAGGTCCAAAATTTCACGGGAATCACTAGGAGGGCGCATCTTCCCAATAGGACGAAGATCCTATCTACTACAAAGTGCTTCCTGGAGGTGACCATCAATTGCCTAACTTTCGAGGCTCCGACGATGATCTTGGAGTTGCCAGACTTTGATATTAGTTTGGGAATGATGTGGCTCACCTGTAACCATGCATAGATTGATTTCCAGGCAAGGAAGGTCGTGCTGAGATACGACGACTCCTACACGACCTTCAAAGGTACTATCCCGGTCTCTCGTTGTCTACTTTCTTCTATCTAGGTCGTTAAGGCCTATCTACAGGGGGACGAGGCCTACCAGGTATTGTTCAAAATGATCGAGGAGAAGGATTTTATCTCCAATATCTCAGTGGTATGAGATTTCATTGATGTCTTCCCTGAGAAGCTGTCGTGACTGCCACCGTACTGCGAGAAGGACTTTCAGATCTAGATAGTGCCCTATGGAGTTAGTGGAATTCCGGAGTTAGTTGCAGGAGTTGGTCGAAGCCGGGTTCGTCGGACCATGCTCCCCACTATAGGGAGCCTTAGTATTGTTCGTGAAGAATAAGAAGCATGTGACCCTTAGATTGTGCATTGATTACATAGGGCTGAACAGGCTGACAGTACATAATACGTACCCTCTACCAAGAATAGATTAGCTTTTTGATTAGCTGGAATGGGCTCACTGGTTCTCAAATTTAGACTTGAGATCGGGGTATTATGAGCTCCGGATCTAGGAGGACATCCCAAAGACCGCATTCAGAAGCCGATATCATCTTTACGAGTTCACCGTGATGCTATTTGGTCTCACGAATGCACCATCTGCATTCATGAGCCTGATGAATCAGGTATTTTAGACCTATCTAGATGTTTTCATCATCGTATTTATAGACGACATCCTTATCTATTCAAGGACGGAGGAAGATCATGCACGACATTTGGCACTGATGCTGGAGAAACTTTGGGAGCATAGCCGGTATGCAAAATTTAGTAAATGCCAGTTCTGGTTGAAGGAGGTGGCCTTTTGGGTCATATTATCAGTGGAGCAGGTCTAGATGTCGACCTGACAAAGATCCAAGTGGTACGAGATTGGCTGCCATTGAAGACGGCATCAGAAATACTGAGTTTTCTAGGACTTGCCGAAATTTTGTAGAGGGATTTTCTCAGATTGCCCTCCCCCTTACTTCATTGACAAAGAATGATACCCCATTTGTGTGGAAATTGTAGTACGAGTCTGCCTTCCAGGAGCTAAAGCGTCGGCATACCTCGGCTCTTATCCTTGCCATTCCCTCTTGGAAGGAAGGATTCCAGATCTACACAGACACATCCTACCAAGGAATGAGCGTTGTTCTCATGCAGCACGGGCATGTGATAGCCTACGTCTTCCGACAATTGAAGAAGCACAAACAAAATTATCTGGTATATGATCTAGAGTTGGGGGCGGTAATCTTTGCATGGAAGATCTGGAGGCATTACCTCTATGGGATACATTGTGACATCTTTTCCGATCATAAAAATCTCAAGTACGTGGACACACAGAAGGAGCTAAACATGTGCCATAGACAATGGGTGGAGTTTCTATCTGATTATCAGTACACGATGCACTATCACCCAGGGAAGGAAAACGTAGTAGCAGATGCCCTGAGTAGGAGAGCTACACCAGTAAGAGCAGAACCCCGGATGATGGCTATGGAGTTGGTGCAAATGTTGGAGGATATGCATATCTCCTTGGTGTCCAAGGTAGATCCTAAACTCTACAAAGAGTATTTAGCAGCGATGGACACTACCAGTGATATTTGGGACCGCATCAGGGACGGGCATAGGCATGATGCCAAACTATAGCCAATATTCAGATTATTAGAGGCAGACATGCCTGGGGAGTACACGTTGAAAGATGGTATACTGTGTTTCAGAGGAAGAGTATATATACTGGCAGGAGGCCAGCTACGCGAAGATATTTTGGCAAAGGTATACATAAGTAACCCCTGGGATCACAAAGATGACAGCCGATCTGAAGAGGAAGATGTACCGGCCGGGCATGAAGAAGGGGATCACCTACTTTGTGACGCATTCCGAGACTTGCCAGCTTATGAATGTTCAGTGTAGGAGCTCGATAGGACTACTGCAGCCACTACCTGTGTTGGAATGGAAGTTAGAGGACGTTGTGATGGACTTCATACACGAATTGCCTCGCACCTGTTAACCCTGAAATCGACGATCCTTCCCAAGGCATCCAGCTCGCTTGTCGCGGCCTGCCCTGGGTTCCTCCTGGAGGTCGTGACGCCTTAGGGTGGGCGGACAGAATTTTTTGTCCTCTCAAGCCACACGGCTTGTGCGGTCTCAGCGGTCTGACCGCCCAGGCCGCGAGCCTTTCTTTGGTCGGCAAGGGCCGCAGACTGCTCCTGCAGTCCGCCCCTGCAGGCCGCGCTCCTTTTCAGCTTAACCGCAAGATTGTCTCCGCAGGCCTCTCTTTGCCGGACTCAGTTACCTGTCCGCCCAGGCCGGCAATAGGTCGTGTCCTTTGCAGGAACTAGCCGCTCTTCCAGCCCGTTCCAGTAAGTCGCTCTTCAAGAACACCAGACCGCACAAACCGCCGAACAAGAGTGGCGACCTGCCCCCAGGCTGCCAGCAGCTACAAGTTCATCTCGCCAACATACGCGGCCTGCCTTGTCAGTCCGGCAGGTTGCGAGTCCCTGTTCCCCAGCAGGAGCGGCAAGCTCCGTTCAATAATGGCGGACTCCAGCAGTATGGGCAGCCAGCTTCTTCAGTCCGAGGTGTGCGGACACTCCAGCTCCCCAGCTCCCCGCAAGTATCAGCAGACTCATCCCGTTCATCGCGAGCTGTGCGGACTCGAAGTGCAGTCAAACCATCCAGTCCGCCTAACATTGTTGAATCCCAGCTCCAGCTCCTCAGCAATAGGCCTCATCTTCAGTGGACTCAGCTCGTTAGTAGATGCGGACTCCGCGGACTCAGTGGACTCCCCATGCAGCCCGCCATTCCTCATCTCCAGCACCCGCTTCTCTTCAGCAGCAGGGCCAACCTTCCTCAGCCCGCACAGTCTTAGCTCGGGCTCAATCAGTAGTGGCAGACTCCTCCCGATCTGCCAGGCAGCAGAACCTCCTTAAGGCAGTCCCAGACAGCACAGCCACGCACGGACTCGGCTGACTCAATAGGCACTCCTCAGCTCGCATCCTTAGCGCATGCCCAGTTCAGCAGCGGCGGACTCTGCGGATTCCCTTCGAAGTCCGCCACATAGCCTCCAGCATCCGCCTCCCCAGCAGTAGGCGGACTATCTCAGCTCAACAACAGCGGACTCCGCGGACTCGCCTTGCAGTCCGCCATTCAGTCTTCCAGTTCGCCATCAGCAGCACTAGCTCCAGAAGCAATCCCCAGTCCGCCCTGCATGTTGCGGACTCGGTGGACTCCTTCGTCTTCTCACTCAAGTTACCATCTCACCGATGGTAATGTCACTGCATGCCGTTATCTCCTCGGGCCTATAAATAGTCCCCCATACCTATCATGGATGGGGGAAGGTGGAGACACCCGGAGGACTCATCATCGCCAAGGTGCTCACGCTCGAAGTCAGCCCACATCAATCTCAATTCCTGCGGACTCCTTTTCCCATTCCGTCTTCTCTCTGCCCTTAGTCGCGTGGCCTGCCAACCTGGTTCTCCAGTCCGCGCGGTCTCCTTGCTTCCCTTAACCGTGCGGTCTGCCGGCCTCCAAGCTCAGTCCGCGCGGCTTCCTCTGGCACTCCTTTCCTTAGCCGCCAGCTTCCTCTTTGTACCCCTTTATTGCTTTCTTGTAAAGGTGTATTAGCAAGCTGTAACTCTCAATATTAATCAAAGGAAAGCCCATCGTAAGAGTGGCATTTAAGCCGCGGCGGGCGAAATCTGTTGTTGCCGCTGCTAGCGGCCCCTCTCTCTCTTAGCTCAGCTCAGCTTAGCTCCCTCAGCATCCAACCTGCAAGCACAACCATCCAAGTACCCGTCTGCTCGATAGCTCCTGATAAACCTCCTCTCTTGCTCGTCAGCCTTCCCGGCTGCTCTCAGCAACCCTCTCCTCTATCCCCGCAACCCTCGAACAAGAGTTTGCTCCACTCTCGAGCACTCAGAAGCTTTCTCTTCTCTCGCAACCTTCATCTTCTTCCTCTCCTAGCTTGTGAGATCGAACACCCCCTCCGTGTTAAATAGGTGGTACCGTTTTTGTGCATCAACAGTTAACACGCGGCATTCAGATCCGAACAGGTGGTGAACAGCGACAGGTAGCCATGTGAGATCGTCATTCAGCCGAGAACCCTGCTCAATCAAGTCCCAGAGATGATCCTCTCTGGGAGGCCTTTGAGCAATTGCGCCGTGAGAATTCTCAGCAGTTCCAAGCCATCAACCAAATCCTTGTTGCAATCACCGACCAGTTGCAGATACAACCTGCAGCAGCTCCAGCTGCTCCGATCAATCCTGCACCAACTTTGGAGCATCAACAAGCTTATCCTCCAGCTTGCTCGCCGGTCTATCCTCCTTATACAATAACCTTCCCGCAAGGGCTTGCAGCCCCTCAGCGACCTCAAGATGAAGAGTTTGCTGCCCGCAAGAACTTCTTCTGGGAAGCAACCCGGGGAAGTCCTGCTAGATTTCTCAATTTTCAGGGAAGTCATCCTTACCCTGCAACTCCTGCCTTTGCTCATCCTACAACTCCTTATCCTCCTTCTTTTACAGCTGCAGCTTATGCTCCTTTTCATCCTTATGCTGTAGGAGAGCAGGAAGAGCCTTCGTTGTTTGCAGAGAATGTTCATCATGAACCAACTACAACTAACTTCAGAGAGCCCCGGTTACCGATCTACGCTGGAGAGGCCGATCCAGTGAAGCATCTGCAAGCCTTCGAATCAGTCGTTGCTCTCAAAACTCTTTCAGATGCAACTAAGTGCAAGCTCCTTATCACAACCTTTGATGGACAAGTGAGGGACTGGTTCTATGGTCTTCATCCTCACTCCATCACTTCCTTTGCTGATCTGCAAAGGGAGTTCTTGCTCAGATTCTCTACCTCAACAAAGAGAAAGGGCGGTCCAGAAGCCCTCTTTGAGATCAAGCAACTTGGAAACAAAACTTGGTCCCAGTTCATTGATCGATACATCGAGATTGCGGATCAAGAAATGTATCGAGTGGCTCTTATCCACGGTCTTCATGAAGGGCTGCTCAAGTTTGAAGCCAATGTCCGAGCGCCAAGAACATATCAAGAGTTGATTGTCTTAGCCAACTCATACATCCGAGGAGAAAAGAGCAATCCAGGCTTCTATCTGATAAAGACTCTCATCCCCGTAAGCAGCCTCCGAGATCACCTCGAAAAGTTTCCCAACTCACTCTAGAAGGGAAAGAAGATTTCAACGCCATCTATATCCCTTCCCGAGTCGTGATCATGCTCAAGATCAACCGCTACTACCACCAGCTCCATCTTCTCAAACAGCTGCAGTCTATCAACAGCAAGGCAATGACTTGCATGAGTCTGACCTGGATGAAGTCATGCTACAAGTGAGACAAGTTATGAAAGATAGGGCTAATTACAAGAAGCCTTAGCGGCCAGCTGATAAAAGATCAAGGGACTCAGAGCCATACTGTGAGTTCCATAAAGAGTCAGGCCACCTGGCTGAGAACTGCCGAACACTCCGCTGACTAGTGCAAAGGATGCTCCAGCAGGGTAAGATGCGTGATCTGCTTCCTAAAAGTGATCGCCCTGATCCAACAAACTCAAAGGGCAAAGAACTTGCAGACATTCCTTGTAGCTCAAGAGGGGTGAGCCTAGTCGAAGAACCCCCTCTCCTCGTTGTTAATAAAAATGTCGAATGCATTGATGTCGATGACGAGGGCGTGATTGGAAGACTATTCTAAGCTGGCAAAAGACTTCCTAGTTCAACGTTTTTTCATAACTATGACTGGTTACTCTTACTCTTACTCTTTCAAGCATTTTCATTTCAAAACACTTCTAAGTGCTCTTTCATGCTTTTCAATAAAGATTTCATCAGAGAACTCATACTGACACAATTCCCTTCTTGTAATGCTTCTTCCTCCCCTTTTCTCTTTGCCAAAGAGATCACTACACCAGTGAGATATCGTCAAGTCTGGAATTCTCCCTCCATAGAGTGTTCTCTGGCACGACCGCTACGACCACATATAGTGGGGAGTACATGTATGTGTAGTAGGAGCCATTCAATCTACGACATTGGGCTTCAGACTTGGGATCCTAGCCAGCATCTGACACAGAGTGTGTGCTAGGGGAGCCCCATGTGTTAGCTCTGCTATGCTTCACAAAGGATACATCACAGTTACGATGATCTTTGCTTGACAAGAAATGGCGACCAAGCATAGCCTTGTCTCTTCGATCATCTCATGATTGTGATGGCCGAACACTCTATGGTACTCTCGATCCGTACCTTCGCGGGTTCCCACAATTCCACTGATCTTTTCATAGACAAGCAATAGGCCACTTGGTGCAACTAGTCTCATTGATCAGTGATGATTGCACCCGAGGCAAGAGAGTAGTGCATCTGCCGTTTCCTTCTTAGGATTTTTGCGCATGTCTCCCTTTTGTGCTCTGTCAAGGGAGTGTAGCTAGTACTCTTTGTTATCAACTGCCTCTTTCACAGGTGAACAGGTTAATCCGACCTACCAAAAGGATTTGCAACACTCACTTTGGTTATGCTCATCTTATATGCATTGCTTGCTCAAAGCTCTATCAGATGATGACTTACAAGCTCTCTACTTGTATAAGCCTTATTACTCTCATCTTTTATTCACTGCTTTCTTAAGCGCTATCAGATGAAGATTCACAGAGCTATTCATTACTCTTATCAAATGCTAATGACATCAAAAATTGATCAAAAAATCTTACTCTCCTTGATCATCAAGCCCTGCTATTGCAATCTAGTTCAGATTGGCAGAGTGCATCAAACTTTTTGTCTGCCAATGTATTCATACCTATCCTATCATATCAACAGTCAACACTCGACTTGTTGATCTAGACTTCATGTTAAAGACATCTGTAATATAGCAAGAAGATCATTATTTTCTGGTTTGATCTTCATTCAATTATCAGCAGAGTGTATCAGGCATTTCCTCTGCTATATGATCATATCGATCTTATCTCATCAACAGTTAGCACCTGCAAACCTCATCCAGGTACTTGCAGTTTAATTCATTATTTTATGTCTTCTGCTCACTCTTCTCTTTGCAGTGGCTAGCAGGCACCTGCAAGTTATATCCAGGTACTTGCAGCTTATTCTTTATATACCATATATGCGTCTAACTCTCATTTTGCAGAGAACTGTAGATGCTTGCGAGTTTCTTCACAGGTACTTGCAAGCTATTTTCACATATTTTGTTTGCTCCTAACTCTTTTCTTGCAGAGATTAGCAGACACTTGCAAGTTTATTCACAGGTACTTCCAAGCTACTCTCATAAATCATGTCTGTTCCTAACTCTCATTTTGCAGAGATCAGGCGATACTTGCAAGTTTCTTCACAGGTACTTGCAAGTTACTTTCATATACTGTGCCTACTTCTAACTCTTCTTTTGCAGAGACCAGCAGATACCTGCAAGTTGCCTTTAGGTATTTGCGGCTTTCTTTACTCCCGAATTTATTTCTAACTTCTCTTTTGCAGAAACCAGCAAAGACTTGCAAGTTGCTTTCAGGTACTTGCAGCTCATTTTTCTTTTTTGCATACTCCTCACTCTTCCTTTCGCAGAGGATAACAGGTGCTTGCAAGCCTCCACCAGATAATTGCAAGTTATTATGCTTCTATGTTTTCCACTCACTTTCATTTTGTAGAACTCAGCAGAAGAAACATCTTCCTCGTTTTGTAAAGGCAAACCCAGGTACACACAAGGTGTACCTCCCATACATGCCTACACTAACTTTCCTCTTGCAGGAAAAAGACAGGCATTGGCAACTTTCTAAGGAGAGGCATCAGGTTCTATCCCTCCTTACCCCTTCCTTTCATTTGGGGTGGATCACGATTTTCGTGGGTCTCCAACTTTTTCGAAGTTCTCTTCTGAACTTAAAAAGTCCAGGGATTATGTTAACCCCGAAATCGGCGATCCTTCCCAAGGCATCCAGCTCGCTTGTCGCGGCCTGCCCAGGGTTCCTCCTGGAGGTCGCGACGCCTTAGGGTGGGCGGACAGAATTTTCTGTCCGCTCAAGCCGCACGGCTTGGGCTGTCTCAGCAGTCTGACCGCCCAGGCCGCGCGCCTTCCTTTGGTCGGCAGGGGCCGCAGACTGCTCCTATAGTCCACACCTGCAGGTCGTGCTCCTTTTCAGCTTAACCGCAAGATTGTCTCCACAGGCCTATCTTTGTCGGACTCGGTTCCCTGTCCGCCCAGGCCAGCAATAGGTCGCGTCCTTTGCAGGAACTAGCCGCTCTTCCAGCTCGCTCCTGCAAGTCGCTCTTCAAGAACACCAGACTGCATAAACCGCCGAACAAGAGTGGCGACCTGCCCCCAGCCCGCCAGTAAGCTACAAGTTCATCTCGCCAACATGCGCGGCCTGACTCGTCAGTCCGGTAGGTTGCGTGTCCCTGTTCCCCAGCAGGAGCGGCAAGCTCCGTTCAATAATGGAGGACTCCAGCAACATGGGCAGCCAGCTTCTTCAGTCTGAGGAGTGCGGACACTCCAACTCCCCAGCTCCCCGCAAGGATCAGCGGACTCATCCCGTTTATCGCGAGCTATACGGACTCGAAGTGTAGTCAAACCTTCCAGTCCGCCTAACAGCGTTGAATCCCAGCTCCAACTCCTCAGCAATAGGCCTCATCTTCGGCGGACTCAGCTCGTCAGCAGATGCGGACTCCGCGGACTCCGCGGACTCCGCGGAGTCAGCGGACTCCCCATGAAGCCTGCCATTCCTCATCTCCAGCACCCGCTTCTCTTCAGCAGCAGGGCCAACCTTCCTCAGCCCGCACAGTCTTGGCGCGGGCTCAATCAGTAGTCGAGGACTCCTCCCGATCCGCCAGGCAGCAAAACCTCCTCAAGGCAGTCCCAGACCGCATAGCCTCGTGCGGACTCGGCGGACTCAAAGGGCACTCCTCAGCTCGAATCCTTAGCACATGCCTAGTTCAGCAGCGGCGGACTCCACGGATTCCCTTCGAAGTCCGCCACTTAGCCCCCAGCATCCGCCTCCCCAACAGTAGGCAGACTATCTCAGCTCAGCAGCAGCGGACTCCGCGGACTCGCCTCGCAATCCGCCATTTAGTCTCCCAGTTCGCCATCAGCAGCACCAGCTCCAGAAGCAAGCCCCAGTCCGCCCGGCATGTTGCGGACTCGGCGGACTCCTTCCTCTTCTCACTCAAGTTACCATCTCACCGGGGGTAACGTCACCACATGCCGTGACATGCTCGGGCCTATAAATAGACCCCCATACCTCTCATGGATGGGGGAAGGTGGAGACACCCGGAGGACTCATCATCGCCAAGGTGCTCACGCTTGAAGTCAGCCCACATCAAGCTCAATTCTTGCGGACTCCTTTTCCCAGTCCGCCTTCTCTCTGCCCTTAGTCGCGTGGCCTGCCGACCTGGTTCTCCAGTCTGCGCGGTCTCCTTGCTTCCCTTAACCGTGTGGTCTGCCGACCTCCAAGCTTAGTCCGCGCGGCTTCCTCTGGAACTCCTTTCCTTAGCCGTCAGCTTCCTCTTTGTACCTCTTTATTGCTTTCTTGTAAAGGTGTATTAGCAAGCTGTAACTCTCAATATTAATCAAAGGAAAGCCCGTCGCAAGAGTGGCATTTAAGCCGCGACGAGCGAAATCTGCTGTTGCCGCTGCTAGCGGCCCCTCTCTCTCTTAGCTCAGATCAGCTTAGCTCCCTCGACATCCAACCTACAAGCACAACCGTCCAAGTACTTGTCTGCTCGACAGCTCCTGATCAACCTCCTCTCTTGCTCGTCAGCCTTCCCGGCTTCTCTCAGCAACCCTCTCCTCTATCCCCGCAACCCTCGAACAAGCGTTTGCTCCACTCTCGAACACTCAAAAGCTTCCTCTTCCCCTGCAACCTTCATCCTCTTCCTCTCCTAGCTTATGAGATTGAACACCCCCTCCGTGTTAACTAGGCAGTGCCGTTTTCGTGCATCAACAACACCCATGTAAGAAATGATTCAATCTGGGTGATTGTTGACAGATTGATGAAGGTGGCCCGATTTATCCCAGTCAGGAATGATGCTCCAGTCAGTGTGCTTGTACAAATATTTGTGGAGAAGTTTGTCCGTTATCATGGTGTTCTGAGGACGATCGTATAAGATCGGGATGGACGGTTTACATCTAAGGAATGGAGAGCAGTTCATGCCTACCAAGGCTCCCGATTGACCTTCAGTATAACATTCCACCCGCAGATGGATGGGCAGACGGAGAGTACAAACTGGACGTTAGAGGATCTCCTACGTCTATGTATTTTGGATCGTGGGGAGCCGTGGGAGAGACTGTTGCCACTTAACGAGTTTTCTTATAACAACAGTCACCAGTCCAGTATAGGCATGGCACCCTATGAGGCATTGTACGAACGAAGGTGCAGGACTCCACTATCTTAGATTCAGGATGAGGATCCAAAGACGCTTGGCTCGGAGTTTGTGGAAGACACAAATGCTCAGGTGCGTTTTGTAACGCCCTGAAACTCAAAAGAGGGACGGGCAGTGTTTAGAACTAAGTTTGGTGCTTGGTAGGGGTCACATGGCTTGGGATACAGGCGTGTCCAGGGCCGTGTTATGCTCGTGTTCGATGATCTGGCCGTGTGGTCGACGAAAGTGCACTCGACGATCTTCGAGACAACGAACACGGCCTAAGATACGGGTGTGTCCCAGGTCGTGTCCTACTCAGGCTGTTAGCCGAGATGTGTCGGGGGAGGAACACGGCCTGGAGCCCAGGCGTGTTTGGGTTGACACGGGCATGTCAAATATGACACGGGCGTGTCGAGTACCCGTGTTCTCTTTGTGTTGTTTTGGTCCTGTGTCGAAGGAGGAACACTCCCCGCAATACGGGAGTGTACTAATTGACACATGCATGTCAAGTGTGACACGGGCATGTCAAGTGTGACACGGGCATGTCGAGAGCCCATGTCCTGGTCTGGACGCCATGGTTTTGGCATCGATTAAGGCACACGGCCTTAGACACGGGCGTGTCACAAGCCGTGTTCGGCCCAGGAATCTAAATTTACGTGCGAATCGTGGCCGTCTGTTTCCTTCTTTTGGGATCCAAGGGCCCAGGCTGGCTCTTATTGGGTTATATCCAGGAATAGGGTTTGAAAACCTCATTCCCCTTTGAGTTTCTCTTTCTAAAAAATTTTAGAGAGAGGGGAGAGCAAGGAAGAAGGTGGAGGAGAGTTTCGACCGCCGGTGGAGCTTCGGAGCCCCAAATCGCAAGCCGAGTTCAGATCTACGGAGGCGAGGCCGTTGCGGTGCTTTTCATTCATCTAGATCTTTATGGAGCTAAATAGAAACACTAGGGTAATGACTCTCATCTTGGACATGTGAAGTCCTCTTTCCCTTTTGCATAGGAAGTCCGCTCTCGCGAGTATGTAGCGAGTGTGAGGTGTTCCTTTGGGTAGACATGAATAGTCCCCATTATTTTGCATGTAAAGTCTGAATGTAACAACTCCATCCATTCATATCACATATAATAGAAGGTCCGGCTGGGGCCCCACACCATATGCCACAAAATAAGCGGCAAAGTCACGGGTTAATATCAGAGTTGCGCATCCTAACTCATAGCATTCTAGCGGAATATTTTAACATAAATACTGAACTACAACCATGAATGTACACTGATATAAATACCCACATTTATATAGGTATGTACACCAAATACAATATCATTTGGCCTTCTGGCCTTACAGTTGCTCTTTACAAGTGTGGATTCCAAATATCGGCGCGCAGGCCGACCACACATGAACAAAACACTACATTCTTTATTTTGCCTTCAAGGGCTAGCAGCAGCAGCAATAGCAGGGACTTCAGCTCTTATGTGTCCCGCTCGGCTCTCCAGCACCTGCATAGGGACAAACCACCAAACAGTGGCAAACAAAGCAACGGTCAGCATTCAGCTGACCAATTTATAAAGACCCTACCCCTTTCCCGGGGCAGTGGTATTCCTTCCCTGCAGGCATAGCAATTCATATATATCACACATTGTGCTCTTACGCAGAAACAATTCATCACAACCGTCAGCCACACGGCCCGACGATCCGTGCACTTAGGGCACATTCTTGATGTACCGGCGAACCAGGGTCCCACCACCGCTTTAGGGCCGAAACCCAACGGTAACATTGAGCATTTAGTCTTTTCGGCGCTTAGGCCTAAGACTCACATTATGCACTCCAACTGACCGCACTTTCAGGTCTTTGCGTCGGACAGACATAACGCAGGTACGGATCAGCCACGCCCCATTGCTCAAGTCGCCTTGCCATCACCGAATACCAACGTACTTGAGGCTAAGTATAAGGCGCGTGTCAGTTTCACCTTGCATGTTTGGCATGAAGCTTTTTTAAGAACTCTCCAAGCTCACACATAGCCATACCGTCGCCGAGGGACTGGCTTCACATTAACAGGTTAGCTAGGAGCCACGCCCAGCGTTAGCGACAGAACTCACTTTCCATCCTTAGCTCTAACCTTATCGTTCATAGCATACAGCACAAGCATTTAGTGGGTGTTTTTCCTGGACTTTCACTCCAGTACTTCCTGCTACTATCCTTCACGGGCACAACAAATTGAAATCGCAAGCATCACAAGGGTCTTTTCCTGGACTACCACTCCAGTACTTCCTATTACTGCCCTTCACAGGTCTAACCCATCGATTCCATAAACTACACCTTTAACAATGGAGTCTTCTCCGATGTGCAAATGCAACATCACCAATCCAGACCAACCTGTCCAGATGGGCTTCACAGAACATGTCTATTACGTACTATATAGTTCCGGATCTATATACAAGAATATTAGGGATTGCAAGAATCAACACAAGGAAATCCCTTCGCAATCCACCCTCTGGTGGGGGAAATCCATGCACATGCCAAAAAGGAAGGACTTCACATGTCCAAGAAGGAAGATCGTTACCCTTGATGACCTCTTTGGAGCCATGGAATTCTAGTCGAAAGCACCATAGCGGTCTTGCCTCCATAACGCTGGCCTCGGATCTCGAATCGGAACTCAGCAGCTCCACCGGTGGCCGGCTCCTCTCTCCTCCTCCTCCTTGCTCTCTCTTCTCTCTAGCTTCTTTAGAAAGAGGATAACCCAAGGCAAAATGAGAATTCCTTTATCATTCCTGACTATTAACCAGCAGTGAGAAGTCTGGGCCATCGGATCCCAGATGAAGAAAATGGACGGCCACAAATTTTCCTGAAAACTCTATTTTTTGGCTGACACGCCCCGTGACATGCCTGTGCCACAGGCCATGTACCATAAACAGCACACAACCGACTCATCTAGAATACTACATGGCCACGTGACATGCCCGTATCACAGGACGTGTGACCTGACACGCCTTCAGACACGCCCATGTCTGCGGTTGTGTATCTCAGGCGACACACAACCAACTTACCCTGGATAGGACATGGCCCTGTGACACGCCCATGTCACAGGCCATGTGCCTAGAGACACACCTGTGTCCTTCCCGTGTTCACCAGGCCTCACTGCCTGGCTAAATCCAGAGAAGTGCACGGCCATGTGACACGACTGTGTCATAGGCCGTGTACCCTTTCACGGTATCAGACATGCCTCCAGCGTGTGGAGTTCATCGACCAGAGGAGGACACGCCCTCTAACACGCCTGTGTCACAGGGCGTGTTCCCTCTCGATAACTCGTCGAGTGCAGTTCGTCGAACACTCGACAGGCTGCGCAGCCATACAGAGCAGGACACACTGTTGGACATGCCCGTGTCCCAGGCCGTGTCGCCCAACTAGAACCCAATCTTGGGATTTAGGGTGTTACACCGGAATCGAAGTACGGACATAGGCATGGTGTGTGAAGACTACCCGAACAAGTTGGTCTGGATCGGTGATGTTGCATTACATGAATTGCCGGAGAAGACTCCGAGCCGATGTTTGTTTTTCAGGTTTTTTTACGCAGTAGATTTCAATAGGGAACCTTGGGAACTAACCCTAAAGTGCACTCGAAAAACTGGGTAGATGCGTGATTCTGCCATCTTGGTGGCCTGGGAGCCAACTTGCACATAACTGAGTTATGTGAAACTTGGGTGATCGATTTGGGACTCGGGAAAGCTTGACCCGCGCATATGGCTTAAATTGACGTTGCGGTGTGAGCAGCGGGTTAGGTGGAACCGTACCCGCTCTATGTTGTTCGGTACAAGCGACCTAAAGTACGTGGGACTTGTCGTTGGCGTACATGGAGAGAGTCTTAGGCTTTGGCTGAAAAAGACTAAAATGCTCACGAGTTTGCCGTCCAAGTGGCGGTGGTGGACCGAGTTCACCGAATAAGTGCCCTGAGAGCACGGAGTGTGTGGTCGTGTGTGCCTATGCCTGTGGTGAAGTGTGCTTAAATTGTAATTTCACTATCTTGTTTTGCTATGCTAATAATGTGCAGGGAAGGAGCATCGCCGCCCCGAGTTTAGGGGCGGGGTCGTTATAATTTGGTCAGCTTTAGCTGACCGTTGCTTTTGTTTGGCACCGCTGCGGTGGATTGTTGCTTGCAGGTACTATGAAGCCTAGTGACAAATAGCGGGAAAAAGCCCTTGTTGCTGAGCCGGCCCTCGAAGGCCTATATCTGAATGTTTACTTTTATTCTCATGTATGACCGACCTACGTGCCAATGTTTGGAAGACACCTTTTGTTTAAAGTAAACTCTTGTAAGGCTATAAGGTCATGTACTTTGTGTATTTGGTACGTTCATTCCTTTTGGGTTAATGTTAGAGGACATTCATGCTGTGGCTCAATTCTTATTTTTGTAACATTTAAATTGCTTCCGCTAGAATGTACTATGTGTAGGACGTTGGTTATTGGAAGGATGGTTTCATTGCGTAACCCTTCGGTCTGTCTGTGGTATATGGCGTCGGGCCCCAGCCGGACCTACTGCTATATGTTATGTGACGGATAGGGGGTGTTACAATTTGGTATCAAACTACAGGTTTCGGTCAACTTAAATGAATTCGTGGGTGAATTCTTTTAAGGGGTGGTGAGCACATGTGTGTGCGTCATCATTATAACATAAAAAGAACCCATGAATGTCCACTTAGGAATGAAAATACGCATGTTTGAGGAACCTGCGTGTTCCTATAATTGCTTTTTGCAATTTTGTTTGGTCTCTTAACAGTGTGTTATACGACTATAGGTGACCAGGAGTGGCACAGGGAGGTCAGAACGCTCGCTTTCTGAGGAAAGTAGTGCACCTAATGACGTGCGTGCAACCCTTCCCTCTGCCAAAACCATAAGAATGGTGGTTGAAGGAGTCTTCGCTGTGATTGATGCACAAAATGGAAGACGTGTGCAGTCCCCTATTCCTGAGATAACTCCGACGCCGGGTGGAGTGATGGAGTAAATGGCATTTAAAGGACCATTGGGTCAGCAGTTGAACATGCGTTTAGTGCAGGGTACATACTCAGTTGAGTAATATTTGCAGGCATTTCTTATGATAAGCCGCTACACAAGCTCTTAAGTGGAGAGCGATCAGTCTATGGTTGATAGATTTTATAATGGACTGCGCGGCGATTTACGAGTTTTATTGCTAGGTCCAAAACTATTGGGATTCTGAACCTTGGTGGAGTTGGCTAGATCTTTGGAAGTATATTTGGCAAAAGCCAATCTGATGTTGGAGTTCAGGGTATTAAACTCTCCAGATTCTGCAAAGTCTGCATACCGAAGGAGGAGGAAAAAGAAGTCTAAAATGACTACTGGACAAGCTCCATATGATTGTTTCAATTGTGGTAAGGGAGGGTACTTTGCCCGAGATTGTCGTAATGGCACACAAAAGATAAAGAAAGCTATGATAGGAGCAGTTATAGGACAGAGTGTCAAAGCGCGTAGTGGTATCCCAATGGCACAAAAGACTGGATCTAGAGCAGCAGTTGGGAGGAAGGAAGTTATATGTTTTAACTGTGCGAAGCCGGCACATTTTGCCCGAGACTGTTGGAGGATACGTCGGAAGTCCGAAAAGAAACCTGGATCTACCTACGAGGAGAAGGGCAAGGGGTCGGAGGCAACCGCATCACATTATGCCCCAACCCAGCCAATAGTGTGCAACTTTAGCCATCATGAGGCAATGAAGCAGTTTAGCGTGGTGACAGGTATGTATAGCAGGTTAGCTTTAAATACTTGTTGCCCTACGCATGTTAGCATATGACTGGTTGTGTTAGGCTTGTTTTCATTTTCGATTATCCGGCGAGAGCACTGTTCGATTCGGAAGCTTCGCATTCATTTTGTCCGAAGAGTTTGTATCGCGCTTCGGAGTACCTTCTTCGATGGCAAGGGACAAATTGGATGAGCTGCTGCCTACGGGTGCCCTATGCGTGCGGATAGAGTTTGTTGTGTAAAGGTAAGGCATGAGAGTCATGTTGATGACTTGCGAGCGTAGCTATTGCCAATAGTAGAGTGCGGTGTGATCTTCGGTATGGACTGGCTCTCAAAGCTGCAGGCATACATTGTTTGCAATCGCAAGCAGGTCAAATTGGGAACTGGTCATGAGATGAAATTTGCAGGCTTGTAAGGGTCGAGCAAGACTTTGATGTCTGCTCTTCACGGGGGTTAAGGTAGTTCGTGTTGGTGCAGAGCTATTCTTTACGCTAGTGGAAGCTTCGAAGCCTAAGACTACTTTGGACAGCATCCCAGTGGTATCCGTGGTATCTGCATACCCTGATGTGTTCCCTAGCGATCTCCCTAGAGCCCCACCTCAGCGGGAGGTATACTTCATTATTGAGCTAGTGCCAGGTGCCAAACTGGTGTCACACTCTCTGTATCGGTTAGTGCCTAAGGAGATGGCTGAGCTGAAGGTTCAACTTCAAGAGCTGTTGGATCAGGGTTAGGTGCGTCCAAGTTCGTCGCCTTGGAGTGCACCGGCCCTATTTGTGAAGAAGGACGACGGAAGCCTGAGACTCTGTATCGATTATCGAGAGCTGAACATGTTAATGGAGAAGAACAAGTACCTGATCCCAAGAATTGATGATCTGATCGATCAGTTAGTCGGGTCATCAGTGTACTCGAAATTGGATCATAAACCCGGATATTATCAGCTGATAATAAGGGAAAGTGATATCCCCAAGATAGCTTTTAGCATGAGATATGGGCATTATGAGTTTACGGTCAAGCCGTTTGGGCTGACAAATGCGCCATCCGTGTTCATGGACTTTCAGAGAGTACTTGGACCACTTCGTGATCGTCTTTATCGACGATATATTGGTGTACTCGCAGAGTGAGGAGGATCACTTTAAGCATCTGCATTTGGTGTTGGAGACGTTGAGGGGGAATCAACAGTATGCCAAGTTCTCCAAATACGAGTTTTGGTTGTCCTTAGTAGCATTCCTTGGTCACATAGTTAGTGGAGAGGGAATTGCGGTGGATCCAGCGAAGATAGTTGCTATACGAGAGTGGCCTGTGCTGTCTACGGTAGCGGAAGTCCGGAGTTTTTTGGTGCTTGCCGGCTATTACAGGTGCTTCGCGGAGAACTTCTCGCAGATAGAGTTACCCCTCACGACTCTGACGAGGAAAGTGCAGAAGTTTGTTTGGATGCCGGAGTGCGCACAAGCTTTCGAAGAGTTGAAAAGTCGGTTGACCATGGCGCCTGTTCTAAGTTTGTCGAGTGGGACCGAAGGCTTTGAGATCTACAACGATGCTTCGGGCAGTGGATTGGGGTGTGTTCTACTGCAGCATGGAAGTGTGATAGCTTATGGCTCGTGTCAACTGAAGGTGCATGAGAGGAATTATCCGGTCCATGACTTGGAGTTAGTGGTCGTGATATTTGCCCTGAAGTCGTGGAGGCATTAACTCTTTGGGGTGAAGGTCGATATCTATACCGACCACAAGAGCCTGAAGTACTTGTTGGATCAAAAGGATCTGAATATGCGACAGCGGAGATGGATGGAGTTCCCGGGGGACTACACATTCAAGATTCATTATGTGCCTGGGAAAGGCAATGTGATTGCGGATGCGTTGAGTCGCAGGGCCCCAGCACAAGCCAACTGGTTGTCAGTTCATGACACGAGTTTGGTTCGGGAGTTGGAGGCATTAGAGATCTCTGGTGTCGACAAGCAGACTAGTGCCAAAGCGCTATTGAACTGGACATAAGTTCAGTATGACATGGCTGATCGGATTCGGCAAGCTCTAGATTTGGATAGCAATATGAAGCAAATCATGGTTGAGGCTTTGGATGGGTCAAATTCCCAAATTTATGTTGTGGATGGATTGTTATGAAAGGACAGTCGTCTGTGCGTCCCAAATGTGGGCAAACAGCGGGCAGAATTGATGTACGAGGCTCATCATATCAAGTACTCAATTCACCCAGGGAGCACGAAGATGTACCGTGATATGAATAAGTTATTCTGGTGGCCAGTACTTAAGAAGGATATGGCACTTTATGTGGTGAAGTGTCAAACGTACGCCATAGTGAAGGCAGAGTGCCAGAAGCATGGAGGATTCTTGAAGTCCTTGCCTATCCCGGAGTGGAAGGTCGACGATATTACAATAGACTTTGTGCATGGTTTGTGAAAGTTAATAGTTGTCAACCTAAATCACCTAGAGGGGGTGAATAGGTGAGTTGTGCGTCTTTTTGCGGAATAAAAAATTACAAACCAATGCACAAATCTATCTACCAATCAAATACAGACGAGGCAAGATTTATAGTGGTTCCCCAACCTTGGGTACATCCACTTTCCCTCACCGATCTAGCAATATACTAGACTCGGCTACTCCACTATCTCAGATTGGAAATCAATCCTAACCTCGGAACAACATTCCTACAAACTCGATCCACAAACCGGATCTACACTCGGAAGGCAAAATTTCCTACAATCTCGGAGTTGAAAAACTCCTACACTCGGAGAAAACTTCTCCTACAATAATGAAATAAAATGTGTATAGAAATACAAACAATAATCTTTATTCAGATCTGCAAGTAATCGGACATGATCTTCTTCTGCTAGACTTTTCGGCTTTATTAGAATGGTGAAGAAAATCTCGGCAATATCAGATCTGAACTATTTCTGCTTCTCACAATCGATCTAATCAGAGAATAAGGAGTTGAGCAAATCTCGATCTGGAGAGCCTTCTTGATCTAAATCCTTAAAAGAAAAAACCCTAGCCAGTCGGGAATCGGTGATGGCGGCGACGGTGAGTTTCCATTTCTTGGAGAGAGAGAGAGAGAGGAGACAGAAATTCTTCAAAGAGTACGGCTGCAAAAACTTTCTTAGAATAATCTTTGAATAGTTAGGGTTTGTCGGTTTAGACAACACCTTTTATAGGAGAGGAGAAGATTAGCCATAATTGAGTCATTATGAGAGACACATGGACCAATCACGTCAAAGTTCATGAATAAGACCGTTATTTTGGACTTAAAGAATTTTCGGAAAAGTCAAGTAAAATACTCGAGATGTAACAGACTACTTGAGTACATGCATCACTACTCGAGCAGGTAGAAGATGACTACTCGAGTATATAAGAAAAAAAAACTACTCGAGAGAGAGTGAGGTCATTACTCGAGTATATGAATTCAACTACTCGAGTAAATAAAAGTTCAAGGAATCAGCTACTCGAGTAACAAGAATAATATACTCGAGTACTTTAGTACTTACACGAGAGGTGGAGTAGATTACTCGAGTATACGAAATACTACTCGAGTATATAAGAATGAATTACTCGAGTATATAAGAAACTACTCGAGAGAAAGACTTAGAAAATTTCTGGAACTGGAAAACATGACTACTCGAGTATAGAAGTTGAACTACTCGAGTATATAAGAAGCTACTCGATTCATAGACTTAGAAAATTTCTGGAACAGGAAAACTGAACTACTCGAGTATAGAAAATAAACTACTCGAGACAAATAGAACTATACGAGTATATGGAGATGACTACTCGAGTAATTCACTTAGAGAAATTTTCTAGAATGGAATTCAGGATTACTCGAGTATAAACACTGGACTACTCGAGTAGTAGATGAACTACTCGACTATATGATTTAGAGTACTCGAGTAAGTGAGAACTACATAAGAGTCAGAGTCCAATTACTCGAGACAGAAGATAGAACTACTCGAGTACTATATAGTACTACTCGAGCATTTAACTTAGAAAAGTTTTGAGAAGAGAATTCCTGTAAACTCGAGAGGTAAAAGGAAACTACTCGAGTAATATCTTAACTACTCGAGTAAGAGTATTATTACTCGAGTATGAATTCAGTAACTTACTCGAGTAAGTAAAGAACTACTCGAGTTCTTTACTTAGGAAATTTTTCTTGACAAAATTTTTCTTCTTCTGAGGTGGAATCAGCATCAAGTCTTTTCACATATTCCTAGAGCTTGAATATGAAGTGTATCCCAATAGAGAGGCTACACATGAGTCAACACTTTGGAACACACAATGAGGGATTACATTGTATGGTCCTGTGTTTAGTGACCCATTGTAGACTAACATTGGTCTACACTTCCCATAAGAATTCCTGCAAACACATAATTCAAACCAAGCATAAAATACAACTTAATTCATCTTAGTTCAAGGGTGACTTCATCAAATCTGGGTTAGTGTGGATACAATAACCAACAATCTCTCCCTATTTGTAGAAGTCAGAATCCTTTACACTAAGGTGAATTATGGATATAAAAAGAATGCTAAGAATATAAAGCAGTGTTAACAAGCATAAGAACTATGAAAATTTTCTAGATATTCTTTTACCAATCTCTCCCCCTTTCTGACTTCAACAGATAGCTGAGAGATGGCATAATCTTTGAAGAGTCCAACTTCTTCACAAATCTTCACCTTGGTTGATTCAGCTCTTTTGTCCAATTCCATCTTTGAACCTTGGGCCTTCTTGAGAATCCATATTCTCTAGTCTTCTTTGTTGAGCATCCCAAGTTTTGTTTTGAAGAACGAGAACTTAATCTCGTCCAGCGGCTTCATGAATATGTCTGCAATTTGCCTATCTGTAGAGACATATTAAAGGTCTATGTCCCCATGCTCTACATGCTCCTGGATGAAGTGATACCTTAGCTCTATATGCTTTGTCCGGCTGTGCGAGACTGGGTTGTTGGCTATTGCTATTACACTGGAGGAGTCGCAAAACAATGGAATCTTGTCAAACTTCATGTTGTAGTCTTTGAACTGATTCTTTATCTAAAGTAACTATGCACAACAACTGCCTGCAGAGATGTACTCTGACTCGGCCGTTGAGATTGCTACACAGTTTTGCTTCTTGCTACTCCAGGAGATAAGTCTTCTTCCAAAGAATTGACATGTCCCTGAAGTGCTTTTCCTGTCGTCTTTGCTCCCTACAAAATCCGCATCTGAAAAACCTATTAATTCGCTATCATTACTTCTTGGGTACCATAAGCCAAGATTTGGTGTACCTTTAAGGCATCTCAAAATCTGCTTTGCAGCAGCGTAGTGAGATTCCTTAGAGTTCACCTGAAATCTAGCACAGACACATGTTGAGAATATTATGTCAGGTCTACTTGTAGTAAGGTAGAGCAAGGATCCAATAATTCTTCTGTACTTGGTTTCATCAAAAGGTTTCCCTTTTTCTTCCATGTCCAGAGACATTGTTGAACCCATTGGAGTCCTCATCGAGGTTGCGTTCTCCATTCCGAATTTCTTAATTAGCTCTTTGGTGAACTTGGTATGTGAGATGAAAATTCCATCTTCAGACTGTTTCACTTGAAGCCCTAAGAAATACTTCAGCTCACCCATGTTGCTCATTTCAATCTTCCCTTGCAAAAGTTTTGAAAACTTCTTACAGAGGTTGTCATCCGTAGAGCCAAAAATAATATCGTCGACATAGATTTACACTAGCAAAATCTTGCCTTTAATTTCCATAAGAAATAATTCTTGTCTATCTTTCCCCTTGTGAACTTGTTCTCAAGTAGAAAGCTAGACAACATCTCATACCAAGCTTGAGGAGCTTGTTTTAGACCCTATAATGTTTTATGCAGTAAGTAAACATAATCAGGAAAGTTAGAATCAACGAAACCTGGAGGTTGTTCCACATACACCTCTTCCTTTATGTCACCATTAAGGAAAGCAAACTTCACGTCCATCTGGTAGACAGTGATGCCTTTGAGTGCAGCATATGTTAGGAAAAACCTTATAGCCTCCAGCCTTGCCACTGGAGCGTATGTCTGGTCGAATTCGATTCCTTCATCTTGACGATAACCTTTTACGACAAGTCTGGCCTTGTTCTTCACAATCGTTCCATCTTCGTCCATCTTGTTCCTGTAGACCCATTTTGTCCCAATGACGTTCTTACCTTTGGGTCTTGGAACAAGCTTCCATACTTTGCAGCGCTTGAACTGGTTTAGTTCTTCTTTCATCGCCATTATCCACGATGCGTCTGAGTTTTCTTCCTCAAACTTCTTTGGTTCAACCTGTGAGAGAAAACTTAAATATAGATTCTCATTAGTTGTACCTCTACGAGTTTTGACACCATCCCGGGGATCTCCTATGATCTGGTCCATGGGGTGATCCTTCAGATGTCTGAGCTCTAGAGTCCTTGCATCTGGATTGTCTTCTATCACCGGAGTGACTTCTTCATCTTGGATGACTTCTTCATCTTGATCATCAGCCTCTCAAATAGGGGTTGGAGTGGTGATCTTGATGAACTTTTCACCTTTGTCTCCGTACGGTTCATCCAAGCTAATTTCTTTCAGCTTTGCACCTGCATCTTCAATAAGCACACTAGAAGAGTTGCTTTGCAGCAAACTCGTCTCATCAAATACAACATGTATCGATTCTTCTACCACCAGGGTTTTTCTATTAAATATCCTATATGCCTTACTATGGCTACTATAACCTACAAAAATACCTTCAAAACTCTTTTCGCTAAACTTAGTAGTATGATACTTGCCATTGTTTAGCACGAAGCATTTACAGCCAAAAATTCTAAAGTATGAGACTGTTGGTTTCCTGCCCTTCAGAAGTTCGTAAGGTGTCTTATCGTGGTTTTTGTTTATGAGGGCTCGATTTTGCACGTGGCATGCAGTGTTGACTGCTTCAGCCCAAAAGTACTCCGGTAGTGAAGCATCACTCAACATGGTCCTGCAGGCCTCTATGAGCGTTCTATTCCTTCTCTCGGCCACTCCGTTTTGTTGAGGAGTGCGAGGAGAGGAAAACTCATGAAAGATACCCAGGCTTTCACAGAATTCTGTCATGGCCCCAGACTTAAACTCTGTTACATTGTCACTTCTGATTTTGACGATGGAGCAGTTGTACTCGTTCTAAACTTGCCTGACAAAATTAGTAAAGATGTCGAAGTTATCTGACTTGTGTTTCAGAAAGAACACCCACTCAAAGCGCGAGTAATCATCAACAATTACCAACATATAATCCTTACCTCCCAAACTTCTAATTTGCAGTGGACTGAACAAGTCCATATGCAGTAGATGAAGACATCTATAAGAATCCTTGCCAATAACGCTTTTAAAGGTAGCCCTTGTTTGCTTGCCTTTTACACATGCATGATAATGTCTATTTTTGACGTACTTGACATTTGGGGCATCACGTACTAAGTTCATTGAAAATAATTTATTAATAGTTTTGGAATTAATATGTGCTAGTCTCCTGTGTCATTGGTCACCAAGAGACACACTATCTTTTGCTAAAAGGCACACTGGTGTTGAAGAATCTTTACAAATGAAATTTAAACAGAAAATGTTTCTGCTACGAGTGCCAGATAGAATCGTTTCCATATTGTCAACAGATTTTATCAAGCACTTATCAGCGTGAAACTCAACTATGTATCCTTTATCGCAGAGTTGGCTTATGCTTATAAGGTTATGTTCCAACCCTTTAACGTAAGCCACATCTGAGAAGCATACATTACTGTTAGTTATCATACCGTAGCCTTTAGTGATTCCACGGTCTGAACCTCCAAAGATGACCTTCGGTCCGTTCACGACTGGAGTAAAGTTCTGAATTAGTCTTCTTATCCCGGTCATATGCCGAGAGCATCCACTGTCCAAATACCAGATTGGCGTTTTGGTGGCCTTTGGACATACCTGCAATCACAATCAGTTTGTCTTAGGAACCCAAATACGTTTGGGTCCTTTGTCTCTGGTTAGAACACTCCCCCTACGAATATTAACATTAGGAGTGGTCTTCCTCATATTGCCAACATGTGGGGTTGTAGTATTTCTGGGATTAAACCAGCAATCAATGAGAAAGTGGCCAATTCTGCCACAACACCAACAGTCAAATCTGTTGTATTGTTGGCTTATATTCTCCTGCTTGACCTTTTGGAATTGCGGTCTAGCAGGGGCAGCATTCTTGGAGGAAGAAGCTTCATGATGATGATAATCACATGTTTTCTTCTCCTTTACAGGATTTTCTACAACAGGCTTTGCCTTTGGTGCCTTCTTGAAGTTATGACCATGATTGAAAGGGCCATAGCTCTGAAGAATGACTTCTTCATAAGGTGCCTTAAAGACACTTTCGCTAAAGTTTCTGGGTCGAGTCCATCCTTGATAACGGGACTTTGGCTCTACATAGGTAGGCCTAGCAAATTGTACATAGGATGAGTCAAGATCAAACTCATTTGAAGGAAATATAACCTTCTTAAACGTGGTCTGATCTTGAGGGGCTTTCCCCTTCTCTTTGGCTAAGGCCTTTTTGGCGTCATTATTCTTTTGTTGAGCCTTATTTCTCCTAGAAGACTTTCTAGGAGATTCTTCATGGCCTAGTCCAGCACCCTTGGCCTTGTCTGAGAATTCAGCAATGAATGGAAGAACTGTCTTGGGCTTTGAGAAACTTTCAACAAGTTTCTTTTCAGCAGCAAGTTGGGCTTCCAGCTCTTTGATTATTTTCTCTTTAAGATCAAGATGCTCAAGAGTTTTGTTATATTCTTCAATAGCATTATTGAAGTTCTCTTCGAGCAAGTCAGTCTTTACGACTTTCTCTCTCAAGATGCTCTCTTCAGCTTTGAGAGACTTTATCTCTTTAGCCTGAGTTTTCACGACTCGACGACATTTGTCGTAAGCCATGATTAACTCGTTATACTGGGCCATGAGTTCTGACTCATCATCAGAAGAGCTATACTCACAATCATGTTCAGAAACTTCAGAATCAGAGAGAGGAGTGTGAGAGTTTACCTTCCCAGTGAACTGGGGCTCTTGTTCATCATTAGTTTGAGCCATGAGTCCAAAATAGGCTTCTTCTTCTTCACTCGACTAAGATGAGTCAGAGTCACTAAGAGTCTTGCCCTTTTTGGCCATCAAGCTCTTCTCTGTCCTCTTCTTGTTGTACGAGGACTTCTTTTCCTCTCTTCTACCACCCTCCTTCTTCTTGTGAGGGCAGTCAGTGATGACGTATCCTAGCTTATTACAACAATAACAAATAATGTCAGTCGAAACATGTTTGTTCTGTTTAGAGTTATACCTGTCATGGCTACTTGAGCCTTTTCTTTGCCGATCACCATCGTGTCGTGATCTTATATAGGAGGCATCCTTGCCTTTCCATTGTTTTTTCTTGTTCAAGAATTTCTTGAACTGTCGAGAGAGTAGTGAGAACTCTCCTTCTGATAGTTCAGAGCCTGAGGTGCTTGGCTCTGAGGTTTCTTCTTCACTAACTTCTGGTGCTGGAGTAGGAGGAACAACCTTGGACTTCTTAGAGGTGTCTGCCTTTAAAGCAACAGACTTCTCTTTGAATGCAGACCTACTCTTCTCTTCTTCAGCCTTTCTGGTGTTGAATTGAAGCTCATATGACATAAGCTTCCCGAAGAGATTCTGAGGATCTGTCTCGGCCTGTTTTCCAAACTCCCTTATAACACAGACCTTGTTATCCCATTCCTTAGTCAGGGATCTCAAAAATTTATCGTTCAATTCTCCATTAGTGAAGACTCTGCCATAGACCCTTAGCTCATTCAGTATCTTGAAGAAGTTCTCAAAGGTGTCAGCAATGGTATTTTTGTTTCCCAGTCAGAAAGCTTCATACTTTTGATTAAGAAGGGATCTTCTATCATCCCTCACTTCTTCTGTGCCTTCCATCAAGGTAACTAGTGACTGTCACATCTTTTTCATAGACTGGCAGTGATTCAGGTTTTGCAGCATTGAATCATCGACTGCACTTGCTATAATATTTTTTGCCCTTTTGTCCAATGAGACAAGTGCAATCTCATCCTTATCTAGATCCATAAGTTTCTTGGGGACTTTCTTAGTTGGATCTATAGTGGAGACGGTCATGGGAATATAAGGACCTTCTTCAACTATCATGAAGATCCTTGGATCCACAGCTTCCATGAAGAACTTGATTCTCTCTTTCCACATAGGAAAATTATTTTTGTTGAACAAAGGAAGCTTGGCAAAATCTTTAGCCTTGTCCATTTTTGGTAGATCTCAAAAGACAACTATTGAAGGATCTGATCAAGGTGTTAACCTTTTAACGATCAACCTGGCTCTGATACCAATTGAAAGTTAATATTTGCCAACCTAAATCACCTAGAGGGGGGTGAATAGGTGAGTTGTGCGTCTTTTTGCGGAATAAAAAATTACAAACCAATACACAAATTTATCTACCAATCAAACACAGACGAGGCAATATTTATAGTGGTTCCCCAACCTTGGGTACATCCACTTTCCCTCATCGATCTAGCAATACACTAGACTCGGCTACTCCACTATCTCGGATAGGAAATCAATCCTACCCTTGGAACAACGTTCCTACAAACTCGATCCACAAACCGGATCTACACTCGGAAGGCAAAATTTCCTACAATCTCGGAGTTGAAAAACTCCTACACTCGGAGAAAACTTCTCCTACAATAATGAAATAAAATGTGTATAGAAATACAAACAATAATCTTTGTTCAGATCTGCAAGTAATCGGCCAGGATCTTCTTCTGCTAGACTTTTCGGCTTTATCAGAATGGTGAAGAAAATCTCGGCAATATCAGATCTGAACTTTCTCGGCTTCTCACGATCGATCTAATCAGAGAATACGGAGTTGAGCAAATCTCAATCTGGAGAGCCTTCTTGATCTGAGTCCTCACAAGAAGAAACCCTAGCCGGTCGGGAATCAACGATGGCGGCGACGGCGAGTTTCCGTTTCTTGGAGAGAGAGAGAGAGGAGACAGAAATTCTTCAGAGAGTACGGCTGCAAAAACCTTCTTAGAATAATCTTTGAATAGTTAGAGTTTGTCGGTTTAGACAAGACCTTTTATAGGAGAGGATAAGATTAGCCATAATTGAGTCATTATGAGAGACACGTGGACCAATCACGTCAAAGTTCATGAATAAGACCGTCATTCTGGACTTAAAGAATTTTCGGAAAAGTCAAGTAAAATACTCGAGATGTAACAGACTACTCGAGTACATGCAGCACTACTCGAGTAGGTAGAAGATGACTACTCGAGTATATAAGAAAAAAAAACTACTCGAGAGAGAGTGAGGTCATTACTCGAGTATATGAAGTCAACTACTCGAGTAAATAAAAGTTCAAGGAATCAGCTACTCGAGTAACAAGAATAATATACTCGAGTACTTTATGAAAGATAATAGTTGCCAACCTAAATCACCTAGAGGGGGGTGAATAGGTGAGTTGTGCGTCTTTTTGCGGAATAAAAAAAAATCTCAACCAAAGCACAGAACTATCTACCAAACAAGCAAACACAGACGAGGCAAGATTTACAGTGGTTCCCCAACCTTGGGTACATCCACTTTCCCTCACCGATCTAGCAATATACAAGACTCGGCTACTCCACTATCTCGGATTGGAAAACAATCCTACCCTCGAAACAAGGTTCCTACAAACTCGATCCACAAACGGATCTACACTCGGAAGATGAAACTTCCTACAATCTCGAAGTTGAACACTCCTACACTCGGAGAAATATTCTCCTACAATAATGAAATACAGCAGTACAGAAATACAAACAGTAAAATTTCTGGTTCAGATCTGCAACAGAAATCAGAAAATCCTTCTTCTAGGCGTGCGACTTTATCAGAAAATTGAAGAAGAATTTCGGCAAGATCAGATATGGAACTTCTCGACTTTACACGATCGAAAGATTAGATGAATCGTTGAGCGGAGATCTCGATCTGTAGAGTCATCTTAGTCTGAATCCTCTGAAAAGAAGAAACCCTAGCCGGTCGGAATTTAGCGATGGCGGCGGCGGCGAGTTTCCGGTTCTTGCAGAGAGAGAGAGAGAGAGGAGACAGAATCCTTTTGGAAAGAGACGGCTGCAAAACTTAGAATAATTTTCTTCTTGAAAACTTAAGGTTTGTCGGTTTGACAA
Organism: Platanthera guangdongensis; assembly: GCA_039583875.1. Lineage (NCBI taxonomy): Eukaryota > Viridiplantae > Streptophyta > Magnoliopsida > Asparagales > Orchidaceae > Platanthera > Platanthera guangdongensis. Next base: position 145,996 of record JBBWWR010000220.1, on the reverse strand, counting down.
GACCTTTTATAGGAGACAAGAAGATTAGACTTAAATGATTCATAAAGAGAAAGACACGTGGACCAATCACGTCAGAGTATAAGAATAAGACCGTTAGTTCTGGACTTAAGGAATTTCTGAAAATAGTCAAAGTAAGTTACTCGAGTCAAACAGGATTACTCGAGTATATGCAGCACTACTCGAGTAGGTAGAAGGGACTACTCGAGTACATGAGAAAAATTACTCGGGAGATAAAGAAATCATTACTCGAGTACATGGTGTCAACTACTAGAGTAAATAAGAATGAGAGAGACTCAGTTACTCGAGTAATAAAAATGACTTACTCGAGTACTTAAGTACTTACACGAGAGGTGGAGTATATTACTCGAGTTCAAGAGGTACTACTCGAGTATATAAAAATGAACTACTCGAGTATATAAGACACTTACTCGAGACAAACACTTGGAAAAATTCTGGAGCAGGAAAAATTGAACTACTCGAGTATGTAACATGGACTACTCGAGACAGAATGATCTACTCGAGTATATAACATGAACTACTCGAGTAATTCACTTAGTGAAATTTTTCTGGAAAAGAATTCTGGGTTACACGAGTAAAAGCATTTGACTACTCGAGTAGTAGATGAACTACTCGAGTATATGAGTTGGACTACTCGAGTAACTAGAAACTACACGAGAGTCAGAATACCATTAACTCGAGATAGAAGATAGAATTACTCGAGTATATATAATACTACTCTAGTATTTCACTTAGACAAATATGAGAAAATAGAATCTGGAAACTCGAGAGATAAGAGGAAATTACTCGAGTATACAAGATGAATTACTCGAGAGCCATAATTGGAGGACTCGAGTACATCTTAACTACTCGAGTATAAACTCAGTAACTTACTCAAGTAAATGAGAAGGTACTCGAGTACTTTACTTAGGAAAAAATTTTCTGACAGATTTTCTTCTTATAAGGGAAATCAGCATCAAGACTTTTCTTATAGTCCTAGAGCTTGAATATGAAGTGTATCCCAATAGAGAGGCTACACATGAGTCAACACTTTGGAACACACAATGAGGGATTACATTGTATGGTCCTGTGTTTGGTGACCCATTGTAGACTGACATTGGTCAACACTTCCCATTAGAATCCTGCAAACACATAACTCAAACCAAGCATCAAATACAACTTAATTCATCTTAGTTCAAGGGTAACTTCATCAAATCTGGGTTAGTGTGGATACAATACCCAACACTTTAGTACTTACACGAGAGGTGGAGTAGATTACTCGAGTATACGAAATACTACTCGAGTATATAAGAATGAACTACTCGAGTATATAAGAAACTACTCGAGAGAAAGACTTAGACAATTTCTGGAACTGGAAAACATGACTACTCGAGTATAGAAGTTGAACTACTCGAGTATATAAGAAGCTACTCGAGTCATAGACTTAGAAAATTTCTGGAACAGGAAAACTGAACTACTCGAGTAAAGAAAATAAACTACTCGAGACAAATAGAACTACTCGAGTATATGGAGATGACTACTCGAGTAAATCACTTAGAGAAATTTTCTGGAATGGAATTCAGGATTACTCGAGTATAAACACTGGACTACTCGAGTAGTAGATGAACTACTCGAGTATATGATTTAGACTACTCAAGTAAGTGAGAACTACACGAGAGTCAGTGTCCAATTACTCGAGACAGAAGATAGAACTACTCGAGTACTATATAGTACTACTTGAGTATTTAACTTAGAAAAATTTTGAGAAGAGAATTCCTGTAAACTTGAGAGGTAAAAGGAAACTACTCGAGTAATATCTTATCTACTCGAGTAAGAGTATTATTACTCGAGTATGAATTCAATAACTTACTCGAGTAAGTAAAGAACTACTCGAGTACTTTACTTAGGAAATTTTTCTTGACAAAATTTTTCTTCTTCTAAGGTGAAATCAGCATCAAGTCTTTTCACATAGTCCTAGAGCTTGAATATGAAGTGTATCCCAATAGAGAGGCTACACATGAGTCAACACTTTGGAACACACAATGATGGATTACATTGTATGGTCCTGTGTTTGGTGACCCATTGTAAACTGACATTGGTCTACACTTCCCATAAGAATTCCTGCAAACACATAACTCAAACCAAGCATCAAATACAACTTAATTCATCTTAGTTCAAGAGTAACTTCATCAAATCTGTGTTAGTGTGGATACAATACCCAACAGTTTGCCAAGATAGTAAAAGGGAAACGATGCCATCTGGGTGAACATAGATCATTTGATGAAAGTGTCGCACTTCATTCTAAATAGGAAGGATGATTCGGTGGAGAAATTGGCAAAGGTGTATGTGGATATTATTGTGCGGCATCACTGTGTGCCCCGCAGCATCATGAGTGACTGAGATGGATGGTTCACGTCTAATGACTGGAGGTTGGTGCAGCAAATGTTGGGAACCAAGCTGAGTTTCAGTACGGCCTTTCATCCGCGGACGGATGGTCAGACCGAGAGAGTCAACAGGACGATGGAAGACATGCTTCGCATGTGCGTCTTGGATTTTGAGAAGCAGTGGGAAGATCACCTATACTTGGTGGAATTCTCTTATAACAACAGCTACCAGGCGAGTATTCAAATAGCGCCCTTTGAGGCCCTTTATGGTAGAAGATGTCACACGCCATTATCATGGTTGGAAACGGGTGATTCAAAGCTATACAAGTGGCAAGAAGTGGGAGATGCAACCTCGTTGGTGCGAACCATTCGAGAAAGACTGCTAATCGTTCAGGACCGACAAGCTAAGTACTATAATGCCAAGCATAGGAACGTGGGGTTCATTATTGGCGACTAGGCTGAACGTGGAGGATAAGATGCCGCACAAGTGTCCTGCCGCACTCTGCAAAACAGGTGTAGTCCACTCTTCTACCACCCTAGGTAGGAATCCACTGCAGGATGAGTTGATCAAGTGTCCTGGGCACCAATGAGTTTTTGATAAGGTGCTCAAAAACCAAACTAGATTTTTTGATCAGGTGTCTTGCCACCACTGAGTTTTGGCAAGGTCTCAGAAACCAACACAAACTTTTGAAGGGAGTTTAATAAACCCTTTACAGCAGAGAGAGAGAGAGAGGTAAGATAATCTTCTCTGTCAACAATCAGAGAGAAGATAGTGGATGTTGTCAAAGCTCCCCCTGAGATCTTGAGTTGTTCAGGAAGTGAAGCTTTGCAATAGGGTGATAGGCCTTCAGAAGATTAGATCTCCAGCAAAAGATAATTCCAGCAGCAGCTGAAATGTGTGGTGTTTGGAGTCTTGAATGATAAGGCCTTTGAAAACTGGAATCAAAATGGATCTAGAAATTTCAGTATATTGATCTCTTTCAGTGATGTGTGTTCCTGTAAGAATTCTATGACTGTGAATATCTGCAACTTTTTCTCTCCTTCTTGTTGTTGTTATTAACCAGCAGAATGAATAATCTTTTATTCCTTAGATCTGAATAGAATAATTCTCTGTCCACGATAGTCATTAGCCTGTCATAAATGACTTCCTTAAATGCATTTTGTCTTCTGGAGGAAAGTCCAATAAAACATTCCTTTAAAATCTCCTTGAAACTTGCTCCATATTAATTGAAACGGCTACAAGATTCTTGAAATAAATGCTGGGAATAAATAGAAGGGAATACCAAAAATGACTGAATTTGAATCTTGAAAAATGTCGATCTCTCCAGAAAAACGTCGTCCTGAGCTCAACTATCGTTGAACTGAGCTCAGCGAGTGGACTTAGACTGAAGCAGAAATCGTCGACCTGAGCTCAACTATCGTCGGACTGAGCTCAGAGATAGGGAAACAAACTAGAGACAGGAACGTCGATCTGAGCTTGAAGATCGCCGAATGGAGCTCGACGACTCGTTGAAGTGAGCTCAGAGATCGTCGAATGGAGTTTGACGATTCGTCGACCTGAGCTCGATGAAATGACTTAGTCTCCTGAACTGAAATATCTGGTCTTGAGGGTCTTGAGGGCAGCTTTCAAACCTAAATACTAACCCTTAAACTCAATCTAATTGACCTTTAGATCTATACAAGGAAGTCAAAATAAATTTCCTAAAGCACATAGTGATCCTGCCCAAATCAGTAATAGGATGTTCCAACAATCTCCCCCTATTTGGGTTAGGATTACTATTTACAGATTTTGGAAAAATAAAAACATACAATGCAGAAATATAACCAAAAAAGCATTGTAGAAACACAGATATAATCACGGATAGTCAGAAATAGGTATCACTGTCAGCTTACAAAATCATTCTTTCTCCTTGCTCTTTTTGAGAACTTTTTCTCTGTTAGGGTTAAGAGCTTCTTTCTTGGATCTTCTGTCATAATCTACACCTAGAAAAGTTTGATGTTTTGTCCTGGGGACTATAGCTTCTGGGTGCAGCTTCATATAACTTTCTGAGTCAAAGAATTTGCTGGAAGAATATCTCTCAAGTTCTTTCTTTCTCTGTTCTGATAGAGTGGTGAAATTTGATGTGTCTCTTCCTTGTTCTCTAGCCTTTTTAATTTGATCTAATGTAGCTAACTCTTTCATTCTGGTAGTCCATGAAGTGGGATTATTTTCAGGGTCTTCAAAAGGGACTGGAGATTCATATCTATTAGTTGACTCATCAGCAGGAGCTCTGGAAGAGACAAGATCTTTAAGCTTATAAGGGAAAGGACCAGAAGTAGAATCTGTAGGGCCTTGTCCTTCCCTTTGATAAGGATGTTGCCTGGAATATCCTTTAGAATACACTCTGAGTTCTCTTTGATTACCTCTGAACTGTCCTCTTCTTGGTTGGTAACCTCTAGACTGATTTCCTCTTTGCTGAGATCTTCCTTGAAATTGATATGAACTTTGGCTTCTAGCAGTAGATTTAAAGGCAGAACTTCCACCTGTACATGCATCATGTGAAGGAGGAGGAGGAGGAGGAGGAGGATTGAAAAGGGATGAACCTTTGTCATACTTCCTTTTCTTTTTCATGGCTTTCAGCCGATTTCTGGAGTACTACATCCATGGTTTTGTAATCTGGCAATCATGCAATATATAATAAGGAACATCATTTGCATCTTTAGCCTTCTCTGGGGGAACTCTCTTCATGGCCTTGCTTCTTGCTTTCCTTTTCCTTGTAATTATTGCAGAGGAATCATCAGAGTCAGTTCTAAACTGATCACTGTCTAAACTTTGTGGATTATCATACAATGCATCAATCCTTTTGATATATTCTTTCTGTTGTTGAGACTGAGCAGAAGAAATAACAGCAGGAACAGCAACAGGAGCAACAACAGCAGCATGAATTGGAACAGAAACAACACTGGCAGAAGGAACTATAATAACAGGTTCAGAAACAGAAATTTCAGAACAATAAGCTCAGATACAGCAGGCTCAAAGTCAATTGCCTCTGTCATATGCACATCCTCAGAAACTGAAACAGCAACATCAGAACTAACTAAAACATCAACAGCAGCAGCAGCAATATCAACATTGTCCACAGCCTGGACAGAATCTATAAAAGAGGCTAAAATGCTGGGCTCACATCAAGAAATAGGCACAATGGCCTTAGTAAGGTCTTCAGTATACTGGTCTGGAAGGCAGCTGAAGTATATAGAATCAAATACTGATAGCAGTGACCTGAGGTCCACTATAATGACTGCAAGTGGAGCTTGAACTGGAGTTACTGCAGCAGGCAATCTCTCAGCTTCACAAGGCATCTCCCCCTGCCTAGATTCAGTGATAACTGGATCAAGGCACCCAGTAGAAGGGATTTCCTGAGGAGGAAGAATAGAGGATAGCCTGGCAGACAACTCCTGAATAGTTTTCAGAAGTGGAGCCAATGAAGTCTCCAGCAGTAGTGATAGCCTTGGAGCTATCAGCTCATATAGCTTGTCTGCAATAGCTGGAAGGTCTACTTGCTCAAGAGGGACTTGAGTATATGTAGGGATGGATGTGGTAGAGATGAAAGGTGGAGCAGCAGGAGATTTTTTTGGAGAAACTGTGGATGGTGGAAGTGATGGTTGAGATATTGGAATTGTGGAGATGGAAGATAATGGAGTGGAGATGGATGGTGTGAATGATGGTTGAGCAATGATTTCCTGAAGTAATTATTGATAAGAAGTGGATGATAATGGTGGCTCAAGAGGGGATGAAGGGGAATCATTCATATAGGAATCATCTAGAAGAGTGAATGATGGAATATGAGATGATGAATCAATGTCCATGTGTGGGTGGTGATGTAGTGGATGGAAGATTTCTTCAGTTGATGTTGGAGTTGGAGAAGGGATTGAAGTTGGAGATGGGATGGAAATGGGGGATGAAATTGTGATAGTGGATGTGATTGTTGTTGATGAAACAATAGGTGGAGAAGGAGGAGATGATGAGGCAGGCAAAACTTCTGCAGGGGCAGAAACTTGAGGGGAAGAGACTAAAATAGTCCTTGTGCCTGAAGAAGAGGTTGCAGAGGCTCTGCTGGGCTTTACAATCTGCCTGTCCCATTTCCCAAATAGGGCACTGGTAAGCTTCTTGGAGGCATTGATGTGTATTCCATTGGACACAAGCAGGTCAGGGCATCTATTGTGAAGAAACAACCCTAAAATCCTCCCAAAATTAACAAAATTCTTGTTAATTTTCTTCTTGATCAAATCAAAAAACACTTCTCCCCTGTTCAGCTGCTTCTTGTCCACCAAGGCACCCATCAAACAGAGCTGATACATAGAGATGGTATCATGAGCAGAGTGTTTTGCCAACAACACTTTCCCAACTACATCAGCAAGAAATCTATACTCAACTGACAGATTCTTCTTAAGCAATTTATTAGGGTTAGCTGCTGAATGGCTCATCCTCTCAAGCATAATTGAAAATTCTTCTCCAAAAAGCTCAATAGAATCTTCACCAGAATTTAATTGAAATACCTCTGTCAAAACAACAGGTTTCAAAGGTACCTGAGTTCCTGAGATGGTTCCGATCACAGTGTTCTGATCCATATTGTGGGTAGTATACACCCATTCCTTTATTTCATCTGCGGACAATTTGATCCTTGTATACATTATGTTAACTAACTGTTGGTCCTTGAAGAGTTCCAGAATATCCTTGAATATTTGATCGCTGTTATCGAAAGAATCCATGTCTATATCAAAGCCAGTATCAAATTTCATGGCTGCCAAGATTGCGACTGAAATTGCCATTGATTCCTGCAAAAAAATGAACAAACACAAGAGCAAGTGCAGAAACGTTTGGAGGGAAAGAGAAATTCTGCAGAGAGTATGAAAGCGCAAAGGCAGAACGACGGCCTAAAAATGAGTTTTATATTAGGGTTTGACGCAGAAAAGGAAAGATCGTTGAACTCCGTTCGACGATCTGGGCTTCTAAAGGAAACTGAAAGGTCATCAACATCGTCGATCTCCGTTCGACGATATTGGAGAGCATCGAGCTCCGTTCGACGATCGCTGACCGGAAGAAGATAGCTTAGCACTATCTGAGAAGCGCTGAACTCTGGTCGACGATTTCTAAGAACGTCGATCTCCGCTCGACGATCTTTGGGAAAAACGTCGAGCGCAGTTCAGAGACTAGAAACACCCTATAGACACTAGAAAAATCAAATTGTTTGCCTAGTCTTGGTCAATTTTAGAGTTTTAAAATCTTGGATCTTATTTTAAACTTCCTCCATCTAACATTTCTAACTGATTCAGGAAGAATGTATGTTTCTTTTCATCCAAGGGTTTGGTGAAAATATCTCACCTTTGCAAATCAGTTGAGATATATTGAAGTTCAATTTTATTTTTCTCAACATTATCCCTTAAAAAGTGATGCCTAATTTCTATATATTTTGTCCTACTATGGAGGACTGGATTTTGTGCAATGGAAATAGCACTAGTATTATCACAAAATATTTTAGACTTCTCTAAGTTGTAGCCATAGTCTAGGAGTTGGTTTTGAATCCACAAGATTTGTGAACAACAACTACCTGCAGCCATATATTCAGCTTCAGCAGTTGAAGTTGACACAGATGTTTGTTTCTTGCAAAACCAGGAGACAAGTCTGTCACCAAGAAACTGACAAGTTCCACTGGTGCTTTTCCTATCTATTCTGCATCCAGCATAATCAGCATCTGAAAATCCAGTTAAGTCAAATGCTGAATCTTTTGGATACCAGAGACCTAGATTTGGACAATTTTTCACATACCTAAGAATCCTTTTTACTAAGGTTAAGTGTGACTCTCTAGGGCTCACTTGGAATCTAGCACATATGCATGTAGCAAACATTATGTCAGGTCTACTAGCTGTAAGGTACAATAAAGAGCCAATCATTACTCTATATGTTGTCTGATCAACAGATTTCCCATGTTCATCAGCATCTAATACAACATTAGTAGGCATAGGTGTTTTCATACATGATGCTTCAGACATACCAAATTTCTTAACCAATTATTTTGCATACTTGGTTTGAGAAATAAATTTGCCTTCAGCATGTTGTTTGATTTGCAATCCTAGAAAGAAGGATAGCTCACCCATGCTACTCATTTCAAATTTAGAATGCATTAGGTTGGAAAACTTTCTGCACAAATTTGAATCAGTAGAACCAAATATAATATCATCTACATAGATTTATACTAGTAGGGTATGGGACTTATGAGTTTTAATAAAAAGAGTTTGGTCTGCTCTACCCCTTATAAAATCATTTTTCAGAAGAAAGCATGCTAGGGTCTCATACCATGCTCTAGGAGCTTGCTTTAGACCATATAATGTAACATCCCATGTTACTGTTGGACCCCTCAACTTAGATTGGGTTAGGCATGGGGTGAGATTTGAGGAGATCAACTAGGTTTGACCCTAGGTAGTGGGTGGTAGCCATGTGGGGCTCACTATAAGACCTTAGTCAAACTAGGTCAAACTAGCCTGAGTGGGGACCCTAGCCACACCATGACCCCACCACATTACCCTAACCCTAAAAACAATCTAAGTGGACCCTAGGGTATGTCACTGGGTCAACATTTTGACCCCAATTGACCAAAGTCAACTTTGGGCTTAATTTGGTCAAACCCACACTCATAGGCCTAATTAACCTAAGTGGGGCACCCCCTTGACCCAAACCAAGTTGGGTGGTGCCACTTGACCCATTTCCACCAAGTGGGGTCAGTCCACCCACCATAGTTGACCAGTCAACCCTAAAAGTCAATTTGGTCAACAAATTGACCTAAAGAGTGAAATGAAGGCCAAGCCAAGTTCCCTTGGACCAAGCCCACTAAAATTGGCCCATAGTCAGCCCAAGTGAACAAGACCAGTCCTACCCCTCTAAATCAGGAGAGAGAGTACATACAAGGGGGTAAAATTGGAATTTTTAGGAAAAGAGGAGAGAGAAAGAGGAATGAAGGGAATAATGGCCACATGGCCACCCCATCAACTGGTTTTGGCTGCCCAAAACCAGGTGGCTGACCTCCCCTCTTCATTTCCAGCAGAAAACCAAGGCAGTGAGCCACATGGCACCATGGGTGAAACCTCCAAAGCTCAAACCGAGCTCACCTTGGAGTTAACTCCACTTATAGGCCACCTCAGTCCAAACAGACCTCACCATTAGTTTCAGAAGGCCGAAAGGAGTGGAATTCGATATCTGGATCAAAGCTTTTGGTGGAGAATCGGGTTCGGGAGCAAGCTCGCCGGAGAGGAAAATTTCCATGGCCAACCGCCGCCAAACCCGCCGCCAAGCCCCAATCGAGGTCCGTTTCACCTCACCTCTACCCGTACTAGTTTCCTAGATCTATTAGGCGAGACATCGGGCTCAAATGAGCCAGATCCAAGGTGAGCTTTTTCATGGATTTTGGAATTTTGATGGAGTGCAAGTTCGCCGGAAACCGCCGCCTCCGGCCACCATTTCGCCGCCAAACGTTGGCCACCACCTCAACGGAGGTGGTGGTGGTGGTAGCCGGCCGTGGAGGCTAAGGGGTGGCCGGGAAATGAGGTTTTAAGGTGCTCCAGGTCGGGACAATCTCGGCCCTTGGCTGGAGAAAGAAGATGAACAGATGCCATCCATCCTGCTTTAAGATTCGTGCTACATCAAAATTTAATTTTCTGTCCCTGTTTTTGCTGTCACTTGCAAGCTGATTTTACGCCTCTTAGAGGCATTTCCAGAACTTAGCCCCTTAATGAAAAATATATCCTAGGGTCTTACCTTTAAAATGCCACCCTAAACATACATTTTAGTGTAGTGTACAGTCCTGTAGCACATTTCTCCTAGGACTGGCCCTAGACTAGGGCAGAAATTATATTGGATGCCATGGTCTCAATATTAGTCACCATGGCCCCAAATTTTGGGCACATGCATGATTAGGACATACTTAGCTCCTGCCAATATTTAGAAATTTTTAGAGAATATTTTCCTATAGTTTTTGGTAAAATATCAAAATATAAATAAATGACATATATGGAGTTCTACTCCTCCCCATGGCCCCATATTTTGGTGGTGGGTCAGTGGGGTCATCCTTGGTGCATGATAAAATTTTCAGCACCTTGGGTTCACTGCATGTTGGGGAAATCTACTTGCATGTGCTAGCTATGTTTAGCCTTGGTGTGCAAATAGCAAAAATGCCAATTGGTGTATTTAGCCCAATGGTGACATGCAAGAGTCATGAAATTATTTACAGTGGTTCATTAGGGTAAATTTCATCCCTCAAACTAATGATGGAATTTTTGGAATCAAAATTCCATTTATTGGAATTTATTTTAAATATAGCTATTTTGGAGATAAAATTGGAAAATATGATTTATTCAAGTACAAATCCAAACAACCTTGCCAAGGCATAGATAACATCACATTTGACTTAGGAAAAATATGATTTCTCTGTTTTGAAGAACTTTTGGAGTAGATACCATAAATTCCCCATTTTACCCTTATTTTGTAAATTCTTGAAATGATGGATTTATACCTCTGAAAAATTTGGAAATTATTCTACTGTCATAAAATGTTATTATTAGTCTTGCACAAATTTCTCAGAATTTAATGGATGCATTATTTGTGTTAAATTAGTATAATGGCATTTTGGTAAATATCTTATAATGGAATCCTATAGGCCATCTTACATTAAATGTTGATGATTCTCTGCCAATAGTCATAACTTAGTGTCCTAAAAGCTCTGTAAGTTTTCTGGAATTTTTGTGTACATAATGCCTATACATCATTTGGAAAATGGAATTTTTGTGGAATTGATATTAAATTAAAAATGATAATAAATAATTTAAGGAAAATTATGAAATTCTGTACGCAGTAATATTTTGTCAATATACAGCTCAGGAAAAATTCCCTAGGTCAGTGGATACTTAATCAAACTACTTCATGTGTAAAGTGACCTAGCATTTGAATTAAAAGAATTAATTAAAGGACTATTTGGCCAAGGAAAATTATGAGAATTCTTAGGGTAGTTCCCTTAGTCCATAACACCTTAGGATAAATATTTAGAGGCAAGATGCCTTAAGGTTTGGAAGATCCCATTTTTAGGGTAATCATAGGTCATGGTCTGCATATAACACAAATAGGTCTTGCCTTAGGTGATTACCAGGGGATTGATTATCGGCAGAAATAAGAGAGAGTTCAACATGAGTAACCCTGGTGGGTAGAGTTGCCTTAGTGAGGGATCAAAAGTGCAAGTCTTAGTTAGCAATTGGAATGGGGGTCGGCGGAAGACCGTCGGCATCCCGGTAACACCTTAAGCCACTAGGGTTGTACTAGAGCAATAACGAGAGCTGGGGAGATACATGGGTAGTCATCAACTAAAATAAGTATCCTTGCGAAAGGGAACGCTGGGCGTAATCCCAACACAGTTCTTAGTGCCCCTTGAGAGCCCTTCACAGGGAATACCGGGGGCAGTCCTGGGATTAACCTTAAATCTCTAAGTATAATAAACCGTAGGCAAGAGTAGTTTAATAGGTTAGGACATTGTTGTACCTTCTTGCCTGTGTGGGGGCTGGAGAGATTCATGATATATGCTCACCCGTTTGGGGTTTGAGGGAGTTGACACAAAGGCACTAATGTGCGTTCTCACCCGGGTTTGGGTTTGAGGAATTCAGGACGGGTTTTGGTCCTGCGAGCAGGAGGCTCGGTATGAATTACTTGCATGTGCATAAATATCGTGGCGGGGCATGCGGTACTGGTCGTTCGTCACACCGATGGCAGTACGGTGCACCAGGCGGTTGTGGGAGTTAGAAGGGCCAGTGGGTTGTTTTACACTGCGGTCTGGAGGACGATCCCCGATAACACACATCCGACCCAACAAGACTGACGGGTTTGTCAGCAAAGTACGTACGCGAGACTCTAGAGTGCACCTTGGACGTGTACAGAGGCGTATGAGAGGGGTCTAAGGCTTGGTAGTGTGCATACCGGTCTAGAAGCGGAGACGCCCGCTCCGCTGCTGCCGTAGCCACAGCGGTGGTACCCGAGAGTGATGCTAGCTCTCAAAAAGTGGGAACTAAAGGTCTGTGATCACAGAGTCGTTGTGTGTGAGTTGCACTTGCCTGCGCATAAAATTGCATCATATCATTCATTCATATTAGGTCATACGCTTCATAGATCCTTATCATATAAATTAGTATGGGCTCTTTTATATGATAAGTTAAATTTCCTGGAAACCCTAACTTATATATTTGTATGGGCATTTATATAAGTTAGGGTACATTTGTGATGATAGCATAGTGGTAGCTTAGCTTATTTACTTGTACTTACTACTGCTTCTTTGCTTTTCTTTACTGCACTGCTCTTACTTACTACTTGTACCGTACATAGAATTGCTAGAGTAGAATTACAGTACTTATAACAGCATTAGTTAGATATTGTCACCTGCTCCCACTTTGCTACCCCTTGTTGTCCTCTGCTTCGTCCTCCCGCTCGGTGCCTAGGAGCTGCGGGGCGAGGTGCGGAGGAAATGACTTAGTCTTTTTGACTAATGGTCGGTGACCAACTATTTTTAGGAGCCCGTGGAGATGGAGCACCAGCACGTCGAGGAGGCAGGACATGAGGAGCAGATACCACTTCAGCAGGCTACTACCACTACTGTGCGTCCTCAGGTGGGACGAGATCCGATGTTCTAGCATAGCTTCCGCATTTATGATTTTGTGAGAGAGAGATTTGATGTACAGGGCATAAGCCCTTTTTACTCTTTCATTTGTACTTATTTGTGGACTATTATGTTGTACTATTCATCTCTTTTTCATGATTGTACTGTGGCTTGTGGACTGGTATTTTTACATATACAGTTTTACTTCTTTCTTCTCATATTGGCCTACAGGTTTATGATCGTACTAGCCGGCAGGATCGGCGTGTTGCGGTGTCGACTAACCCGTGAGTTAGTGCCACCGTAAGACGGCGGTTCTGGGCATAAGATCCGGTAGCCCTCCTTGGTAAGGGGGAGGGGGGGTCTTACATATAATGCTTTATGCAATTTGAAAACATGATCAGGATGAGTTGAAGAGATAAAACCTGGGAATTGTCTGACATAGACTTCTTCTTTGATATCTCCATTGAGAAAAGCACTCTTTACATCCATCTGGTATACTTTGAATCCTTTGTGTACTGCATATGCTAAGAAGATTCTTATGGCCTCTAACCTTACAACTGGTGCAAAGGTCTAGTCATAGTTTATCCCTTCTTCTTGAGAGTATCCTTGAGCAACTAGCCTTGCCATGTTCCTTACAATGACTCCTTGATCATCCAATTTATTTCTGAACACTCATTTTGTTCCAACAATGGAGTGATCTTTTGGCCTTGGCACTAGTTCCCAAACTTGTTCCTTTCAAATTGATGTAACTCTTCTTGCATTGCAATGATCTAGTGTGGATCTTGCTCTGCATCTTGAATGGATTGAGGTTCAATTTGAGAAAAAAAGCAAGTGTGCATCAGGTTTTGGTTGGCCTGATTTCTGGTTTGCACACCAGTTGAGATGTCTCCAATCACTTGGGAGATTGGATGGTCTCTTGATGTTACTAAATCAACAGGAGATGTTGATTATTCACCAACCTGTGTTGTTGTTTCCTCTTGTGGTACAACAACTGGCTCTTCAAGAAGATTCTTTTCAAGATGTTGAATGACTTCTTCATCTTCACTGCTTTCATCTTTTTGAATAATTTGTAATATGTCCAAGTCTACAGCAAGAGAGTGTACCTGCAAAGGTTCTATGACAGAAGTATTCTTCTCCTTGAAAGACATGTTAGATTCATCAAAAGATATATGAACAGATTCTTCAATTTTGAGAGTAGATTTATTATATACCCTATAAGCTTTACTGATCATGGAGTATCCCAGAAATACTCCTTCATCAGCTTTAGCTTGAACTTTTACTAAGTATTTCTTGTCATTATTATGAATGTAGCAAATACAACCAAAGATTTTGAAGTAATTTACTTTAGGTTTCTTCCCTTTGAGTAATTCATAGGGAGTCTTGCCCTTCAGCCTATGTATCAAACTTCTATTCAACACATAGTTGGAGGTGTTCACTGCCTCTGCCCAAAAGGATAGAGGAAGGTGAGCATCTGACAATAATGTAGTAGCAGATTCAATAAGGGTTCTATTTTTCCTTTCAGCTACCCCATTTTGTTGAGGAGTTCTAGGAGCTGAGAAAGTGTGTCTGATCCCTTCACTCTGACAGAACTCTTGTATAAGAAGAGAATCAAACTCTGTCCCATGATCACTTCTAATCAGGGCAATGTGAGTATTGAACTCACTCTGTATGCATTTGAGAAACTCTATCAAACACTTAAAGTTATCAGACTTCTTCTTCAGAAAAAACACTCATGTGAATCTAGAGAAGTCATCTACAACCACTAAAGTATAGGATTTCCCTCATAAGCTTTGTACTGTAATAGGTCCAAAAAGGTCCATGTATAATAGATACAAAATCCTAGGTGAATCACTCTTATTAAGTGACTTGAAGCTATTTTTGGTTTGCTTGCCTAATTAACAAGCCCTGCAAAGTCCTTCCTTCTTATAGGGGCCAGAAGGTAGTCCTCTAATAAGGTTGTCCTTGGATAGCCTAGCAATGGTTCTAAGGTTTATATGCCCTAGTCTCTTATGCCATAATTCATTAGGTCTACAAATAGAGTTGAACAAGCATATATCTACCTTAGTTGAAAGAAAATCTACAAGATAAATGTTACCTTTCCTTTTACCTATCAACACAGTTGTGTTGTCCTTTGATTTGATTTTGCATGAGGATTTGTTGAAAGTCACTTGATAGCCTTCATCACATAGTTGATTGATACTGATTAAGTTGTACTTCAGTTCTTCTACATAGGCTACTTTCTTGAAAGTGACTGTGCCAATCTGGACTTCACCATATCCTTTTGTTAGTACAAAGTTTGAATCACTACATATTACTTTGGGTCCAAGCTTGGCTTTGAAGGATGTGAAATTGTCCTTGTTTCCTATCATGTGCTTTGAGCACCCACTATCCAGATACCATTATTGGTTTGATGTTGGATAGGTCTTCACCTGCACATAAAACAATTTATTTGTTTTTGACCCAGTTTACCTTGGGCCTAGGTTGATAACCTTTAAATTCTGAAATGAAAGACATCCCTGGTTGACTCTTATAGCCTTCAGGATGATATCTCCTAGGAGGTATTATCCATTCAGTATAAGGGTTAAACCTCTGAGATGTACGACCTCTGGGATTGAAGTTTGATTTACCTTTGAAAGATTTTTCAAAACTCTGAGCTTTGTTCGACGATCTCTGAGCTGAGTTCGACGATCTTGGGTCAGATCGTCGAGCTCCATTCGAAGATCGACTATGCTAGAGTTAGGGTTCAGAGATCGTCGACCTGAGTTCGACGATTTAGCCTGAGATCGTTGAGCTCCATTCGGCGATCGTCGAGCTTCATTCGACGTTTTCTGTTGAACTTTTGTTTTTATGGGTAAATCAGAATTCTTCTTAGCCACCTCTACAACTCCCTTACCTTTATCTGAGATAAACTTGATTGGGGTTGTTAAAACTATAGGTTGGCTGGATGAATCACCCAAGCCCAGTGTATTATTGAATCTTGAGTTCACTGTGCTTGTGATGTCCATTAGTTTGATACTTCTCCCATTGAGGGATTCTTCAAACCTCTTGGCCTCTGATAGCTCACTTTTCAGTGAGGCTATCTGCTCCCTATAGCATTCCAACTACTCAGAGAGTTTGAGGTTTTCTGATTTTAAAGTGTTGTGTTCAGATAGCTGATTTCTGAGAGAAATGATTTCCTTCTCAGATTTTAATAAATCTAAACACAGTGCTTTAAACTCACACTTGAAGTCCTCAGAATTAAAATCAAAAGAATTAATTACATGGTCCTCTTCAGATTGAGTCTCTGATTCTGACTCTGACTCTTCTGCATCAGAATTTTGTTGTGAGGCATTGATAGCTATCATGCAGAATTCTTTTTCATCAGCATCATCTTCATCATCACTAGAGCTGGATGAAGCTTCAGATTCTTCTTCTGTCTCGCTCCAAGTTTCAGCAACAAACCCCTTCCTTGTATTTTTGTTCTTGCTGGAGGAGGGTTTGTCATTGCTATTTTTCTTGAAGTCCTTTTCTTTTCTCCTTTATTTCCTGTCCTTCTTGTCCTTGTTTTTATTTTCTGGACAGTCAGGCACAATGTGGCCTGGTTTCCTGCATCCAAAGCAAATAATCTCTTTGTTATTAGATTTGTCATACCTTGGCTTGTCATGCCCTCTATATGATCTTTTCCTGAAATCCTTCCTGGCCATTTTATAAAACCTTCTGGCCAGTAAGCTTAGCAGCTCTTCATTGCCTGTGACCTTGTCTTCAGGCTGATCTTCAATAGCTTTGAATGCTATTGATTTCTCTTTTCTAATTGCTGGTGAGGCAGCATTCTGCTCTTCTTCTCTGTTCTTGATGAGCAGCTTATAAGACTTGAGTTTCCCAAAAGAGCCTCAGTTGTGATCTCATTTAGGCTTCTAGCATCTTTGATTGGCCAGATCCTTGAGTCTCAAGTGCTTGGGAAGCACATTAGGATTTTATCATTAAGCTCAGTCAATGAGATCTCTTTGTCCAATGTTTTCAGCTCATTGACTATGAGACTGAGTCTATTATACATATCTGCTACTGACTCAGCTTCTCCTTTCTTGAAGTTCTCATATTGGGTTATGAGATGAGATCTTCTATCTTTTCTCTCATCAGCAGATCCTGAGACTATCTCAGATAACTTGTCCCAGATGTCCTTTGCTGAGTTGCATTCAGCTATTTTTTGAAATATTTCATCAGACATGGTTTGTGCCAAAATGTTCATTGCTTTGGCATCTGCAACTTTCTATTTTTTGATTTCTGCATATGTTCCTGAAGGAGGTGGAACAACACTTGTACTTGTATTTTCTGGAGGTCTTGGACACACTGTCAAAACAGAATTAAGGATGTCTTCATCAATAGAATTCATGTACAATCTTATCCTTGCCTTCCAAAGTGCAAACTTAGATAGATTGCACACTGGAGGTCTGGTGCTAGCATAGTCTTTGTTCTGTGCCATGGTTTTATATAAAGATGAATGTAATACAAATAATAAAAATAAAAACCCTCTTTAAAAGATTGATCTTATCAGAGATCTTTTGGTTCAGGTGTTAGCCTGAGGAACAACTAATCTGATGAGGAATTAGTTGAATAACAACCAACCTCCCTCTGATACCAATTGAAAGTGGAGGATAAGATCTATCTTAACTCTAGAGGGGGGGGGTGAATAGAGTATATTAAAATAATTTTCAAGATAAAAAATATTTGCAGTGGAAGACTTAATTTAAATAATATGTGTATAGTGCTGCAGAAAATAAAAATATGAAAGCAAGAAATAAAACAACACAGCACACATCAAAACACAAAGAAGCAACCAGAGGACACAAGGAGCTATAGTGGTTCCCCAATCAATCTGGGTCGTCCACTCTTCTACCACCCTAGGTAGGAATCCACTGCAGGATGAGTTGATCAGGTGTCCTGGGCACCAATGAGCTTTTGATAAGGTGCTCAAAAACCAAACTAGATTTTTTGATCAGGTGTCTTGCCACCACTCAGTTTTGACAAGGTCTCAGAAACCAACACAAACTTTTGAAGGGAGTTTGATAAACCCTTTACAGCAGAGAGAGAGAGAGAGAGAGGTGAGATGATCTTCTCTATCAACAATTAGAGAGAAGATAGTGGATGTTGTCAAAGCTCCCCCTGAGATCTTGAGTTGTTCAGGAAGTGAAGCTTTGCAATAGGGTGATAGGCCTTCAGAAGATTAGATCTCCAGCAAAAGATGATTCCAGCAGCAGCTGAAATGTGTGGTGTCTGGAGTCTTGAAGCCTTTGAACACTGGAATCAAAAGGGATCTAGAAATTTCAGTATATTGATCTCCTTCAGTGATGTGTGTTCTTGTAAGAATTCTATGACTGTGAATATCTGCAACTTTTTCTCTCCTTCTTGTTGTTGTTATTAACCAGCAGAATGAATAATCTTTTATTCCTTAGATCTGAATAGAATAATTCTCTGTCCAAGATAGTCGTTAGCCTGTCATAAATGACTTCCTTAAATGCATTTTGTCTTCTGGAGGAAAGTCCAATAAAACATTCCTTTAAAATCTCCTTGAAACTTGCTCCAAATTAATTGAAACGGCTACAAGATTCTTGAAATAAATGCTGGGAATAAATAGAAGGGAATACCAAAACTGACTGAATTTGAATCTTGAAAAACGTCTATCTCTCCAGAAAAACGTCGACCTGAGCTCAACTATCGTTGAACTGAGCTCAGCGACTGGACTTAGACTGAAACATAAATCGTCGATCTGAGCTCAACTATCATCGAACTGAGCTCAGAGATAGGGAAACAAACTAGAGACAGGAACGTCGATCTGAGCTCGAAGTTCGCCAAATGGAGTTCGACGACTCGTTGAAGTGAGCTCAGAGATCTTTGAATGGAGTTCGACGATTCGTCGACCTGAGCTCGACGAAATGACTTAGTCTCCTGAACTGAAATATCTGGTCTTGAGGGTCTTGAGGGCAGCTTTCAAACCTAAATACTAACCCTTAGACTCAATCTAATTGACCTTTAGATCTATACAAGGAGGTCAAAACAAATTTCCTAAAGGACATACTGATCCTTGCCCAAATCAGTAATAGGGTGTTCCAACATGGGTGTATTTGAATATTAAGCCGTTCAAGGGTGTCTTACGGGTACGATGCTTGAAGAAGCTAAGCCCGAGGTAACTTGGACCGTTTGAGGTTCTGGAGCGGATTGGCGAAGCAGCTTATCGATTAAAGCTGTCAGCGAAACTGTGTGGTCTACACGCCGTATTCTACATATCGGTGTTGCGGAAGGCAGTGCAAGAGCCTTCGCAAGTGATTGCGGTCGATCAAGTACCGATTGTTAATGGGTTGACGATGAAGATCAAGCCTGTTTGTATTGAGGACTCAAAATTTAAGCGACTACGTAACAATTATATTAGGATGGTCAATGTCCGTTGGGACAACTGCGGTCGAGAGGAGATCTCGTGGGAGTGAGAGTAGACCATGCTTGAGGAGAGCCCAGAGTTATTCCACTCAGGTACCATTTAAGTTTTGTTTAAATTTTCCTTTCTGTAATTTCGGGACAAAATTCTTTTAAGAGGGAGAGAATTGTAATGCTCTGAAACTCAAAAGAGGGACGGGGAGTGTTTAGTACCAAGTTTGGTGTTTGGCAGGGGTCACACAGCTTGGGACACGGCGTGTACAAGGCCGTTTGTGCTCAGGTTCGACGATATGGTCGTATGGTCGACGAAAGTGCAGTAGATGATCATCAAGATAGCGAACACGGCCTGAGACACGGGCGTGTCCCAGGCAGTGTCCTGCTCGGGTTTTTAGCCGAGCTGTGTCAGGGGAGGAACATGGCCTGGAGCCCAGGCGTGTTCGGGTTGACACAGGCGTGTCAAATGTGACATGGGTATGTCGAGTACCCGTGTTCTCTTCGGGTTGTTTTGGTCCTGTGTCGATGGAGGGACACTCCCCGCAACACGGGCATGTACTGATTGACACGGGCGTGTCAAGTATGACACGGGCATGTCGTGAGCCCGTGTCATGGTATGGATGCGACGGTTTTGGTGTCGATTGAGGCACAAGGCCTTGGACACGGGCGTGTCACAAGCCGTGTTCGGCCCAGGAATCTGAATTTAAGTGCGAATCGTGGTCGTCCGTTTCCTTATTTTGGGATCCAAGGGCCCAGGCTGGTTCTTGCTGGGTTATATCCGGGAATAGGGTTTGAAACCCTCATTCCCCTTTGAGTTTCTCTTTCTAAAAAGTTTTAGAGAGAGGGGAGAGCAAGGAATAAGGTGGAGGAGAGTTCCGGCCGCCGGTGGAGCTTCGGAGACCCAAATCGTAAGCCGAGTTCAGATCTACAGAGGCGAGTCCGTTGCGGTGCTTTTCATTTGTCTAGATATTCATGGAGCCAAAGAGAAACACTAGGGTAACGACTCTCATCTTGGACATGTGAAGTCCTCTTTCCCTTTTGCATAGGAAGTCAGCTCTTGCGAGTATGCGGCGAGTGTGAGGTGTTCCTTTGGGTGGACATGAATAGTCCCCATTGTTTTGCATGTAGAGTCCGGAATCGTAGTACGTACATAGGCATGGTGTGGGAAGCTTACCCTTACAAGTTGGTCTGGATTGGTGATGTTGCATTGCATGAATGGCCGGAGAAGACTCCGCGCCAATGTTTGCTTTTCGGGTTTTTTTACGCGGTAGATTGCAACAGGGAACCTTGGGGACTAACCCTAAGGTGCACCCGGAAAACTGGGCAGATGCGTGATTCTGCCATCTTGGTGGCCTGGGAGCCAACTTGCACATAACCGGGTTATGTGAAACATGGGTGATCGATTTGGGACTCGGGAAAGCTTGACTCGCACATATGGCTTAAATTAACATTACAGTGTGAGCAACGGGTTAGGTGGAACCGTACCCGCTCTATGTCGTTCGGTACAAGCGACCAAAAGTACGTGGGACTTACCGTTGGTGTAGATGGAGAGAGTCTTAGGCTTCGGCTGAAAAAGACTAAAATGCTCACGAGTTTTTCGTCCAAGTGGCGGTGGTGGACCGAGTTCACCGAATAAGTGCCCTGAGAGCACGGAGTGTGTGGCCGTGTTACCTACGCCTGTGGTGAAGTGTGCTTAAATTGTACTTTCACTATCTTGTTTTGCTATGCTAATATTGTGCAGGGAAGGAGCATCGAAGTCCTGAGTTTAGGGGCGGGGTCGTTATAATTTGGTCAGCTTTAGCTGACCGTTGCTTTTGTTTGGCACCGCTGCGGTGGATTGTTGCTTACAGGTGCTGCGGAGCCTAGTGGTATATAGCTGGCAAAATCCCTTATTGCCGAGCCGGCCCTCGAAGGCCTATATCTGAATGTTTACTTTTATTCTCATGTATGACCGGCATGTGTGCCGATGTTTGGAAGACACCTTTTGTTTAAAGTAAACTCTTGTAAGGCCATAAGGCCATGTACTTTGTGTATTTGGTACGTTCATTCCTTTTGGGTTAATGTTAGTGGACATTCATGCTGTGGCTGGGTTCTTATTTTTGCAACATTTAAATTGCTTCTGTTAGAATGTACTCTGTGTAGGACGTTGGTTATTGGAAGGATGGTTTTATTGCGTAACCCTTCGATCTGCCTATGGTTTATGGCGTCAGGCCTCGGCCGGACCTACTGTTATATGTTATGTGACGGATAGGGGGTGTTACACATTTGATTAGGGATAGAATGCTGGAGGCCCAGAGTAGGCAAGCTAAATATTACGATGCGTGTCATCATCAATTGGAATTTCAGATCGGCTGCAAAGTATTTTTTAATATACGACCGATGCATGGAGTCTCGCAAGTTCGCGGATGGAAGAAGCTCAGTCCAAGATATATGGGGTCCTATAAGATTCTGGAGAGGATCGGCCCCTTGGCCTATAGTCTGGAGCTACTGCCAGAGTTGGCAAGCTTATATGATGTCTTCCATATCTCACTCTTAGGAAGGCTCTTCAATGGCTAGAGTAGCAGATTTCCACCATGACTGGCCTATTAGCATCTGATCGATCAGTCAGGTTGAGGCCAGTTAGGATAGACGATATGGAGGTGCGAGCCCTACGGCGAAAGAAGGTACCGCTAGTCAAGGTCCTGTGGTCGAATCACAGACAGGAGGAGCACACCTGGGAGTGTTTGGACCTTATGCAATAGAAGTACCATATGTAACAACCCTCAAACAACTAGACCCCTAGGAATGGTTTTGTCATGACTGGGTCATGACAAAACCATAAGAAGCTCAAAGGACCAAGTGAACAAGGGCCGAGGTGAAAATCACCTTGGTCTGCCTATAGCACAGCCTCACTACCAGACTTAGGGTTTGACTTTAGGACTCCAACTTGACCCCATGACCCTACCACAATACCCTAAACCCCCTTGGGTGGTCCATAGGGTCACTAAGGACCCAATGGGGATAGGCAATGTGGCCAAGTTTGCTTAAGTCCACCCTAACCCTAAATGGGTCAAACTGGCCTACTTAGGATCAATTGACCTTCCCTTAGCTAAGTGAACCCCACACATGCCCTCCTAACCCTAAAATGAATTCAATGGGTCACCAGGGACCCATTGGGGTCAACACAAGAGGCTAAGTTGACCCAAGTCAACCTTAGCCCTAAAATGGTCAAGGTGCCCTAAATAAGGGCAATTGTCCTCTAACATGCCAAATTGACCATACCTAGACCTCCCCTAGACCTAAAGGAGGCCAATGGGTCACCAAGGACCCATTGGGGTCAACAAAAGAGGCTAGGTTGACCCAAGTCAACCTTAATCCTAAAAAGGTCAAAGTGCCCTAACGAAGGGTCAAGTGACCCCCAAGATGCCCAACTAACCCAAACCAAGTCTTCCTAGACCTTGGGGAAGGCCAATGGGTCACCAAGGACCCATTGGGGTCAACCCAAATGGTCATGTTGACCAAGGTCAACTCTATTCAAGTGTTAGATCAAACTTAGCTCAAATGGGCTAACCCAAGCTCAAGACCTATCCACTTGGGCTAACCTCATGTTAATTATCTAATATTATGAGTTAGTTGGGTGCCAATAGGCTGGAGGAGAGATCAAAATCGACCATGATGACCAGGAGAGAGAAAACTTCATTTTTGTCCTTTAATGGAGGAGAGAGAAAATGAGGGAGAAGGTCATCCATGGCATAGGGAGGCCAAGGGCCACACTTTATTGCTGGATTCAACTCCTCTTGGGAAGAGGAGTTTCCAATCATTTCCCGACCAGTTTGAGCCCAGGTTCACCCCTCACCACCATGGCCGAAATTTCCCATTAATGGCCATTGATGCTACACCCTTCCCCTCCCCCATTTGATGGTTTTAAAAGCTTCCTTAGGACAAGAGGAGTCGTTTCCACACCTTCCCTGAAGATTTCGAGCCACTTGACTGTACAGTTGTATAACTCCGGCGACCCCGCCACTGCAAATGGCAACCCGGTGATCGGCTCGACTCCAGACCACCAATAGGGTCCTCCTCTACTCCTCTCTTTGTGGGCTAGATCTTTAGATATTTTAGGAGAGAAATCAAGCTCAATTGAACCCGATTGGGAGAGAGAATTTTCGGAATTTCCATGGTTTTTCAACCTTTAGGGTTCGCCGGAAACCACCCGTCCGGCGGCCGTGCCACCGCCCGGCGATAGCCCCCACCTCAACGAAGGTGGTGGCGGTGGTGGTCGGCTAGGGAGGTGGTTGGGTGGCCTGGAAATCGGCTTGTAAGGTGCTCCAAGTCGGGTGAATCTTGGCCTTTGGCTAGAGGAAGAAGATGATTCCAGGGCCCTTTAATTTCCTTTAAGATCCGTGCTGGATCTGATTTTATTAATTCATGTTTTATTAATTTTTGTCCCATTACTGGGCTGTTTTTAAGTTTAATATTAAAAATACCTAGGTGCTGTTTCAGAGAAATTGACCAACATAAAAATTGTATCTCTATGGGTCTACTTTATTTTAAAATTGATTTCATCCAATTTGGGTAAGTGTTTTCACCACAACACTCATTTCAGTGGGATCTATACTAGGGCTAGTCAGAGACTTAAATGTGTGCCCCCACTTCACCATGTCTAAATGTTTTGATATTTGGACAGGGAGTCATTCTAACCTATAACTAGGTCATGCCCAAAATTGGGAATTTTTGGAGACACGTTTTTTATAGTTTTTGAAATTATTTAATAATCCTATAGTAATTTAATTAGGGGACCTAATGACCTCTAAACCCTCCCAAATTTTGGTTGGTGGTCCTTGAGGTCATCGTAAGGCTCTGTATAAATTTTCATCACTTTTGGAGTTCATTTGGTTTGGAAATAAGCAAACCCTAGCCTTACCCTAAAAGGGGCAATTAGGTCAAAAGTGCCCCTTGTGGGTTTGAGTGGCCAAACCACCTCAACAGAGGTTGAAATTTGGGCCACTGGTTTGACGTGACATTTAACACCCTCATATGGATTATGGGGTGGATTGGGGTGGATTTACCCGAGGACCCTAGTTCTAACCCAAAGGTTGAACTTTGGGGGCTTGTGAAGGACATAGGGGGTTATGTTCTTGGATGGACTTGGGGATCAGTCCATGAGATCCTAGGGTGGTGAAATGCCCTAGGAAGGGATATGGTGGTACTTAGACACATGCACCCCACATAAACCACTTAATAAGTATTTATGACTTTAAACCCTAAAAGTTATCTTATGAGTCAAATGACCTTGAATCTTGATGATATTTTGGTATGGTTTATTTCATAGTGTTATTAACCTCTGGTATTTATCTTATGGTGTTTAGAGATCAGTAGATCATCATTGTATTAGTAACTTCCATAATGCCCTTTTGATGTTAATGATGAAAATATGATGTATATGTGGTAGAATGGTTTGAAATTCTGTAATAGATAATCAAATGACATTAGGTTGCACTAGTAATTTATTTGGAGTGGTTGAAGCTTTATTTATAGTACCTCCTTTGTAAAGTAAATTAGTGAACCTTACATGGATAAATAGGAAATAAATACCATAACTTGCTAGACAATTGTGATACTTAGTCAAGGAACATATTAGGGCATATAGAAGCACGGAAAAATTGTAAAATGTTGTTTAATTGAGATTTCAAGGGTGTGTCTTCATAAAGTGCCTTTTGGTGGTTTTCCTTAGGATAATCTTTTACCTGATTTGCTGACTTGTGAATTTCATGAAACTTAGGAAGTGAAGGTTTATGATCATAATGTAGCTCCACTAATTTTTGGGGAATTTTGGAGTAATATTTTTGGTACTTTCTTCAATACCCATATTTATGTGAATTATTTTGGAATAAATATTTAGAGGTTAAATGTTTAATGAAAGTTTATGATATTTGGTATTCACTGATACCTTGTTATCCTACAGTGTTCATAATTTTTGAATGGTCATACCCTAAGTAAATCTAGTACCTCATGTTCAAATCACCCATGGATTAATTTTGGGAAAAATTAATTAAATGCCAAATCTAATTAGAAAATTATGAATTTCTGGATTTAGGCTAATCATGTCATGATAGACTACCATTTATTATCTTAAGGCTTTTAGATGAAAATTTGGAGTACCACCTATCATGTACATCATATAGCCTAGGATGGTCTGCACATAGTGAAACTGCAAAAAAAAGAACTCAGAGAGTTGGTAAATTAGGCTATTGGCTGAGGTCAGGCACAAGGGAGTTCATCATTGGGAATAATGATGGGTTAACCATAGTAGGTGGTGCTTGGGATCAACGAAAAATCGTCTTTCCCGCAGAGAGGAAGAGTCTTAATACACTAGGATTAGATCCAGTATAATATAAAAGTGATCAGGTAATGGGTAATAACCAATAATAGAAAGTTCCTTGCGAAATGGAATGATGGGCTTCAGCTACCATCATAGTTCCTAGTGCCCTTTGAGAACCCTTCACCGGGTATACCGGGGGCAGTCCTGGGCTAACCTAAATGGTAAGAATAAATTTAAAAGAACTAGTATAACTAGGGTTCCACATTCACACACCCTGGTAGCTCGGGAGGGTGGTTAATTTAGTTTGATTAGACATCCGAACGGTAGGTTCGAAAGGTATATGTAACAGACGGAATAGTCCGGGGAGCTGGTGGCTAGGAAGGATTTGGATACATAAATAAGGTGGTGGGTCTTCGTTATTGGACGGTCGTTCACACCGACGTCAATACGCTGACTCGGCGGGTGTGGTTGACACTTAGGCAAAGAAAGTCTGGTGGATATGGCCAGCACTAGTACGTGGTGACTCTAGGTTGTGTCCTTCTAGAGGCGTACGTAAGGGCTAGTCCTGGTAGTGTGGATACACGCCTAGGAGTGGGGGGCCCAACCCACTGTCTCCGTTTGCCACTATAGAGGTTCCTGGGAGTGAAGCTAGCTGCCCAAATGGGGGGAACTAAAAGTTTGTGCGCATAGAGTCGTGTACGTGAGTTGCACTTGCATGAATCATGACATAACCTATCACTACACTCATACTTGCATACAACCGACACCCCAACGTATAAATTGGTATGAGACTTTTTATACGATGGGATCCTTATAGAAGACCCCTTAAGTTATAAGTTTATGTGGGCATTCATATAAGTTAAGGTTACTTACTTCTTAGTATGTCTTTCTTACCTGTGTTGCTTTACTCTACCTATTCACCTTACTGCTTACTATTATAGAACTGATAGCTTGTACCTTCCATTCTTAGCTGTATATACATTATAATTAACTGCTAGAATAGTTCCACCGTCACCTACTTTGTTTATTCTCCACCTTCATAGCTTCCCTTTCCTCCTCCCCGCTTGGTGCCTAGGAGCCATGGGGGAGGGGTAGGGGATGATAGGACATAGTCTTTTGACTAACGGTTTTTGGACCACAACATTCCAGGGACTCCGGATGGGAGACAGGGAGTTGTAGTAGGGGATACAACACCAGCGGAGTACGTTGCACATGGAGGTGGGCCAGTCTAGCACAGGAGCACCGACTACTGGTTTCGTGAGTGATTAGTTACTTAGCTTCCGCGAGTGTTTGTAGTGAGGATTTGATGTACCAGGCTTGAGCCCGTTTATATTTCCTTGTAATATTTTATTTCAGTACTTTTATTTGTGGACTTGATGTGATTTCCTTTACATATATTACCTGTGATTGTGGACTTAGTTTTATCCATACTATGTGTATACTTCTCTCTCTCTTTGGTGATTGTAAAGGCCAGCAGGATCAGAGTTTTGTAGTGGGGACCTTCCCGAGAGTAGGTGTCACCGTGAAATGGCGGTTTTGGGCATAAGACCCTGGTGGTTTTAAAAGAAAAAAAAGGGGTCTTACAAACTAGTATCAGAGCAAACATCGATCCAAGAGAAGAAGTCCACAAAAAAACCCTGGGACACCCCGCACGGGCTTAGTTTGTGGACAAACTAGC
Source organism: Platanthera guangdongensis (assembly GCA_039583875.1). NCBI lineage: Eukaryota > Viridiplantae > Streptophyta > Magnoliopsida > Asparagales > Orchidaceae > Platanthera > Platanthera guangdongensis. Next base: position 118,576 of record JBBWWR010000220.1, on the reverse strand, counting down.
AGTGGAAGTAGTGGTGGGCCCATGGGGGGAGTCACATGTAAAAGTCCACTTTATCTGTTCCATTCATTCCATTTGTATGATGTCTAACAATTGGAATTCTTCCTTGTAGCCTGCAACAAACCCTACCCTACAGCAAGGAACACCTCAGGTACAGAATATGGTTCCACCCCCGCAGGCACCTGCTCCATTCCAGCAGACGAAGATGTGACAAACATTGACGACCATTCAGGAGGCCTTTAGGGCTCAGCAGGCCCCGGCTCCACATCCAAATCCTGGGGCCAACTGGATGAGTGCCTTCCGGGGGCATTCTCCTCCATCCTACCTAGGGATGGAGTCAGCAATCCGCACAGAGGAGTGGTTGGACACCATCTATGAGATGCTTGTGGGGATTCGATGCCCGACAGAGGATGTGGTTGCTTTGGTAGTTTCCTGTCTAGAGTCACATGGGAAGAGGTGGTGGAAGTCACAGCTGGACACCACCTTTGTTGGCGTAGATTGCGCAGACATCTCCTGGGAGGAGTTTAGAGCAGCTTTACTGGGATATTTTGTACCTTAGTCAGCGAGGGACGAGTTGGAGGATAGGTTCTTGCAGTTAAGGCAGGGCAACATGACCGTACTAGAGTACTACCATGAGTTTACTCACCTAGCCCGCTATGCGGAGTCCTATCAGTTGGATGACCTGGGCTATGCAATGAGATTCTACAAGGGTATTCATGACGACATGAGACAGGCCCTCCACTTCATCTCTGAGTGGAGCTTGGCCAGGATTTTGGAGATGGCCAAGAAGAGAGAGGCAGATCAGTTCACAGTCAGTAGTCGGAAGAGGTTAGCTAACGACGCAGTGATTGGAGGCCGTAGAGACCGTCCTCGAGGTTAGGTTATTGGGGAAAGGAGGAATGGGGATCAACCTCATCGAGAGGATAGGCAGGAGCAGAGGAGCCCAGTCGTACTGGCTCCTCAACCCTTACAGATTTTAGAGATGCCAAGGACAGCGGAGAAGGCACCAACATGTTTTCGGTGCAACCAGCTGGGACACTTCAAGAGGAACTGCCTCATGAGGGAAGCACCCCGACCAGCACTTCAGGATGCCCCACCACCTCGGCAGTTTGGTGGTCGAGGACGCGACTGAGGCTATGGATTTCAGGACAGAGGCCGCAGGTAGGAGAGAGGGCAAGAATATGCCCTGGACCTGGCACAGCCTCGGAATCCAGAGCGGGTGATAGCAGGCATGCCAGTAAATTTTAAGTTCTTTCCTTTCAAAAAAAACAAGATTCATGGATATATAATAGCTATAAATAGGAAAGAAAACCATAACTAGAATTCTAAAACATTTAACTACCTCAGATATAGTCTCTATCAACGGCAAGCCCGCTTATACTCTGTTCGAGATGGTGTCACACACTCGTTTGTTTTCGTTAAAGACTTAGGTGACAAGCACCGCTTTACCGGCATCACTCGGAGGGTACGCCTCCCAGACGGCTCCGTGATGACTTCGTCGGCAAAGTGCAATATGGAAGTTTGTATTAGAGGAAAGACATTCGAAACACCGACAATGGTATTGGAAATACCGGGGTTTGATCTTATTTTGGGCATGGCATGGCTGTGTTGGCACCATGCCAGAATTGACTGTGTAGAAAAACAAATTGTCTTGAGACATGAGGACTCGGAGGTCATTTTCCAAGGTATTGTACTCGCACCTCATATGTTGTTATCTTCTATTCAAGCCATCAAGGCCCATCTGCAGGGAGACGAGGTGTATCAGGTGCTCTTTGAGATGGCCGAGGCCAAAGATTCCATTCAGAATATCCCAATGGTGCGGGATTTTACCGATGTATTTCAGGAGAAGCTACCAGGGTTACCCCCGCACTGGGAGAAGGATTTTTAGATTCAGCTCGTGTCGGGGGCTAAGCCGGCATTCGGAGCTCCTTACCGGATGGCCCCGAAGGAGTTGGTGGAGTTTCGAAGCCTGCTATAGGAGCTAGTGGAAGCCGGATTTGTCCGGTCTAGCTCTTCATCATGGGGAGCTCCAGTATTGTTCGTCAAAAAGAAGGATGGGACACTTTGATTATGTATCGACTACCGTGCCTTGAACAAGCTGACGGTCCGGAACACATATCCTCTGCCAAGGATAGATGAACTATTTGATCAGTTGGAGGGACCTCACTAGTTTTCAAAGCTAGATCTAATGTCGGGGTACTACCAGCTGTGCATTCAGGAGGAGGACATCCCGAAGACAGCCTTTAACAGTAGATACAGATTGTACGAGTTTACCGTGATGCCCTTAGGGCTCACGAATGCATCCTCCGCGTTCATGAGTTTGATGAACCGGGTATTTGAGCCAAATCTGGATGTCTTCGTCATCATGTTTATTGACGACATCCTCATCTACTCAAGGACAGAAGAGGAGCATGCGAGACACCTGGCACTGACGTTGGGAAAGCTCTGAGAGCACAAGCTGTTTGCTAAGTTCAGCAAGTGTCAGTTTTGGCTAAAAGAGGTGGCCTTTTGGGCCATATTATCAGTGGAGCGATAGTCCTAGAGATTGGTGAGCTCATTTTAGTGGAATCTCCACGGCCAAGTCTCCGCACTAATTATTTTGAAACTTAGGATCTCTTTTTATTAAAAGTTTATTTTAGTTCTAATTTAATTCAGTGCCTTCGAGCTAAGCTCTTCATCGGCTCCACCCTTTATTATGCTTTTATTTTCTGCCTTTTATTTATATATATTACCCGACAAGTAATTATCGGTAAAATAATAGTCCCCTCTAGGGAAGTGTAGAAATAATCGAACCGACATCGAGAACAATACGACCCCGATATTCCACCCGGAATATCTTGTACTACTCACGATAGGTGCACTTGCCTCCTTTCGTTAAAACTCGATCACACTTTTTTATATCCAAATAAATAAATACGCGCGCCCCGTTTTCTAATTAAAAACCAAATCTGCTTTTCTACTTAAATAAAATCGCCTGGGGCGCCGCGCATCCTCACCTATTTTTGGAGTTTTAACCGCATTAAGTTTTCAGACGTGATCCGAAAAATAATCAGTCAAGTTTTTGGCGCCATTGTCGGGGAACATTCGTGTCGTTATTTCGAACTCTGGAATACTATTAATTTTACCCATTATCTATGTACAAAAAAATATGGCCAACATAAATTAAATTAATAATAAGTATTATTAATAAAAACTTAAAAATATAAAAAAAAATTACTTCAAAAAAAACAAAAAATTAAAAAAATTATGTTATAATTATCTATAAAATTATATAAATAAAATAACGTCATTTTCTACTAACAAAAACTAACTAACTTAAAAACTAAAAAATCCAACAATCTAAAAACCTGAAAAACGAAAAATAATCAATCAAGTTTTTGGCGCCGTTGCCGGGGAACTTTTCGTGTCGTTATTTTGACCCCTGGAAACCTATTAATTTTACCTATTTTTATATATATCTATACTAAAAATTAAAAAAGGGCCCACAAAAAATTTTATTACTAATAAATAATAATACTAACAATAATAATAATAATAATAAAAGTATAAAACTACTAAAAAAACTTTAAAAAATAACTTATTTTATACTTATTATTTTATATATTTATTTATAAAAAAACAAAAATGAAATAGCGCTATTTCCACCAAAAAATTAAAAAACCTATAAAACTAAAACAATGAAAAATCTCTAAAAAAACCAAAACAAATCTAAAAAATGAAAAAACTTAACAAAAAATATTTTGCATTATTTTTTTTATGAAAAAAAACGATATACCAAAAAACTTAAAAAAAAAAGAAAAACCTTAAAAAACACAAAATTTTTTTATTTTTATGAAAACAAAAAAACAAAAAAAATAATAATAAAAACCAAAAATATATATCCAAAAACCCTCAAAAACAAAATATATAACTAAAAAACCTACCTAAAAAATCAACTAAAAAATAAAAAATCTACTTTAAAAAAACACAAAAAAGTAATAATTTGATTTTTAAAAATGTATATATTTTGCTTATTTTTTTTTCTCTTGTTTTGCTTTGGCATGCTTCCTATTTTTGTGCGAGCTAGGGGAGTGCATTTCTATACACCCTCAAAATCTAAGACGTTAGCTTCGAGTCACACACACACACACCCCCTACCGCCCACAACCCTTTTTAGTCGAGTCTATCTTTTTCGTTTTTACGTTATCTTTTTGCTTCTTTCTTTCTTCTAAATAATACAGGGTTTCACCCCGGGCCTCCCAGATCTCGTCTTAGGGAAGCTTCTACCCTCATTTTTTCATTTTTGTAAATATTATGATCTGTATATTATCATTCCGCATACTTAGGCTGCAACATTGGGGACAATGTTTGGTTTAAGTATGGGGGTGTTTTCCTATTCTGCATTTTTTATTATTCCATACTCATAAAAAATACAAAAAAATTACAAAACTTAAAACCTAAAAAATTTTCCTTGCTTTTTATAATAAAAAAACTCAAAAAAAATCATAAAACAAAAACAAAAATCACAAAGAAAAAACTCATAAAACATCAAAAAAATTAAAAAAACATTTTTCTTTTTCCTTTGTAAATATTTCTTTGTAAAAATAATTCTCTTTCTCCCCCCCCCCCCCCGCCCCTCTTCTTATTTGTAAAGCTTGCTTTTTAGCATGTCCGCGGCGTTCGACTCATCGAACCAACCACCCAAAGAGTCTGTTCGTGGGCCATCGAGTTTTTACAAAAATAAAATCAAAAATTCACAAACCTTAGAGAATAATAACTTATAATACAAAAAAGATAAAAACACAAAAAATTTCAAAAATAAAAAATAATGTTAATCAAAATTTAAAAAAATAATAATAACCCCAAAAAAATCCAAAATTATTTTGTAACGAATAAATCGAATAACTCATTCTTAACCTTTTTCGCTCTCCAATAATATAGTTGCGAAATAATTTATAAGCGAATTATTTTAATTCTTAGCTTACTATTCGTTTATTAATTGGAGATCGATAGATTTAGATATCTGGAGTTAAGTTTTAAAAATTTTGGTATGCTTTTTTATTTATATAAGGTACCTGTTTTCAGCACCACTTCTATTTATCTAAATAGTTGCATATTTATTTTGTTAGAAATAACAATCTTAGATTTCAAGTTATGATAACTCTAAGTTTTTTTTTGAAATTTAGGAATGTTTAATTTATAAAAGTTGCTCTCAAAAGTTTTTTATTAAATCTAGTTTTATTTTTGAAAAAACCCTATCACTTTTTTCTCATGTCATACTTGACATGATTTCGATCTTAAAAGATCTTATGTCAATGGGAATAAGATTTCGTTCTGTAAACATAGGCATCCAATATTTCAAAAGATTATATGTTACAGAGTAAGAGGATAAAATTCGTTACTCCTATACATATACATTGGATTATTATGAAGATTGTAAAAAAAATTATGTTATGGAAAATAAGATTTTGTTTTCCTAACATCCATTTTAGAAAAAAAAAATCATTAGAGATTCGAGCGAAAAAATATACCCTCGCCTCTAAAAATTCTAAGCCTTCTTCATATACCACGATATCTCCCTCCGCCAAATTCAAAACAATTCTAGATTTATTTTTAAAATCTGTTTGAGAGCATAATTTGTAAATTAAATTATTTCCTTTAATTTTTCCAAGCTACAGTTTCATAAATCCAATCTATTTTTGTTAACATCACAAATAAAATTTTTGCTATCTATTCGATTATATCCGAAGTTTTTAGCTGAAACTCTTCCTTTATTTAAATTTTTGGCATAATTTAAGATTTAACTCGTATACCCCGGATATTCATTTTGATCCTTCTTTCAATTAAGTCAAGCGGTAGATAAACTTAGGATTTTTTTAATTCATTATAAATTCATCTCCAACTTTTGCTCTGGAATAGCAAAAGCTTAAGTATGGGGGTATTTGATGAGTTGTAAATATTCGCATTTTTATGTACATAAATTTAGTCTGTTCTGTGTTTTTTCGTTTATTTTTAATTGTTTTTGTTCAATAAAATGCTCCTTTTAGTGTAAATATTTTGCTAATTTACTTATTTTATTTTTCAGAAAAAAAGTACAAAAAATGCCAAAAACAGTAAGTACATGCCCATGTACTTACTGGTCACGCCCGTGTCCAGGGCGTGACACGACAAAATCCAGCAAAATGAACAAATTTTGAAGAAATAGCTTGACACGCCTGGTCACATGCCCGTGACATGACCCGTGTCCAGCACTCGACGATTTCCGCTCGATGATTTCCGTTCGAAGATCGTCGAACACCCGTCATGCTTGTGACCTGGGGAGTGACCACTCCATCAAGCTCGACGAAATGTTCCGCTCGACGATTCTCCGCTCGACAATTTTGCCGCTTGACGACTTTCCGCTTGACGATCGTCGAACCCCCGACACTCCCAGAGTCATGCCGTGACCTGGGGTATGACTTCTCCACCTGGCCCGACAAACCGCCGCCGATGACTTTTGACGCAAACGACGCCCAGTTCAACCTCCCCGACACGCCCACCGTCACGCCCGTGACCTGGGGCGTGACCGCCGCGATTTCAACCGCCAAGTCAAATCTCAAGTCAAATCATCAGCCGTGATTTGAATAGTACTGACACGCCCATGGTACACGCCCGAGACTTAGGGCGTGTACCATGAAATTGTTCCTATAAATTGACCCCTTCTGTTTCGAGCTGCTGTTTCAATTTTCTGAACCATTTTGTATAGGGGTCGGCTGTTAAATGCATTTCAAAGCTATGTAAAGTTAATTTCTCCCCCTCTCTTATGTTTGTTTTTTGCTTTCTGTAACTCTCATTTTAGCTTAATAAATGTTTAGATTTTTGTCTCTTTATGTGGTTTTGGAATGGATCTAAGCACCTCTTAGCAATCTTATTCTTTCTTTGTTTTAATTTTGTTTTTCATTTACTTTCAGTACGTGTGTATGTGTGTGTATGAGATTAATTTTCATACTCTTATACTTAGTCATTTGTACTTAGTTTTTTGTTAGACTTAGGATTTTTCTAACTTTTATGCATTCCTATAAGCCCGTAAAAAAGCATTTTCAAAGTGGTTTTGATTTTTCACTAACTTAGATTTTCCGTTTAGGTCGTAAAACTTTTATTCCTTTTTAGTTTATTTTCACTTTTTAACCACTTTTGCGGAGTTATAGGAATGTTTATATAGTCGTTTTAATTTTTCGAACACTTCGTTTTTGCTTTTATTTTCAAAAACTTTTTGCCCGTTTAAATTTTATTTCTTCATTTTATGCATTTCTACCGCATTCTATCGGTAGAAATGTATTCATTTCAATTTTTCGAGCACTTACACTTTTCGTTTATTTTGCAAAAACTTTTGCTCCTTTTAATTTTATTTTCACTTTTTATTCATTTCTACCGCATTTTAGAGGTAGAAATGTAGCATTTCTACCACATTTTAGCTGTAGAAATGTAGTCGTTTTAATTTTTCAGCAACTTCATTTTTCTTATTTTTTGTACGTATGCGTGCGTGGAGTTAGTTTTTATTGCTTTCATTCAATTCTGAAGAGTGCGTGCGTGTGTTGCATTTATTTTCGCCTACTCGTTAAGAGTTAAATGGCGTGCTTTTATTTCCCGCCTACTCGTTTGAGTAGAACTTGTACGTGTGCGTTTTCATTTTTGTTGTGTGTGTGCGTATTTCAATTCCAGTAGAGTGTGTTTACTTTCTGTAGAGTGGGTGTGTTTAAATTTTATGTCGAGTGCGTGAGTGTTAGCTTTTATTTTCCGCCTACTCGCTAGGAGTTAAATGGCTGGATTTTATTTACCGCCTACTCACTTGGGTTAAATGACCGGTCTTTATTGTAATAATTGGAATGAACTTGTAAATGCATTTATTTTCTCCTACTCGTTTAAGTAGGACTTGCTTTCTTTTTCCCGCCCACTCATTTGAGCCGGGACTCGCACTTTACTGCTTTCATTTCAGTGCTACTCGTTTGAGTAGGACTTGCAATTTACTGCTTTTCATTTACTGCTTTCATTTTCCTGCTTTATTTTACTGCTTTAATTTTTTGCTTTTTCATCACTATCGTCCCCATTCTGATGAGTGGCTAACGTTCTTAGCCCTCAGTATCAAAGAGCATTGGGACAGATAAAATAACTTAAAATAAATAAAGGTCTCATTTTTCTAATTAATTAAAAACACTTAAGGTTTGCCCGGGGTTTACGACGGGTAGGACCACATAATCGATGTGTGGGCCCTATTTCCGTAGTCCATACGCTAGCTAGTCGAGAGGTCGTACGTATGGAACGATCGCCCCTTGGTAAATGGAGTTCTGCACTAACCCTCGAGAGAGGAGGCGTGCCAACTCTACCGGATTGGGTTCCCCACCCAATAGCAAGGTTCTTAGCATAATGCGGGCATTAAGAGGAATCCTTCATCGGACGAGAGCCCGGTCGAATAGTCTTAATGTTCAGGTGAGCGATAGTCCTAGAGATAGGTAAGCTCATTTTAGTGGAACCTCCACGGCCAAGTCTCCGCCCTAATTATTTTGAAACTTAGGATCTCTTTTTATTAAAAGTTTATTTTAGTTTTAATTTAATTTGGTGCATTCGAGCTAAGCTCTTCATCGACTCCACCCTTTATTATGCTTTTATTTTCTGCCTTTTGTTTATATATATTACCCGACAAGTAATTATCGGTAAAATAATAGTCCCCTCCAGGGAAGTGTAGAAATAATCGAACCGACCCCGAGAACAATACGACCTCGATATTCCACCCGGAATATCCTGTACTACTCACGATAGGTGAACTTGCCTCCTTTCATTAAAACTCGATCACACATTTTTATATCCAAATAAATAAATACGCGCGCCCCGTTTTCTAAATAAAAACAAATCCGTTTTTCTACTTAAATAAAATCGCCCGGGGAACCGCGCTTCCTCACCTATTTTTGGAGTTTTAACCGCATTAAATTTTCGGACTTGATGCGAAAAATAATCAATCAAGTTTTTGGCGCCGTTGCCGGGGAACATTTGTGTCGTTATTTCGAACTCTGAAATACTATTAATTTTACCTATTATCTATGTACAAAAAAATATGGCCAACATAAATTAAATTAATAATAAGTATTATTAATAAAAACTTAAAAAATATAAAAAAACTACTTCAAAAAAAACAAAAAATTTAAAAAATTATGTTATAATTATCTATAAAATTATATAAATAAAATAACGTCGTTTTCTGCTAACAAAAACTAACTAACTTAAAAACTAAAAAATCCAACAATCTAATAACCTGAAAAACAAAAAATAATCAATCAAGTTTTTGGCGCCGTTGCCGGGGAACTTTTTGTGTCGTTATTTTGAACCCTGGAAACCTATTAATTTTACCTATTTTTATATATATCTATACAAAAAATTTAAAAAGGGCCCACAAAAATTTTTATTACTAATAAATAATAATAATAATAATAATAACAATAATAAAACTACTAAAAAAAACTTAAAAAAATAACTTATTTTATACTTATTATTTTATATACTTATTTATAAAAAAACAAAAATGAAATAGCGCTATTTCCACAAAAAAAATTTAAAAACCTATAAAACTAAAACAATGAAAAATCCCTAAAAAACCAAAATTAAATCTAAAAAATTAAAAAACTTAACAAAAAATATTTTGCATTATTTTTTTATGAAAAAATAACGATATACCAAAAAACTTAAAAAAAAGAAAACCTTAAAAAAACACAAAACATTTTTTATTTTTATGAAAACAAAAAAACAAAACAAAAAATAATAATAAAAACCAAAAAAATATATCTAAAAACCCTCAAAAACCAAAAAAAAAAACTAAAAAACCTACCTAAAAAATCAACAAAAAATAAAAAATCTACTTTAAAAAAACACAACAAAATAATAATTTGATTTTAAAAAAATGTATATATTTTGCTTTTTTTATTTTCTCTTATTTTGCTTCGACGCGTTTCTCATTTTTGTGCGTGCTAGGGGAGCGCATTTCTGTACACCCTCAAAAGCTAAGACGTTAGCTTCGAGTCACACACACACACACCCCCTACCGCCCAGAACCCTTTTTAGCCGAGTCTATCTTTTTCATTTTTATGTTATCATTTTGCTTCTTTCTTTCTTCTAAATAATGCAGGGTTTCACCCCGGGCCTCCCAGATCTCGTCTTAGGGAAGCTTCTGCCCTCATTTTTTCATTTTTGTAAATATTATGATCTGTATATTATTGTTCCGCATACTTAGACTACAACATTGGGGACAATATTGGGTTTAAGTATGTGGGTGTTTTCCTATTCTGCATTTTTTATTATTCCGTACTCATAAAAAATACAAAAAAATTACAAAACTTAAAACCTAAAAAAATTTATTATTTTTTATAATAAAAAACTCAAAAAAAATCATAAAACAAAAACAAAAATCACAAAAAAAAACTTATAAAACATCAAAAAAATTAAAAAAACATTTTCTTTTTCCTTTGTAAATATTTATTTGTAAAAATAATTCTCTTTCCCCCCTCTTCTTATTTGTAAAGCTCGCTTTTTAGCATGCCCGTGGCGTTCGACTCATCGAACCAACCACCCAAAAAGTCTGTTCGCGGGTCATCGAATTTTTACAAAAATAAAATCAAAAAATTCAAAAACCTTAGAGAATAATAACTTACAATACAAAAAAAGATAAAAACCCTAAAAATTTCAAAAATAAAAAAATAATGATAATCAAAATTCAAAAAAATAATAAAAACCCCAAAAAAATCCAAAAATATTTTGTAACGAATAAATCGAATAACTCATTCTTAACCTTTTTCGCTCTTCAACAATATAGTTGCAAAATAATTTATAAGTGAATTCTTTTAATTCTTTGTTTACTATTCGTTTATTAATTGGAGATCGATAGATTTAGATATATGTGGTTAAGTTTTAAAAATTTTGGTATGCTTTTTTATTTATATAAGGTACCTGTTTTCAGCACCACTTCTACTTATCTAAATAGTTGCATATTTATTTTGTTAGAAATAACAATCTTAGATTTCAAGTTATGATAACTCCAAGTTTTTTTTTTGAAATTTAGGAATGTTTAATTTATAAAGGTTGCTCTCAAAAGTTTTTTATTAAAACTAGTTTTATTTTTGAAAAAACCCTATCACTTTTTTTTCATGTCATACTCTACATGATTTCGATCTTAAAAAATTCTATGTTAATGGGAATAAGATTTCGTTCCGTAAACATAGGCAGCCAATATTTGAAAAGATTATATGTTACGGAGTATGAGAATAAAATTCGTTACTCCTATACATATACATTGGATTATTATGAAGATTGTAAAGAAAATTATGTTATGGAAAATAAGATTTCGTTTTCCAAACATCCATATTCGAAAAAAAAAATCATTAGAGGTTCGAGCAAAAAAATATACCCTCACCTCTAAAAATTCTAAGCCTTCTCCATATACCACGATATCTCCCTCCGCCAAATTCAAAACAATTCTAGATTTATTTTAAAAATCTGTTTGAGAGCATAATTTGTAAATTAAATTATTTTCTTTAATTTTTTCAATCTATAATTTCATAAATCCAATCTATTTTTGTTAACCTCACAAATAAAATTTTTGTTATCTATTCGATTATATCCGAAGTTTTTAGCTGAAACTCTTCCTTTATTTAAATTTTTGGCATAATTTAAGATTTAACTCGTATACCCCGGATATTCATTTTGATCCTTTTTTCAATTAAGTCAAGCAGTTAATAAACATAGGATTTCTTTAATTCATTATAAATTCATCACCAACTTTTGCTCTAGAATAGCAAAAGCTTAAGTATGGGGGTATTTGATGAGTTATAAATATTCGTATTTTTATGTACATAAATTTAGTCGGTTCTGTGTTTTTCCTTTATTTTTAGTTGTTTTTGTTCAATAAAATGCTCCTTTTAGTGTAAATATTTTGCTAATTTACTTATTTTATTTTTCAAAAAAAAAGTAAAAAAATGCCAAAAACAGTAAGTACACGCCCGTGTACTTACTGGTCACTCCCATGTCCAGGGCGTGACACGGAAAAATCCAGCAAAATGAACCAATTTTGAAAAATAGCTTGACAAGCCCGTGAGACGATCCGTGTCCAGCGCTCGACGATTTCCGCTCGACGATTTGCGCGTTCGACGATTTTCGTTCGACGATCGTCGAACACCCGTCACGCCCGTGACCTGGGGCGTGACCACTCCATCAAGCTCGACGAAATGTTCCGCTCGACGATTCTCCGCTCGACGATTTTGCCGCTCGATGACTTTCCGCTCGACGATCGTCGAACCCCCGACACGCCCAGAGTCACGTCGTGACCTGGGGCATGACTTCTCCACCTGGCCCGACAAACCGCCGCCGACGACTTTCGATGCAAACGGCGCCCAGTTCAACCTTCCCGACACGCCCACCATCACGCCCGTGACCTGGGGCGTGACCGCCGCGATTTCAGCCGCCATGTCAAATCTCAAGTCAAATCGTCGGCCGTCATTTGAATAGTACTGACACGCCCATGGTACACGCCCAAGACTTAGGGCGTGTACCATGAAATTTTTCCTATAAATTGACCCCTTCTGTTTTGAGCTGCTGTTCCAATTTTCTGAACCATTTTGTATAGGGGTCGGCTGTTAGATGCATTTCAAAGCTATGTAAAGTTACTTTCTCCCCCTCTCTTATGTTTGTTTTCTGCTTTCTGTAACTCTCATTTTAGCTTAATAAATGTTTAGATTTTTGTCTCTTTATGTGGTTTTGGAATGGATCTAAGCCCCTCTTATGCAATCTTATTCTTTCTTTGTTTTAATTTTATTTTTTGTTTACTTTTAGTACGTGTATGTTTGTGTATGAGATTAATTTTCATACTCTTATACTTAGTCATTTGTACTTAGTTTTTTGTTAGACTTAGGATTTTTCTAGCTTTTATGCATTCCTATAAGCCCGTAAAAAGTGTTTTCAAAGTGGTTTTGATTTTTCACTAACTTAGATTTTTCTTTTAGGTCATAAAACTTTTATTCTTTTTTACTTTATTTTCACTTTTTAACCACTTTTGCGGAGTTATAGGAACGTTTATATAGTCGTTTTAATTTTTCGACCACTTCATTTTTGCTTTTATTTTCAAAAACTTTTTGCCCGTTTAAATTTTTTTTCTTCATTTTATGCATTTCTACCGCATTCTATCGGTAGAAATGTATTCATTTCAATTTTTCGAGCACTTGCACTTTTCGTTTATTTTGCAAAAACTTTTGCTCCTTTTAATTTTATTTTCACTTTTTATTCATTTCTACCGCATTTTAGTGGTAGAAATGTAGTCGTTTTAATTTTTCAGCAACTTCGTTTTTCCTATTTTTGGTACGTGTGCGTGCGTGGAGTTAGTTTTTATTGCTTTCGTTCAATTCTGAAGAGTGCGTGCGTGTGTTGCATTTATTTTCGCCTCCTCATTAAGAGTTAAATGGCGTGCTTTTATTTCCCACCTACTCGTTTGAGTAGGACTTGTACATGTGCATTTTCATTTCTGTCGTGTGTGTGCGTATTTTAATTTCAGTAGAGTGTGTTTACTTTCTGTAGAGTGGGTGTGTTTTAATTTTATGTCGAGTGCATGAGTGTTAGCTTTTATTTTCCGCCTACTCGCTAGGAGTTAAATGGCTGGATTTTATTTACCGCCTACTCACTTGAGTTAAATGGTCAGTCTTTATTGTAATAATTGGAATGGACTTGTAAATGCATTTATTTTCTCCTACTCGTTTGAGTAGTACTTGCTTTCTTTTTCCCGCCCACTCATTTGAGCCGGGACTCGCACTTTATTGCTTTCATTTCAGTTCTACTCGTTTGAGTAGGACTTACAATTCACTGCTTTCCATTTTCTGCTTTCATTTTCCTACTTTATTTTTCTGCTTTAATTTTCTGCTTTTTCATCGCTGCCATCCTCATTCTGATGAGTGGCTAACGTTCTTAGATCTCAGTATCGAAGAGCATTGGGACAGATAAAATAACTTAAAATAATTAAAGGTCTCAATTTTCTAATTAATTAAAAACACTTAAGGTTTGTCCGGGGTTTACGACACGTATGACCACATAATCGATGTGTGGGCCCTATTTCTGTAGTCCATACGCTAGCTAGCCGAGAGGCCGTGCGTATGGACCGATCGCCCCTTGATAAATGGAGTTCCGCACTAACCCTCGAGATAGGAGGCGCGCCAACTCTACCGGATTGGGTTCCCACCCAATAGCGGGGTTCTTAGCGTAATGCGTGGATTAAGAGGAATCCTTCGTCAAACAAGAGCCCGGTCAAATAGTCTTAATGTTCAGGTGAGCGATAGTCCTAGAGATAGGTGAGCTCATTTTAGTGGAACCTCCACGGTCAAGTCTCCGCCCTAATTATTTTGAAACTTAGGATCTCTTTTTATTAAAAGTTTATTTTAGTTCTAATTTAATTCGGTGCCTTCGAGCTAAGCTCTTCATCGGCTCCACCCTTTATTATGCTTTTATTTTCTGCCTTTTGTTTATATATATTACCCGACAAGTAATTATCAGTAAAATAATAGTCCCCTCCAGGGAAGTGTAGAAATAATCGAACGGACCCCGAGAACAATACGACCTCGATATTCCACCCGGAATATCTCGTACTACTCATGATAGGTGCACTTGCCTCCTTTCGTTAAAACTCGATCACACCTTTTATATCCAAATAAATAAATACGTGCGCCCCGTTTTCTAAATGAAAACCAAATCCGCTTTTCTACTTAAATAAAATATCCCGGGGCGCCGCGCATCCTCGCCTATTTTGGGAGTTTTAACCGCATTAAGTTTTCGGACTTGATGCGAAAAATAATCAATCAATGGCCTTGGAGTTGGTGAAGATGTTGGAGGAGATGCATATATCCTTAGTGTTCGAGGATGACCCAGAGCTATATACGGAGTACCTAGAATCGATGACTGCCACCGATGACATTCAGGATCGTATCAGGGACGGGCAGAGGCTGGATGCGAGGGCAGAGCCGATATTCAGAGCCTTGGAGGAAGGCACGGTAAGGGATTACTCCTTGAGGGATGGACTGCTATGTTTTAGAGGCAGGGTTTATATACCAGCAGGAGGCCAGATTCGAGAGGATATCATGTTAGAGGCACACTATAACAGATACTCAGTGCACCCGGGGATCACTAAGATGGCAGCAGACCTGAAAAAGACGATATATTGACCGGGTATGAAGAAGGACATTACATATTTTGTGACGCATTGCGAGGCTTGTCAGCTCGTAAAGGCGGAGTGCCAGAATCCGTCCGGGATACTACAGCCACTTCTAGTGCCAGAGTGGAAGTTTGAGGGCATAGCCATGGATTTTATACATGGGCTACCCCGATCTCGTGTGGGGAATGATTTGATCTGGGTGATTGTCGATAGACTGACGATAGTTGCCAGGTTCATTCTGACTACGAAGGACTCTCCAATCAGTGTGCCAGTACGGAGGTTCGTCGAGCAGTTTGTGCGCTATCATGGGGTGCCCAGGTCGATCATGTCAGATCGGGATGGACGATTTACGTCCAAGGAGTGGAGGACAATTCACGCTTACCTGGGTCCTAGGTTGACGTTCAGCACGACTTTCCACCCCCAGATAGATGGACAGACGGAGCACACCAATCGGACAATGAAAGATCTTATGCGCCTATGCATTTTGGACCGCGGAAAACCTTGGGAGAGACTGCTGCCGCTGATCGAGTTCTCATACAATAACAGCCATCAGTCCAGCATAGGCATGGCCCCTTATGAGGCATTATACGAACGAAGGTGCAGGATCGCACTATCCTGGGTTCACGATGAAGATCTGAAGGCACTCGGCTCAAAGTTTGTGGAGGACACTGATGCTCAGGTTAGATTGATCTGGGACAGGATGTTGGAAGCCCAGAGTAGGAAGGCCAAATAATACGATGCTCGGTATCATAAGGTAGAGTTCCAGGTGGGATACCGGGTCTTCTTGAAGATACGTCCGATGCATGGGGTCTCGCGGGTTCGCGGGCGGAAGAAGCTCAGTATGAGATACATAGGGCCTTACAGGATCCTGGAGCGGATTGGCCCCTTGGCTTATAGACTGGAGCTGCCGCCGGAGTTGGTGGGATTGCATGACCTCTTCCATGTCTCTTCACTTAGGAGGGCTCTGTTACGCCCTGAGCAGCTGATTTCCACTGCAGACGGCCCAGTGGCCTAAGATCGTTCAGTCAGAATGGAACCGATCATGATCGATGATACGGCGTTGTGGGTCTTGCGACGTAAGAAGGTTCCGCTAGTCAAGGTTCTATGGAGAAATCATGGACAGGAGGAGCGCACTTGGGAGCCACAGGACTTGATGCAGCAAACGTACCTAGAACTCTTCGAGTTAGGTATACCTTCAACTCCTAGGGATGTTACATACTTTTACTTCCGTAGAAACCCCGTAGGCTTAACTTTAATTTCGGGGAAAAAATTTTATTTTTATATATTGGGATTAGTAACATCCCTCAAACAACTAGACCCCCGAGAATGGTTTTGTCATGACTGGGTCATGACAAAACCATAAGAAGCTCAAAGGACCAAGTGAACAAGGGCCAAGGTGAAAATCACCTTGGTCTGCCTATAGCAGAGTCTCACCACCAGACTTAGGGTTTGACTTTATGGCTCCAACTTGACCCCATGACCCTACCACAACACCCTAAACCCTCTTGGGTGGTCCATATGGTCACTAAAGACCCAATGGGGACAGGCAAAGTGGATAAGTTGGCTTAAGTCCACCCTAACCCTAAATGGGTCAAACTAGCCTACTTAGGATCAATTGACCTTCCCTTAGCTAAGTGAACCCCATACATGCCCTCCTAACCATAAAATGAGGTCAATGGGTCACTAGGGACCCATTGGGGTCAACACAAGAGGCTAAGTTGACCCAAGTCAACCTTAGCCCTAAAAAGGTCAAGGTGCCCTAACTAAGGGCAATTGTCCTCTAACATGCCCAATTGACCATACTTAGACCTCCCCAAGCCCTAAGGAAGGCCAATGGGTCACCAAGGACCCATTGTGGTCAACAAAAGAGGTTAGGTTGACCCAAGTCAACCTTAATCCGAAAAAGGTCAAAGTGCCCTAACTAAGGGTCAAGTGACCCCCAAGATGCCCAACCAACCCTACACAAGTCTTCCTAGACCTTGGGGAAGGCCAATGGGTCACCAAGGACACATTGGGGTCAACCTAAATGGTCATGTTGATCAAGGTCAACTCTATTCAAGTGTTAGGTCAAACTTAGCTCAAATAGGTTAACCCAAGCTCAAGCCCAATCCACTTGGGCTAACCTCAGGTTAATTATCTAATATTATGAGTTAGTGGGGTTCCAATAGGCTGGAAGAGAGATCAAAATCGTCCATGATGACTAGGAGAGAGAAAACTTTCTTTTTGCCCTTTAATGGAGGAGAGAGAAAATAAGGGAGAAGGCCATCCATGGCATAGGGAGGCCAAGGGCCACCCTTTATTGCTGGATTCAACTCCTCTGGGGAAGAGGAGCAGTTTCCAGCCATTTTTCGGCCAGTTTGAGCCCATGTTCACCCCTCACCACCATGGCCGAAATTTCCCATTCATGGCCATTAATGGCCATTGATGTTATACCCTTCCCCTCCCCCATTTGATGGTTTTAAAAGCTTCCTTAGGACCAGAGGAGTTGTTTCCACACCTTCCAAGAAGATTTCGAGCCACTTGACTGTACTGTTGTAGAACTCTGGCGACCCCTCCAGCGCAAATGGCAACCTGGCGATCGGCTCGACTCTAGACCACCAATAAGGTCCTCCTCTACTCCTCTCTTCGTGGGCTAGATCTTTAGATATTTTAGGAGAGAAATTAGGCTCAATTGAGCCCGATTGGGAGAGAGAATTTTTGGAATTTCCATGGTTTTTTAACCTTTCAGGTTCGCCGGAAACCACCCCTCTGGCGGCCGTACCGCCGCCCGGCGATAGCCCCCACCTCAACATAGGTGGTGGTGGTGGTGGCCGGCTAGGGAGGTGGTTGGGTGGCCAGGAAATCGGCTTGGAAGGTGCTCCAGGTTGGGTGAATCCTGGCCTTTGGCTAGAGGAAGAAGATGATTCCAGGGCCCTTGGATTTGCTTTAAGATCCGTGCTGGATCTGATTTTATTAATTCCTGTTTTATTAATTTCTGTCTCATTACTGGGCTGTTGTTAAATTAAATATTAAAAATACCTAGGTGCTGTTTCAGAGAAAATTATCAACATTAAAATGGTAGATCTATGGGTCTAATCTATTTTAAAATTGATTCCATCCAATTTGGGTAAGTGGTGTGACCACAACACTCATTTTGGTGGGATCTATACCTAGGGCTAGTCAGAGACTTAAATGTGTGCCCCCACTTCACCATATGTCTAAATGTTCTGAAATTTGGACAGGGAGTCATTCTAACCTATAGCTAGGTGATGCCCAAAATTGGGAATTTTTGGAGACACTTGTTCTATAGTTTTTGAAACTATTTAATAATCCTATGGTAATTTAATTAGGGGACCTAATGACCTCCAAACCCTCCCAAATTTTGGTGGGTGGTCCTTAAGGTCATCATAAGGATATGTATAAATTTTCATCCCTTTTGGTGTTGATTTGGTTTGGAAATAAGCAAACCCTAGCCTTGCCCTAAAAGGGGTAATTAGGTCAAAAGTGCCCCTTGTGGGTTTGAGTGGCCAAACCACCTCAATAGAGGTTGAAATTTGGGTCACTAGTTTGACGTGACATTTAACACCCTCATATGGATTATGGGGTGGATTAGGGTGGATTTACCCGAGGACCCTAGTTCTAACCCTAAGGTTGAACTTTGGGGGATTGTGAAGGACATAGGAGGTTATGTTCTTGGATAGACTTGGGGATCAGTCCATGAGATCCTAGGGTGGTGAAATGCCCTAGGAAGGGATATGGTGGTACTTAGACACATGCACCCCACATAAAACACTTAATAAGTATTTATGACTTTAAACCCTAGAAGTTATCTTATGGGTCAAATGACCTTGAATCTTGATGATATTTTGGTATGGTTTATTTCATAGTGTTATTAACCTCTGGTATTTATCTTATGGTGTTTAGAGATCAGTAGATCATCCTTGTAGTAGTAACTTCCATAATGCCCTTTTGATGTTAATGATGAAAATATGATGCATATGTTGTAGAATGGTTTGAAATTTTGTAATAGATAATCAAACGACATTAGGTTGCACTAGTAGTTTATTTGGAGTGGTTGAAGCTTTATTTGTAGTACCTCCTTTGTAAAGTAAATTAGTGCACCTTACATGGATAAATAAGAAATAAATACTATAACTTGCTGGACAATTGTGATACTTAGTCAAGGAACATATTAGGACATATAGAAGCATGGAAAATTTTTTAAATGTTGTTTAATTGACATTTCAAGGGTGTGTCTTCATAAAGTGCCTTATGATGGTTTTCCTTAGGATAATCTTTTACCTGGTTTGCTGACTTGTGAATTTCATGAAACTTAGGAAGTGAAGGTTTATGATCATAATGTAGCTCCGCAAATTTTTGGGGAATTTTTGGACTAATATATTTGGTACTTCCTTCAATACCCCTATTTATATGAATTATTTTGGAATAAATATTTAAAGGTTAAATGTTTTATGAAAGTTTATGATATTTGATATTCACTGATATCTTGTTATCCTATAGTGTTCATAATTTTGAGTGGTCATACCCTAAGTAAATCTAGTACCTCATGTTCAAATCACTCATGGATTAATTTTGGGAAAAATTAATTGAATGCCAAATCTAATTATAAAATTATGATTTGCTGGATTTAGGCTAATCATGTCATGATAGACTCCCATTAATTATCATAAGGCTTTTAGATGAAAATTTGGAGTACCTCCTATCATGTACATCATATAGCCTAGGATGGTCTCCACATAGTGAAACTGCAAAAAAAAGAACTCCGAGAGTTGGGATATTATACTATTGGCAGAGGTCAGGTACAAGGGAGTTCATCATTGGGAATAATGATGGGTTAACCAGAGTAGGTGGTGCTCGGGATCGATGAAAAATCGGCATTCCCGCAGAGAGGAAGAGTCTTAATACATTAGGATTAGATCCAGTATAATATAAAAGAGATCGGGTAATGGGTAATAGCCAATAATAGTAAGTGACTTGTGAAAGGGAACGATGGGCTTCAGCTACCATCATAGTTCCTAGTGCCCTTTGAGAACCCTTCACTGGGTATGCCGGGAGCAGTCCTTGGCTAACCTGAATTGTAAGAATAAATTTAAAAGAGCAACTAGTATAACTAGGGTTCCACATTCACACACCCCGGTAGCTCAGGAGGGTGGTTTGGTTAGTTTGATTAGACATCCGAACGGTAGGTTCAGAAGGTAGATGTAACGGACGGGATAGTCCGGGTAGCTGGTGGCTCGGAAGGATTTGGATACATAAATAAGGTGGTGGGTCTTCGGTATTGGACAGTCGTTCACATCGATGTCAATACGTTGACTCGGCGGGTGTGGTTGACAATTAGCCAAAGAATGTCTGGTGGATATGGCCAACACTAGTACGTGGTGACTCTAGGTTGTGTCCTTCTAGAGGCATATGTAAGGGCTAGGACTAGTTGTAAGACCCCTCCCCCTTACCAAGGAGGCTCCCGGTCTTATATCGAGAACCGTCATCTTACGGTGGCACTCACTCACGGGTTAGTCAGCACGCAACACGCCGATCCTGCCGGCTAGTACGATCATATATCCTGTTCGGCCAAATGAGAGAAAGAAGTAAAAGCAGTATATAGAAATAACTAGTCCACAAGTCACAACACTATCAAATAATAATGAAAGCACGCAAGTCCAGAATGAGTATATCAAAAGAGAGAAAAAGGGCTAATGCCCAGTACATAATGACAAATCTCTCTCTCACAATTATCAACAAGCGGAAGCTATGCTATCACCAGAAGTCTCGTCCCACCTAACGACGGGCCATAGTAGTAGTAGTAGGTAGTGGTGGTATCAGCTCCTCATGCCCTGCCACCTAATCCTGTTGGTACTCCCTCTCCTCGAGCTCCTAAAATGATTGGTCACACAGACCGTTAGTCAAAAAGACTAAGTCGTTTCCTCCACACGTCGCCCCCGCAACTCCTAGGCACCGGGCGAGAGGATGAAGCGAAGGATAACAAGGGGTATAACAAAGGAAACAGGTGACAGTGAAATATACTAACAAGTACATATATATCAGTTATTTCTACTCTAGCAGTTTTATATATAAGGTATATGAACGGTATGAAGAACTGAACAGAAATAAGTAAAGTGTTGTAAGTAAACAAGTACTGAAAGTAAGCAGAGTAAATACAGCAAGTAAAATAAGCTACTACTACCATCACAGAAGTACCTTAACTTATATGAATGCTCATACAAACTTATAAGTTAAGGTTTCCAGAAATATAACTTATCATATAAAAGAGCCCATACTAATTTATATGATAAGGATCTATGGTGCGTATGACCTAGTTATGAATGTATGATGTGCATGCGTTTTATGGCTCATGCAAGTGTAACTCACGCACATGACTCTGTGATCCCAGACCTTTAGTTCCCACTTTTTGGAGCTAGCATCACTCTCTGGTACCACCATTGTGGCTATGGTAATAGTAGAGCGGGCGTCTCCACTCCTAGGCTGGTATACACATTACCGGGCTTAAACCTCCCATACGCCTTGTAACACCCCAAATCCCAGGATTGGGTTCAAGTTGGGTGACACGGTCTGGGACACGGGCGTATCCCAAGGTGTGTCCTACTCTGTATGGCTGAGCAGTCTGTCGAGTTCTCGACGAACTGCACTCGACGAGTTCTCGAGAGGGAACACACCTTGCGATACGAGAGTGTCAGGGGGCGTTTCCTCCTCTGGTCGATGAACTTCGCTCGACGAAATACCCGGTAGAGGCGTGTCTGCAGCCGTGTAAAGGCACACGGCCTGTGACATGGGCATGTTACATGGTCGTGTCCGTTTCTGGATTTGGCCAGGGCAGTGAGGCTTGGTGAACACGGGCAGGTCACGAGTGTGTCTCTGGGCACATGGCCTGTGACACGGGCGTGTCACATGGCCATGTCTTGCTCGGGTTGAGACGGGCGTGTCAAGTTACACGACCTGTGACACGAGAGTGTCACATGGCCGTGTACTGTTCTGGATGAGTCGGTTGTGTGTCGCTTAAGGTACACGGCCTGTGACACGGGCGTGTCACAGGCCGTGTTAGAAAAATTAGCCTTTTATGGCAAAATTGTGCCCATCCATTTTCTTCAGCTGGGATCTGATGGCCCAGGCTTCTCCCCCTACTTTAAGGCCGAGAATGAGAAGAGAATTCTCATTCTTCACTTAACCATTCTCTTTCTAAGGAAGTTAGAGAGAAGAGAGAGTAAGGAGGAGGAGGAGAGAGGAGTCGGCCACCGGTGGAGCTGCTGAGTTCCGATTCGAGATTCGAGGCCAGCGTTATGGAGGCAAGGCCAGCGTTTGGATTATCGATCCGGAAATGAAGTACGGAATAGGCATGCTGTGTGAAGCACATCTGGACAGGTTGGTATGGATTGGTGATGTTGCATTTACACACTGGAGAAGACTCTGTGATGTCATTACACGCCTCTATACACATCTTA
The DNA here is from genome assembly GCA_039583875.1 of Platanthera guangdongensis. Lineage (NCBI taxonomy): Eukaryota > Viridiplantae > Streptophyta > Magnoliopsida > Asparagales > Orchidaceae > Platanthera > Platanthera guangdongensis. The sequence continues at coordinate 95,938 of JBBWWR010000220.1, read as the reverse complement.
GGTGCACTCTAGAGTCTTGCGTACTATTTGCTGGATACCCACCAGTCTTCTTGGTCGAGTGTGCGTTCTTAGGGATCGTCCTCCAGAACACAGTGTAAAACAACCCACTAGCCCCTCAAACCTTCACACCTTGCCTGATTCATCGTACTGCCATCGGTGTGACGATTGGCCCAGTACCGCATGACTCGCCACAGGTTTATGCACATGCAAGATATTCCAACCCGAGCCTCCAGCTCGCAGGACCAACCTGTCTTGAATCCTTCTAACCCATCACGGGTGAGATTGCACACCAATACCTTTATTCTGAATCCCTCCAACCCATCACGGGTGAGATTGCACACCAGCGCCTTTATTCTAAATCCCTCCAACCCATCACGGGTGAGATTGCACACCAGTGCCTTTATTCTGAATCCCTCCAACCCATCACGGGTGAGAATGAGCATCAATGCCTTAGCCTATTAGACTACTCTTGTCTAGTGTTTATTATACCTAGCAGTTTAAGGTTAATCCCAGGACTGCCCAGGGCATGCCCGGTGAAGGGCTCTCGAGGGCACTAGGAGCTACGATGGTTTGAATCCCAAAGCACCCTTTCGTAAGGATATTTATTTTATTTAATATCTACCCATGATCCATACCCAGCTCTGGTTGTTACTCTGGAATGACCCTAATGAATTAAGTTATTATTGGGGAATCGACGGTCTTCCACCGGACTTTGTTCTAGTTACCATCCTTAGGGTCTTGTGCTCTATTGCTCGACATTATGGAGTGACCTACTAGGCACCAACCAGGGTTTGTCGTCCCAAAGTATTTATCAACTCAACCTTCTATCGTATCCCCTGTGGGTCACAGTGTCATGTGCTATATTTTGCTAAGCGCACCCATGGCCTAAGTAGATCCATATGACGTGTTATCCAAACTCTTGGGTCAGATTCCCCTAAATATTTATCATGGTTGTTATGATGTATGATAATAATTGAGCTATGTTTCATTATATATCTAAGGGATTAAGGGGCTTAAATTAATTCTTTTAATTGTGCGACCGGGTCATCATGAACATGAAGTACTACATATAATGGTTCAACCTACCTAAGGAATTTACTAGTGTTCTATAAGGTTAAATATTGTTGCCTATGAGATTTCATAATATTTCCATGCAAATTTCTATTTATTTCTCATTTAATATTAAAATTTCAATTCAATCACTTTCCAAATAAAGTACCTCAACTATTCAGCAAAAAATTCTGAGAAACTTTGTGGGTGTTCATGGTGATATAATAAGGCTACGTGCCGAATTTCCCAATCTTAATCAATGATCTGACCTAGCTTATATCTATTTAGATAATATTACCATAATGCCATTATTAGGGTTTTAAACATATACATACTTCCAATAATTCTCAATTAATTTATCAGAACTCAAAACACAATACTAAACCATTGTAAATTTTTTAATAATTTTAAAACAAAAATTTCCGTTATTTTTAATTAATTTCCAAAAGGGATAAAATGACAAAATCTACTTAAAATCCAAGGAAACATTATTAAACAGTGCCATAAATTTTTCCAGAGGTGAACTTTTCCCTACTAGAGCTTGTGCCAAAAATCCATTATTTAATGAATTATTTGCTCTATTTTCCAAATTTATTTCCTAACTAGACACATTTTCCAATAATTCCATTCCTATGAGCCTTTCTCCAGAGTTTCATGAACTTGCAATGACCCAATTGGGCAAAATCCACATTTTTCTATTTTTGCTATTGGCACCTCAATTTGAATATGTCAATCTCATGCATGTGGGATTTCCCAAACATGTAGAGGTCAAAATGACCTGTAATTTTTATCATGGATTTATATTGACCTAATGAACATCCCAACCAAATTTGGGGGGATTTGGAGTCATATGTCTCCAAAAATACACTTAATTAATTTCTAATGTTTCATCAAATACTATAGGAAACTTCTGACCAAAAATTCTCATTTTTGGTTAGACACTAGTTTCACACCTAACATAAGCCTGACCAAAATTTGAAGTCATGGTGACTTATGGTTTGGCTTAGGCATTTATTTTAAAATTTTCCCTAGCCAAGGACCAGTCTTGGTAGATTGGACCTACAGGGAGCCCTACTGCTCTAAACTTCAAGTTTAGGGTGTTAAAATAAAGTTAAGACCAGATCTAAAAATTTTATGTTGATTTCTAGATCTGAAATTGCATCTAAGGGGCCTATTTTTAACATGCAAAGTCATTGTAAATGTGTGACAAAAATAACATTGTTCATATTATTCAATATAATTAATCAATCTAGAATTAAATGGACGGCATCCGTTCATCGTCCCAAATAGCCAACGGTTGAGATTGAACCGTCATGAGTGAGTTTGCTGGGCCTTTTCCGGTTTCCTGGGCCGGCGCCACCGCCGGCGATTATTGCCACCACCTCCGTTGAGGTGGTGGCTAGCGTTTCCCGACGGTGAGGCTGTCGGAGGCGGCTCCTCCGGTGATCCCGAGCAAGAAGAAAAACTCGAGAAAATTCACACTTTCTCTCATGGTATCGGGCTCTATTGAGCCCGATGTCTCGCCTAATTGAGCTAGAAAGCTAGCACGGGGTGAGGTGAGGTGAAACGGACCTGCAGCCGGGCTTGGCGGCGCGTGCGGTGGTGGTGCTCCATGGCCGAAGCTTGCTCCGGTGAACTAGCCTAATTCTCTGTTTCTCCAGCAAAAGCCTTGCTCCAGTAGTCGAACTCCACTCATTTGCACCTCCTGAAGCTGATGGTGGGCTTAGATTCGGCTGGGAGTGGTTGTGGGAGAAGTTTGAGTTAAGGGTGTGGTCGGCCATGGCTTTAGAATTTCCTCCTGGCCACCAGGTGTCCCCAAACCCCTCCACCTTGCTGGAATAACCCTTGGAAGCTCAGCCAATAGCTTGGGCAGAGGGAAGGAGGGCCACATGGCCTCCATCTCCTCTCTTCCTCTCTTCTCTCTTCTCTTTTTCTCCAAAATGTCTAAATTGCCCCATGCATGCATTCTCTCTCCAATTTCAGGAGGGTAAGGGCTGTCATTAACCCTTTAGGCTAGTCATGGGCCTTGGCTCATGGGATTAGCCCATAAGGGGTGGGCTTGGTTCCTTCTTTTCTCTTTTAGGCCACTTTGTTGACTTGTTGACTTTTAGGTTGACTTGGTCAACATGGTGAGTCGGCTGAGCTCACTTGGAGGGTCATAGACCCTATGGCACCACACAACTTGGGTTGGGCCAAGGTGATGCCCTAATTGGGCTAATTGGGCCTTTAAGTGTGAGTTTGACCAAATTAGGGATTAGGGTTGACTTTGGTCAACATGGGTCAATAGGTGACCTAAAGATATGGCTTATGGTTCACTTAGGTTGTTATTAGGGTTAGGGGTGTAGTGGTGGGACCAATGTGTGGCTAAGACCCCAATTTGGGCTAGTTTGACTTGGGTTAACTTTGGCCCTATAGTGGGTCCCATATGACTACACCCTAACTCCATGGTTCAAACCTAGCCTAAACCCATGCCCCCACTACATGTCCTAACCCAACCTAAGTAGAGGGGTCAAATTGGAAATGAGATGTTACAAACCCCAATAAACAAAAGAAATAATTTCGTCCCCGAATTTTAAGTTCGGGTCTACGGGGTTTCTAAACATAAAAATTTAAGTACTTTAGACAATAATTAAAGTTTTACCTGAGGTAAAAAGCTCTGGGTGCCGCTCTAGCATCAGATCCCTCGGCTCCCAGGTGTTCTCCTCCCGTTCATAGTTGGACCACAACTCCATCACCAGGGGAACCTTCTTCTTCCGCAGCACTCGAACCGCAGTATCATCGATCTGGAGCGGCTCTAAACGAACTGATCTGTCAGACGCTAACGGGCCAGCTATAGTGGTGATACGCTGCTCCGTCCAAAGGAGTGCTCTCCGTAGTGAAGAGACGTGGAAGACGTCGTGCAAGGTCCCTAACTCTAGCAGCAGCTCCAGCCTGTAGGACAAGGGGCCGATCCGCTCCAGGATCAAATATGGCCCCATATATCGAGGGCTGAGCTTCTTATGCCTCCACACCCGAGAAACACCATGCACCAGACGTATCTTCAAGAACACTCTGTCCCCCACCTAGAACTCCACCTTCCGATACTGTGCATTGTAGTACTTGGCCTGCCTACTTTGAGCCTCCAACATCCGGTCCCTGATTAGTCGTACCTGAGCATCTGTATCCTTAATGTACTCTGATCCAAGTGAACTGGGGTCCTCATCCTGAACCCAAGATAGCGTTGTCCGGCACATCCTCCCGTAAAGAGCCTCATAAGGTGCCATCTCATTGCTCGCCTGGTGACTGTTGTTGTAGTAGAACTCAACCAGTGGCAATAGTCTCTCCCAGGGCCTCCCTGTATCCAGTATACACAATCGTAGCAGATCCTCCATGGTCCTGATGGTCCGCTCTGTCTGACCGTCAGTCTGTGGATGGAAAGCGGTGCTAAAAGCAAGTTGAGATCCCAAGTACGTATCCACCACTCTCCACTCCCTAGAAGTGAATCGACCGTCACGATCTGAGACAATCGTCCTGGGGACCCCATGGTACTTGACGAACTGTTCAACAAACAACCTCACCAAAGCAGCAACTGATCTATCCTTCTTGATAGGTATGAACCGAGCCACCTTGGTCACTCTATCGATAATGGCACAAACAAAATCGTGCCCCGGTTGGGAGTGAGGCAATCCGTGTACGAAGTCCATATCAATGTCCTCAAACTTCCATTCAGGTACCGACAGTGACTGTAGTAACACTCCTGAGCACTTGCACTCTGTCTTTACTCGCTGGCATGTCTCGCAATATGTCACATAGAAGATGATCTCCCTCTTCATTCCCGGCCAATACATACTCCTCCGCAGATCCGCTGTCATCTTGGTGATACCGGGGTGTACCGAGTATCGAGAACAGTATGCCTCCCTGAGTATATCCTCCCAGATACCACCTCCTATGGGTATATAAACACGACCATGAAAATGAATGAGGTCATCAAGCAAAGAATAATCACCTATCCTGCCCCCTCCAGGGCCCTGAACACTGGCTCCAAACCAGCATCTAAAATCTGTTGTACCCTAATGCGCTCTCGTATATCACACTCTACAATCAGAGAGTTCAAGTACTACTGATAGATCTCCGTCTCGGACTCAGAAATGACAGAAATGTGCATATCCTCTACCATCTGCAGCAGCTCCATAGACATCACCCGAGGCTCTGGTACTGAGGTGTTGGCCCTCCTACTCAAGGCATCTGCCATGGTGTTCGCCTTCCCGGGATGATAATGCATGATGTAATCATAATCGCACAGGAATTAAAGCCACCTTCTCTGGCACAGGTTCAGGTCTTTCTACGTGTCAACATACTTGAGGTTCTTGTGATTCGAGAAGATGTCACAATGAACCCCATATAGGTAATGCCTCCAGATCTTCAATGCAAATACCACCGCCCCGAGCTCTAAATCATGAACGAGGTAATTCTGTTCATGCTTCTTCAACTGCCTCGAAGCATAAGCGATGACATGTCTGTGCTGCATCAAGACAACACCCATCCCCTGATAAGAGGCATCAATATAAATGTGAAATCCTTCCTTCCCAGATGGAAGTGCAAGGATGGAGAAAGACATGAGCCTGTCCTTTAGCTCCTGAAATGCCGCCTCGCACTTCTCCGTCCAAATAAAAGCTGCCTCCTTCATCAAGGACGTGAGGGGGAGTGCTATCCTCGAGAACCCCTCCACGAACTTGCGATAGTACCCTGCGAGTCCTAGAAAACTGTGTATGTCCGATGCCGACTTTGGTCGCGGCCAATTCCTAATAGCCTGCACCTTGGATGAGTCCACGGCCAACCCTGCCCCACTGATAGTATGCCCTAGGAATGCTACCTCTTGTAGCCAGAACTTGCACTTGGAGAACTTAGCATACAATTGGTGCTCTCTCAGCCTCCCCAAAACCAACGCCAAATGCTGAGTATGGTCCTCCTGTGTACAGGTGTAGATCAGTATATCATCGATGAAGACTATAACAAATCTGTCCAGGTAGGGCAAGAACAAAAAGAAAAGGGAAACCAGACAACACAAGAACTTTTATAGTGGTTCCCCAACCTGGGTACATCCACTCTTCTACCACCGTAGTAGGAATCCACTTACAGTTTTGATCAGGTGAATGCCACCAATGAGTTTTTGATGAGGTGCTCAAAACCCAAAATAAACTTTTGAAGGGAGTTAAAAAAACAATTTATACAGAGGGGGGAGAGAGATTGATGGTGTCTTCTCTTTCTCTTTTCAACAGAGAAGACTAGTGGATTTTTGTTGTTGTCAAGAACTCCTCTCAATAATACTTGGAGTCTTGCACAGGGTGTAAGTCTTCAGTCTTCAGCCTTGACTTGAAAATGAGATCCAGAAACTTCTGACTGATATGGATGTGTTGTCCTTGAAAGCTCCTGGAATGAAGGTTGAAGAAGACTCTTGATTTGTAATGATTGTTCTTCTTCTTCAGCAATGTCAAGGAGAAAACAATTTGTTTTCTGTATAGAGAAGGTCCAGAGTATTGTTGTTGTTGATCTCTTCTCTGTGTATCTATATTCCTGTATTCTATCAGTTCTCTGTATGTTCTATATCTTCTATGTATTCTATGTTTTTTGCTTCTGGAAAAGAAAAACACTTTTATATCTTCATTCAAATTCTGCTTTTGAATTTTGAATTTCATTCCATTAATTGCTGATGGCCTGGAGAATGAAAATCGGCTGCAGAGAATATTGCATTAATGGATTTCCCCAATTGTCCCATTAAAACGGCAAGTAATATTCCTGATGAAGACCATAATTAATGTTTCCACTAACGGCTATATTCAAAGAATATAAGCATTAATTATTCAGGGATTACTGCTATAGAATAAGGACAAAATGAGGGAAAATTCTAAGTCTGGAACTACATAGCAATCGTCGACCAGAGAACAGATTTCGTCGACCTAAGATCAAAGTTCATCAACCAGAGAAATCATGTTCGTCGACCTGGGAATTCTTGTTCGTCGACCTGAGTACCAAGTTCGTCGACCTGAGATCAGCTAACTGCTTTCTGTGAAAGAACTTCCCAATTCTGTGCTCCAAGTTCGTCGAGCTGATAACATAACTTCGTCGACCTGAGTTCAGAGAAAGTTTTCTTGACTTAATGAGTTGAAGTTGATCTCCCAGAATTCGTTGACCTGAGCTCGAATATCGTCGAGCTCAACTCAGAGAATTTACTCTGAGTTCGTCGAGCTGAGCATGACTTTCGTCGAGCTGAGTTCGACAAACGTCGAACTCACTTCCTGGACTTGATTTTCTTCTAAGTCTGAGTCTTCTGCAGTCTTTTGTTGGCTAGTCTATGTATGGTTGATTCTAAGGACTTAGCCTAAACTCTAGAACACAAACATGACCTTGGCTATACATGGTGGGTCAATTATCCTAGTTAGTGAACCTAGCTCAAAGCAAAATAGGGATCGAACAATCTCCCCCTATTTGGGTGAGGTCACTAATACAAATGAAATGAAAACAATCACAAAGCAGGAAAAACATATTTAGCAGAAAAATGAAAAATGCAACAGATATTTACAGTAGCTTTGTGACAGTACATAAATAAAGAGTTCAGAAAGACAGAAACTTAACCTGAATAAACTCATTTCTTTTTCTTCATTTTATCCTTTTTCTTATCCTCTATCTCCTTGTCTGTTGGCTGTGTAAACTTGATTTCCCTATTTTTATCAGCTGCTTGCTTCTTGGACATGGTCATATCAGCAACTCTAATAATATTCAAAGTTATAGCTCTAGGCACAACAACCTCTGGGTGTAGATTCATATAGGCATCTACATTAAAGAATTTGTTAGCTTTCTCATACCTTTTCAATTCTTCTTTCCTGTATTTGGACATTGTTGAATACTGGGAGGCATCTTTTTCTTCATTTTTAGCTTTGTTTATCAATGATAATCCAACCAGATCCTGGAACCTGGCCATTCTAGCCGTTGTCTCTGTCTCTGGATCCACAAAGGGAATGGGAGGAGACTCTGGCCTTTTAGGACTGTTAGCTTTTACTGGTTCAGGAACTTGTTGTTGTTGTTGCTGATGATGTTGTTGTTGCTGATGTTGATGCCTGCTTGAAGAGTATCTCTGCTGGCTGCTTCCATGATGAGAAGAGGATCTACCTTGTTGTCTATGATATGTTTGAGTATATGAGGTAGACCTCTGAGAGATGTTGCCTGAAGCACCAGCAGCAGGTGGAGAAGGAGGAGGTCCTTTCCAATGTCTCTGAGGAGGAGGAGAATATCTTCTACTTTTCTTTCTTTCCTTTTGCTGATTCTTGGACAGCCACATCCAGGCTGGCATCCCAGTGTAAGTAGTGATTTTCTGCAGAATGTAATAAGGAGTATCATGTGTTGGATTAGGCTTGGGTGCAGCAACTGGAGGGGACTTTCTTTTCTTTGAAGCTTTCTTTTTGGCAGAGGAGCTATCATCAGAATCTGAATCATCATCATCTTTATCAGAAGAGGATCCCTGAGTATTATCATATAAATCATCCAGAGCTTTCAAGAGATCTTTATCAATTTGCTTTTCAGCCTGAGGCTGTGCTTGAGGTTCTGGAGCTGGAGCTGGAGCTGAAAGTTCTGGAATAACTGTGTCAGCAGTGCTTTCAGCAACTGTTTTATTTTCCTCTTCAATATCTGCCATAATTATTTCATCTAAATCTGGCAGTGGACTATCATCCATTTTGTAAGTGGGAGGTGAAATGGCTTTAGGGGAAGCAATGTTCTTAGGAGCTGATACTATAAGAGGCTCTGTAACTGCAAGACTAGCCTTAAGTTACTTGGCAACTATGGGGCTGATTGGTGCAGTGTATGGTACAATGGCCAAAGAATGTTGATAGGAATAGCTGGGTAGATTATTTCTATAAATAAGATTGAATAAATCCAATAAAGAATTCAAATTAACTGTGGGATTTAGAATATAATCACCAACAGCTTCAATTTCAGCCATAACAGGCTCATCCATATATGCATCTGAATCAATTAAATCTATTATATTAGAAAGAGTGGCAGCTTCTTCTTAAGAGTCTGACATTAAAGAATCTGTTTCTGCTTCTACTACTGCTGCTGCTGGAACTTCTTCATCATGAAGCATCTCCCCCTGACTGGCTGCAGAGGGTCCTGGAGGCAGTCCCCCAGAAGAAGGGACAGGGGATAGAGAAGTAACTTTGGCAGAGAGAGTATGGATATAAGTAGTGAGAGGAGCTAGAGTATCATCTATGAGTTTCTGTAGAGTGGGAGAGATGAAGGCTAGCAGATCCTTAGCAATATCAGAGAAGTTAAGATAGAGGGGTTCTGGAGAAGAAGTGGTGTATGGATTTTGATGACAATAATTAGAGCAGATGGAGAAGGCAGTTGGAAAAGCTGTATGTGTATACTCTAAATGTGGACAATCAGTTGGGATGGAAGGAGGGATAGGAATAGATGGAGTAGCAGTAGTAGAAATTGGAACTGTTATTGTGGGGGAGGAGATGGGTTCCTAGATGGGTGATTGGTGTGGAGATTATAAAGGATATTGATGTGGGGATGGTTGTGGTGATTGATGCGGTGAAGACAGGAGGTTGAATGTTGGTTCCTGAATGGAGGAGGATGGTATTTCAGAGATATTTACTTAGGAAGAAGGTGGAGGTGGAGATGGTGGTGGTGTAGAATGTGTTGGGTATTGTATCCACAATTACCTGGATTTGAGGAAGCCACCTGTCAAGCTAAGATGAATTCACAATGTATTTCATGAAACCTCTTAAGTTGTGCTTGCAGTTATTCCACGCTAAGTGCACACCAATGTTAGGGTGCAGTAGGTCAATATACACGGGTCTGCACGACGTAATCCCTCGTTGAGCAGATCAGTGTGTTGGCCTACGTGTACTCTCTCTATTGGAGTGCACTTACTTTCAAGTACAGGGCTGTGTTTATGCAAGAGCAGACAAGGAGCAATGATGGGTCAAGGAGCAGCTCTTGGGTGAAAAGACGAAAATTCGTCTAAGTATAATTCGACGAGAATCACCAAGTGATTCTCGCCGATTCGGCGAGAATCACTAGTGATTCTCGCCGAATCATCGAGAATCATTAGTGATTCTCGCTAACTCTATCCGGCTACCTCAAAACGGTGCCAAGTAAGATTCGGCGAGAATCACTAGTGATTCTCGCCGAACCCATCGTTGAGCAGATCATGGCCAAGTAATATTCGTCGAGAATCAACAAGTGATTCGGCGAGAATCATCAAGTGATTCGGCGAGAATCACTAATGATTCTCGACGAATCGTCGAGAATCACTAACTGATTCTCGCTGATTCGTCGAGAATCACTAATTGATTCTCGCCGATTCGTCGAGAATCACCTTCGATTCTCGCCGATTTTGACTTGGCAATTTTTCTGGAAACAGCTGGACCGGATTCAGACGCTGGCACTGTGTTGAACCGGAACTAGGGTTTTCTTCTTGTGGGACCCACAACGGTCATCTTGAAGTTGTCTACAGTATAAATACAGGTGTATTTTTGAACAGTAAAAGCAACGGAGAAAAAGACAAAAACACGGGCCGCGACGTGACCTAGATCGCGAGTTCTGCTCCGCCGCCACTGTCGCCGCTCGCGCTAGTCGGTCGTCGTTTGATCGTGGTTTCTTCCAGATCTCCGGTGACAGAAGCTTAGCCAAGCTTAGAGTCTCACGTGTCTAACCGGAGATCTCTTGTCTCTTGATTTGTAGATCGGGAAAATCTTCCCCATCTGAATCGATCGAGACGATTGATCCTAGTGTGACCGTTGGTAGACCTAGCTAGCTTCGCTACGAAGTTTGGATCTCTAAAGTTCAGCAGCCGCACATCGTTGTCGCCGCCGATCCCGTGAACCTAGCCGCCGCCCATCTTGTCGTTGCCGGTTCCGGGGAGATTCTCTCCAAGAGAGATCTAGGGTAGTGGACTCTTCGTGGACTTCAAAAACACGTCGTCAACGAAGAGGGACACCTTAGTCTCCAAACATAGTTTGTATCTCTTGTACATTCTAGTTTTACTTTTGTTGTAAAGGAACGTTGGCTCCTAGTTGTAAGGGTTGAGTGCAACCCATGTTGTGGGAGTGTTGACTCCTACGTGTGGAAGGGTTCCTCCCGATAGTGCGAGGATTGGATTTCAATCATGTTGGTGAAGAGACCGAGTCATCCCTTGTTGGGAGATAGGTCGAAGGGGGAAAGTGGATGTACCCAAATCGGGGAACCACTATAAATAGTTTGTGTATTCTGTGTGTTGTGCTGTTTATTTTTATTGTGCAGGTACAATCTTAAATTCCGCAAAAACGCTGCACGTCACCTATTCCCCCCCCCCCCCATAGGTGAAGATTGTTGACACTAGGTGACTTTCAAGTGGTATCAGAGCGAGATTACTCATCAAAAAGGTTTACACCTTGAGTAGAATCCTGCCACCAGTGTCAGAAGCATGGAGCTGGATCATGAAATATCGCCACTAAGACTCCCCACATGCACAAAGGAGTTTTATCCCGTCTGGAGGATGAGAGTGTCGTATCACTTGGATGCTATCGATCCTCGAGCATCTTTCATCCCGGAAGAGGGTCCTTTTATTCCTATGAAGACCTCCGACTCTGGAAAGAATATCCAAGTGCCCAAGTGCATTGCTGAGATGTCGGAGACGGAACTTTCATTATTTAATTTGGACAAGAGGATTCGTCAAATTATCATGGATATCTGGTCTGGAGCTTCTCGCTCTAGATTGGAAAAATGTAAGTCGGCTAAATCTATGTGGGGGATGATCTCAGAGCTGATGGGGGGGTCAGAGAAAGCAGGAATCTGATGTCAACCAGAGGATGAAGCCTATGTGGGGGTCCTCTCCTCTGAAGATGAAGGCAAGGATCTATCGGACAGCATCAGAGCTCCAGTGTCCGTGTCAGAGATTGAAGAGGCCAGTGAGGAAAGCAGCTCTGATGAGGATGACACAACAGTCACTGGCTCTAATGACAATAACACTGAAGAGCAGGTAACTTCGTCATCCTGCCCCGTCTCTCTTGAAGTTTCTGAAGACAGGAACTGCTTTCCTTCAGAAAATCCTGATTCCCTGAAGAGAGCTCTTTAGACAAGCAACCTACTTGCTGAGGAGCAAGCTCAAGAGATTGCTCGACTGAAGATCTTGTTGGTTCTCCAATTGGCATCCAACAAGGTCAAGGACTCTAAAATCTCAGCTCTAGAGAGTAGTCTAGAGAATGAGAAAAGAATAGTATCAAACTTTTCCAAGGTTGATGCTATAAAGAGAAAGCAAGAAAATGGGTGGATCTCCTGGATTATCAATTCGTGGAGAAATGGGGAAACGGTATTCCGACCCCCCACTCCAAGAAGGAAGGCAACTCATCATGCCTTCAGGTATGACCACAGGAATAATCGTGGTCACTGCAAGGGTGATCTGTCCTCATGTGGAGACACCCGTAGTGCAAGGGCCGTCGTGGCCACCCATGAGAGAATACCTAAGGCTCATTCTGAGCCCTTTGTATTCACTGACACTGCCTCAACTCGGTGTGAATCTGCATGTACCAGCTCTCAGAACACTTCTCACCACCCGAGGACACAGGACAGGGAGGTTAGAAGTCATGGTGTAAGTTTTCATGGGGCCTCAGGAAGGGGGATGCCTGAAAGGAAGGCACCACCTCCCCGGCCTCATGACGCTCGCAACATGCATTCCTTCCACCCTTCCACGTGTCACGGTGGAAGAGGAAATTTTGTGAGGAGATCATGCCCTATCCCGTTTAGACCTAGGACCGTGACTACCTCAGTCACTAGATCAGGTCAGAAACGGCGATACAACATTCACCCGTGTTGGTGCTGTGGCAGAGTGGGACACTTTGCCATAGACTGTTGGCACAACCCCTCTGTGTCAAGGGCAAGGGCCTATCCACATTTTCTGGGCAGAGGTAGTCTTCCTGACAGGTTTTCTGAAGGAAGGCAGTCGAGTGCTTATGCTAACAGGAACCTAGGACCCAATATGTATTGGGTTCCTAAGGTAAAGTAACTCTTTTTTGCAGGGTAGTCTAGGTTCCCGTAAATATGATGGGAACTAGACAGTAGATGGCTCAAGACTAAATTGGAACAAGCGTCTGGAATAACAGATGTGATATCTACATGGGCATGCTCACACCGAGCTCCTAATATGTTTTACCTGAGAGACTAAATGATAACTCTCATAATCTCAGGTATTTTTCATCAGCCCCAAGACTTGAGTCATTTTCTATCGACATTTACATATATATATATATATATATATATATATATATATATATATATATATATATATATATATATATATATATATATATATATATATATATATATATATATCTTTATGTATATATATATATACATATATGTGTGCATATATAAGGATAGGTTAACACGGTGAATATAAAGCTTTGACACATCATTAAAGAGTTATCGGAAATTCCACTGGTAGATTCGAGAACTAACATCTACAGGCGTAAATTAGTTCACTGAAAACTAATGAAGATACGTCTTTGGAAATCTCGACAACGAAAATACGTCATTGGAAACCTTGCCATCAATAAATGTATGAAAAGCCGGTTCAAACCCTAATAGCTTGGCTTTAAGGAGTATTTATATATTTAGAAGATTTTCAAATCGACTTAGAACAAACTCGAAACCCGCTCAACCCGAACTCACGATCCTTTATATATTTAGAATTCCCGCCGACCCTTCACCTTCCATAGGAATCCCGCCGAAGGACCTTCTCCGCAGGAAACTCACCGAATCCCGCAAGATTCTCGCCGATTAACCGAAGGTTTCCCGCAAGTTTCTCACTGAAGGTCTCCATCATCTTCATCTTCCCCTTCCGCAAGATTCCCCGATTCTTTCCCTTTCGCAAGATTCCACCGAAGGTCTTCCCGAAGGTATCTCGCCGAATCGTGAAGGCTTCCGTCGACATCCCGCAGGACGCTCACCGAAGATCTCACGTAGGAAGCTCACCGACGATCTCTCCCGGTTTCGATTCTTCCTTCCAGGAATTTCTCCGCGTGCACTCATCCGGTGTCCATCATCTTCAACCAACTAACTCCCGTCTACGCTTTTAGGTAACCTCTTCCTCACCCTTACTTGGACTTGATCACTAGTGTCACTTCCTTTTTGATTTTTGATTAAGCGTAGAGTAGGGTTTCTCCCTAGATTTGCAATGGCTCCAAGGACAACTGCTGGGCTAGTCACTGAATGCGAGCTGGTTCGCACAGGGTTCTCTCATGCCTCAGATGAATTCAGGAACATCATCCTTATGCTAGAGGAGGCTGGACTCTCATTCGTACTAGAGCATCCCTGTAAAATCCTGGACAAGGAGGTGCTGGAGTTCTTTGCAACCGCAAAACTCCGGAATGACGACTCTCTCATCAAGAGCAAGGTTGTTGGGTCAAAGATCAAGATGTCTGCCAGCAAGCTGACCCACTTCCTGCAGCTCTCTAGCTCGGAGCACGAGGACTATCTTGAGGAAGAAGACAAAACCAGGACTCTCTTATTCTGTGGTCTCCCTCGAGGAACTCGGTCTATAAAGAGAAAGGATATGAATGAAGAAGGGAAACTTCTGTCAGACATAGTTGGGAAGGTATTCATATGCAAACCGGGCTCTCATGACCATATCTCTGCGGACATGTTCAAGATCCTGGTGGCAATTGTCTGCAGAAAAAGCTTCAATTGGGGGGCATTGCTGTTTGAGAAAATAAAGGACACCCTGAGATCTCCGAGCTTTGGCCGAATCATCAGTCTGTATCTCAATCAGCTGAATGGAGATAAATATGACATGAGTAAAGGTGTTCCTATACATTACTTAAAGAAAATGGACTCGAGTGTGTTTGACAGATGGGAGAGGCGAATTGGGCAGGCTGCCATGGAAGAACAACAGGACGTATCTCCAGCAGTAATCCCCAGTGAAATTCCTGACGCCTTGACTGCAGGAATTGAGGGGGAGCCTCTACCCACTGATGCTCATATCGTATCTGACATCTCTCAGATAGCCAGAGATGCAGTGGCAGCTATACCAGAAGCAAGTGACACTGTGCTGGAGAGTGAGGAGGCTCTGAACCTGAACGATCAAGGAGCCGAAGCTAATATAGAGGAGACTGCTGACGAAGATGATGTTGATGCGCATGATCTCATGGATGATGAAGATGAAGAAGAAGGCAATGAGGGACAGGAAGCATTGGAGACTCAGGATATCATTGAAGCTCCATCTGACAAGCACGCACCTGAGATCGTTCCTGAGAACATTGGTGCACGAGTGGAGGGGGAGTCCGAGAAATCTACAGATGCTGCAAGTATTCCTCCCTTAGAGGTTGTGCTCCTGTCCAGCTCTACAGGTGCATCTGATGAAGTGCAAGGCCAAGAAGTGCCTCATACTCATCCACTACGAGATGATCTAGCCACTCACACCGTGAATATCATTCAGGGCATAGTGGATGAGCTTAAGGCATCTTTTGAGAAAGCTCAAGATAAAATGTTGAAAAGGATTAAGAAATCTGAAAATCTCATGCTCAAGAACATGGTGGAGATCAATCATAAACTTGACGTGATGGAAAAGAAATTTGAAGATAAGTATACAGCGGCCGGCCAAGCTGTCACTCTTCTTATGGCCGGATTGAAAAAGAACATCGATACTCTCGCCGTAGTAAATCAGAATGCTCATGTCGTAGCAAATAACATTCAAAAGTTTGATGGCAATATGGTAACTCTCAACACCAATCAGCAGGCCTTGGTCACTGAATTCTCCAGGACTACAAAGCATATTGATGACTCACTGCACTCCTATGCGAACTCCATCGCAGTCGAAGCCAAAAAGGGGGAGAAGGAATATGTAGCTAAGATGGCTGAGCTTCGGGAAGTCATGATCAACAACTTCGAACAGTCAAACAAATATGTCTATGACATTTGCTGGTGGATGCTCCAACAGGCGTTAGGCGTCGATTTGAATCCTGCGGGTATTCATGCTCCTGAGACTACTACGATTGCTGAGGGAGTAAGTGCTGCAGAAGTTCCCATGATTGAAGCTGATGCTAGGGATATTTCCAAAGCAAAACGTATGGCCATGTTTGACCAAGAGGCCCTAGCAAAAGCCAGGGACAAGAGAAAGTTTCAAGAAGGGACATCAAAGGAAACACAAGCTGAAAAGAGAATCAGGCTGAAGGAGGAGGAAGTAAGAAACGAAAAGTGGAGTCCAGTATCCAAGAGTATCATATTGGACACATTCTGGCTACAGGAACAAGGGGAAATCAATCGAAACGATGTATACATCCAGTATGAGTGGGAGATGCATAAGACGTATGAAGCCAAACGGAACATCTTTTTCAGGACCAATACTGCGACAGATAAAGCTCCTCCTCCCAGATATTATCCGAAGCCCAAAGAGTATATGGAGAGGCAAAGAAAGAAGTATTTGGCTCAAAAACTCAAGGATGACTTAGCCAAAGAAAAATAGTCAAAAATTTATAGCCTGTCATTCTCTCTTAAGAACAATTAACGTTTATTGTTAGTATATGAACATTCTTGAGATTATATATATATATATATATATATATATATATATATATATATATATATATATATATATATATATATATATATATATATATATATATATTTGAATTTATGGATGACTCAAGTCTTGATCTGTTTGCCTATATTCTCTTGTGCTGCTTATTTAAATTCTGAATGTTGTTTATATTATCTGGTTGGTGTTATTCATCTTAGCTAGTAGGGTTTTGGCTTCGTCAAATAGGGGGAGATTGTTGGGTATTGTATCCACAATTAGCTGGATTTGAGGAAGCCACCTGTCAAGCTAAGATGAATTCACAATGTATTTGATGAAACCTCTTAAGTTGTGCTTGCAGTTATTCCATGCTAAGTGCACACCAATGTCAGGGTGCAGTAGGTCAATATACACGGGTCTGCACGACGTAATCCCTCGTTGAGCAGATCAGTGTGTTAGCCTACGTGTACTCTCTCTATTGGAGTGCACTTACTTTCAAGTACAGGGCTGTGTTTATGCAAGAGCAGACAAGGAGCAAGGATGGGTCAAGGAGCAGCTCTTGGGTGAAAAGACGAAAATTCGTCTAAGTATAATTCGATGAGAATCACCTTAGTCTCCAAACGTAGTTTGTATCTCTTGTACATTCTAGTTTTACTTTTGTTGTAAAGGAACGTTGGTTCCTAGTTGTAAGGGTTGAGTGCAACCCATGTTGTGGGAGTGTTGACTCCTACGTGTGGAAGGGTTCCTCCCGATAGTGCGAGGATTGGATTTCAATCCTGTTGGTGAAGAGACCGAGTCATCCCTTGTTGGGAGATAGGTCGAAGGGGGAAAGTGGATGTACCCAAATCGGGGAACCACTATAAATAGTTTGTGTATTCTGTGTGTTGTGCTGTTTATTTTTATTGTGCAGGTACAATCTTAAATTCTGCAAAAACGCTGCACGTCACCTATTCCCCCCCCCCCCCATAGGTGAAGATTGTTGACACTAGGTGACTTTCAAGTGGTATCAAAGCGAGATTACTCATCAAAAAGGTTTACACCTTGAGTAGAATCCTGCCACCAGTATCAGAAGCATGGAGCTGGATCATGAAATATCGCCACTAAGACTCCCCACATGCACAAAGGAGTTTTATCCCGTCTGGAGGATGAGAGTGTCGTATCACTTGGATGCTATCGATCCTCGAGCATCTTTCATCCCGGAAGAGGGTCCTTTTATTCCTATGAAGACCTCCGACTCTGGAAAGAATATCCAAGTGCCCAAGTGCATTGCTGAGATGTCGGAGACGGAACTTTCATTATTTAATTTGGACAAGAGGATTCGTCAAATTATCATGGATATCTGGTCTGGAGCTTCTCGCTCTAGATTGGAAAAATGTAAGTCGGCTAAATCTATGTGGGGGATGATCTCAGAGCTGATGGGGGGTCAGAGAAAGCAGGAATCTGATGTCAACCAGAGGATGAAGCCTATGTGGGGGTCCTCTCCTCTGAAGATGAAGGCAAGGATCTATCGGACAACATCAGAGCTCCAGTGTCCGTGTCAGAGATTGAAGAGGCCAGTGAGGAAAGCAGCTCTGATGAGGATGACACAACAGTCACTGGCTCTAATGACAATAACACTGAAGAGCAGGTAACTTCGTCATCCTGCCCCGTCTCTCTTGAAGTTTCTGAAGACAGGAACTGCTTTCCTTCAGAAAATCCTGATTCCCTGAAGAGAGCCCTTCAGACAAGC
Organism: Platanthera guangdongensis; assembly: GCA_039583875.1. Taxonomy (NCBI): domain Eukaryota; kingdom Viridiplantae; phylum Streptophyta; class Magnoliopsida; order Asparagales; family Orchidaceae; genus Platanthera; species Platanthera guangdongensis. The sequence goes on along the minus strand of JBBWWR010000220.1, from coordinate 77,627 downwards.
AACCTACTTGCTGAGGAGCAAGCTCAAGAGATTGCTCGACTGAAGATCTTGTTGGTTCTCCAATTGGCATCCAACAAGGTCAAGGACTCTAAAATCTCAGCTCTAGAGAGTAGTCTAGAGAATGAGAAAAGAATAGTATCAAACTTTTCCAAGGTTGATGCTATAAAGAGAAAGCAAGAAAATGGGTGGATCTCCCGGATTATCAATTCGTGGAGAAATGGGGAAACGGTATTCCGACCCCCCACTCCAAGCAGGAAGGCAACTCATCATGCCTTCAGGTATGACCACAGGAATAATCGTGGTCACTGCAAGGGTGATCTGTCCTCATGTGGAGACACCCGTAGTGCAAGGGCCGTCGTGGCCACCCATGAGAGAATACCTAAGGCTCATTCTGAGCCCTTTGTATTCACTGACACTGCCTCAACTCGGTGTGAATCTGCATGTACCAGCTCTCAGAACACTTCTCACCACCCGAGGACACAGGACAGGGAGGTTAGAAGTCATGGTGTAAGTTTTCATGGGGCCTCAGGAAGGGGGATGCCTGAAAGGAAGGCACCACCTCCCCGGCCTCATGACGCTCGCAACATGCATTCCTTCCACCCTTCCACGTGTCACGGTGGAAGAGGAAATTTTGTGAGGAGATCATGCCCTATCCCGTTTAGACCTAGGACCGTGACTACCTCAGTCACTAGATCAGGTCAGAAACGGCGATACAACATTCACCCGTGTTGGTGCTGTGGCAGAGTGGGACACTTTGCCATAGACTGTTGGCACAACCCCTCTGTGTCAAGGGCAAGGGCCTATCCACATTTTCTGGGCAGAGGTAGTCTTCCTGACAGGTTTTCTGAAGGAAGGCAGTCGAGTGCTTATGCTAACAGGAACCTAGGACCCAATATGTATTGGGTTCCTAAGGTAAAGTAACTCTTTTTTGCAGGGTAGTCTAGGTTCCCGTAAATATGATGGGAACTAGACAGTAGATGGCTCAAGACTAAATTGGAACAAGCGTCTGGAATAACAGATGTGATATCTACATGGGCATGCTCACACCGAGCTCCTAATATGTTTTACCTGAGAGACTAAATGATAACTCTCATAATCCCAGGTATTTTTCATCAGCCCCAAGACTTGAGTCATTTTCTATCGACATTTACATATATATATATATATATATATATATATATATATATATATATATATATATATATATATATATATCTTTATGTATATATATATATACATATATGTGTGCACATATAAGGATAGGTTAACACGGTGAATATAAAGCTTTGACACATCATTAAAGAGTTATCGGAAATTCCACTGGTAGATTCGAGAACTAACATCTACAGGCGTAAATTAGTTCACTGAAAACTAATGAAGATACGTCTTTGGAAATCTCGACAACGAAAATACGTCATTGGAAACCTTGCCATCAATAAATGTATGAAAAAGCCGGTTCAAACCCTAATAGCTTGGCTTTAAGGAGTATTTATATATTTAGAAGATTTTCAAATCGACTTAGAACAAACTCGAAACCCGCTCAACCCGAACTCACGATCCTTTATATATTTAGAATTCCCGCCGACCCTTCACCTTCCGTAGGAATCCCGCCGAAGGACCTTCTCCGCAGGAAACTCACCGAATCCCGCAAGATTCTCGTCGATTAACCGAAGGTTTCCCGCAAGTTTCTCACCGAAGGTCTCCATCATCTTCATCTTCCCCTTCCGCAAGATTCCCCGATTCTTTCCCTTTCGCAAGATTCCACCGAAGGTCTTCCCGAAGGTATCTCGCCGAATCGTGAAGGCTTCCGTCGACATCCCGCAGGACGCTCACCGAAGATCTCACGCAGGAAGCTCACCGACGATCTCTCCCGGTTTCGATTCTTCCTTCCAGGAATTTCTCCGCGTGCACTCATCCGGTGTCCATCATCTTCAACCAACTAACTCCCGTCTACGCTTTTAGGTAACCTCTTCCTCACCCTTACTTGGACTTGATCACTAGTGTCACTTCCTTTTTGATTTTTGATTAAGCGTAGAGTAGGGTTTCTCCCTAGATTTGCAATGGCTCCAAGGACAACTGCTGGGCTAGTCACTGGATGCGAGCTGGTTCGCACAGGGTTCTCTCATGCCTCAGATGAATTCAGGAACATCATCCTTATGCTAGAGGAGGCTGGACTCTCATTCGTACTAGAGCATCCCTGTAAAATCCTGGACAAGGAGGTGCTGGAGTTCTTTGCAACCGCAAAACTCCGGAATGACGACTCTCTCATCAAGAGCAAGGTTGTTGGGTCAAAGATCAAGATGTCTGCCAGCAAGCTGACCCACTTCCTGCAGCTCTCTAGCTCGGAGCACGAGGACTATCTTGAGGAAGAAGACAAAACCAGGACTCTCTTATTCTGTGGTCTCCCTCGAGGAACTCGGTCTATAAAGAGAAAGGATATGAATGAAGAAGGGAAACTTCTGTCAGACATAGTTGGGAAGGTATTCATATGCAAACCGGGCTCTCATGACCATATCTCTGCGGACATGTTCAAGATCCTGGTGGCAATTGTCTGCAGAAAAAGCTTCAATTGGGGGGCATTGCTGTTTGAGAAAATAAAGGACACCCTGAGATCTCCGAGCTTTGGCCGAATCATCAGTCTGTATCTCAATCAGCTGAATGGAGATAAATATGACATGAGTAAAGGTGTTCCTATACATTACTTAAAGAAAATGGACTCGAGTGTTTTTGACAGATGGGAGAGGCGAATTGGGCAGGCTGCCATGGAAGAACAACAGGACGTATCTCCAGCAGTAATCCCCAGTGAAATTCCTGACGCCTTGACTGCAGGAATTGAGGGGGAGCCTCTACCCACTGATGCTCATATCGTATCTGACATCTCTCAGATAGCCAGAGATGCAGTGGCAGCTATACCAGAAGCAAGTGACACTGTGCTGGAGAGTGAGGAGGCTCTGAACCTGAACGATCAAGGAGCCGAAGCTAATATAGAGGAGACTGCTGACGAAGATGATGCTGATGCGCATGATCTCATGGATGATGAAGATGAAGAAGAAGGCAATGAGGGACAGGAAGCATTGGAGACTCAGGATATCATTGAAGCTCCATCTGACAAGCACGCACCTGAGATCGTTCCTGAGAACATTGGTGCACGAGTGGAGGGGGAGTCCGAGAAATCTACAGATGCTGCAAGTACTCCTCCCTTAGAGGTTGTGCTCCTGTCCAGCTCTACAGGTGCATCTGATGAAGTGCAAGGCCAAGAAGTGCCTCATACTCATCCACTACGAGATGATCTAGCCACTCACACCGTGAATATCATTCAGGGCATAGTGGATGAGCTTAAGGCATCTTTTGAGAAAGCTCAAGATAAAATGTTGAAAAGGATTAAGAAATCTGAAAATCTCATGCTCAAGAACATGGTGGAGATCAATCATAAACTTGACGTGATGGAAAAGAAATTTGAAGATAAGTATACAGCGGCCGGCCAAGATGTCACTCTTCTTATGGCCGGATTGAAAAAGAACATCGATACTCTCGCCGTAGTAAATCAGAATGCTCATGTCGTAGCAAATAACATTCAAAAGTTTGATGGCAATATGGTAACTCTCAACACCAATCAGCAGGCCTTGGTCACTGAATTCTCCAGGACTACAAAGCATATTGATGACTCACTGCACTCCTATGCGAACTCCATCGCAGTCGAAGCCAAAAAGGGGGAGAAGGAATATGTAGCTAAGATGGCTGAGCTTCGGGAAGTCATGATCAACAACTTCGAACAGTCAAACAAATATGTCTATGACAGTTGCTGGTGGATGCTCCAACAGGCGTTAGGCATCGATTTGAATCCTGCGGGTATTCATGCTCCTGAGACTACTACGATTGCTGAGGGAGTAAGTGCTGCAGAAGTTCCCATGATTGAAGCTGATGCTAGGGCTATTTCCAAAGCAAAACGTATGGCCATGTTTGACCAAGAGGCCCTAGCAAAAGCCAGGGACAAGAGAAAGTTTCAAGAAGGGACATCAAAGGAAACACAAGCTGAAAAGAGAATCAGACTGAAGGAGGAGGAAGTAAGAAACGAAAAGTGGAGTCCAGTATCCAAGAGTATCATATTGGACACATTCTGGCTACAGGAACAAGGGGAAATCAATCGAAACGATGTATACATCCAGTATGAGTGGGAGATGCATAAGACGTATGAAGCCAAACGGAACATCTTTTTCAGGACCAATACTGCGGCAGATAAAGCTCCTCCTCCCAGATATTATCCGAAGCCCAAAGAGTATATGGAGAGGCAAAGAAAGAAGTATTTGGCTCAAAAACTCAAGGATGACTTAGCCAAAGAAAAATAGTCAAAAATTTATAGCCTGTCATTCTCTCTTAAGAACAATTAACGTTTATTGTTAGTATATGAACATTCTTGAGATTATATATATATATATATATATATATATATATATATATATATATATATATATATATATATATATATATATATATATATTTGAATTTATGGATGACTCAAGTCTTGATCTGTTTGCCTATATTCTCTTGTGCTGCTTATTTAAATTCTGAACGTTGTTTATATTATCTGGTTGGTGTTATTCATCTTAGCTAGTAGGGTTTTGGCTTCGTCAAATAGGGGGAGATTGTTGGGTATTGTATCCACAATTAGCTGGATTTGAGGAAGCCACCTGTCAAGCTAAGATGAATTCACAATGTATTTGATGAAACCTCTTAAGTTGTGCTTGCAGTTATTCCACGCTAAGTGCACACCAATGTCAGGGTGCAGTAGGTCAATATACACGGGTCTGCACGACGTAATCCCTCGTTGAGCAGATCAGTGTGTTAGCCTACGTGTACTCTCTCTATTGGAGTGCACTTACTTTCAAGTACAGGGCTGTGTTTATGCAAGAGCAGACAAGGAGCAAGGATGGGTCAAGCAGCAGCTCTTGGGTGAAAAGACGAAAATTCGTCTAAGTATAATTCGACGAGAATCACCAAGTGATTCTCGCCGATTCGGCGAGAATCACTAGTGATTCTCGCCGAATCGTCGAGAATCATTAGTGATTCTCGCCGACTCTATCCGGCTACCTCAAAACGGTGCCAAGTAAGATTCGGCGAGACCTGGAACGCGATGGGGAAAGCCCAAACATGCGGTCCCACACACACGTGTCATGCTGGCTAATATAATCTCAACAGGACCCAACAATGACCCTATATAGTTTTTGATCAACAGGTTTCCCATGCTCATCAGAATCTATTACAGCATTTGTAGCCATTGGTGTTTTCTTTGCTGAGGCATCAGCCATCCCAAACTTCTTGAGAATCTTCTTAGCATACTTAGCCTGGGATATGAAGATGCCATCAGGTAGCTGCTTCACTTGGATACCAAGGAAGTAGGAGAGCTCACACATGCTACTCATTTCAAACTTTGAATGCATGAGGTCAGAAAACCTCTTGCATAGTTTGGAATCAGTAGACCCAAATATAATATCATCTACATAAATTTGTACTAACAATATTTGATCCTTATGGTGCCTAGTGAATAATGTCCTATCTACAATGCCTCTAGAAAATTTATGCTCTATCAAGAAGCTTGCTAAGGTCTCATATCAAGCTCTTGGAGCTTGCTTTAAACCATAGAGAGCTTTATGCAATCTAAAGACATATGAGGGATGAGTTGGAGAGATGAAACCTGAAGGTTGTTTAACATAAACCTCTTCTTTGAGTTCTCCATTCAGAAAGGCACTTTTGACATCTATTTGAAAAACTTTGAATTTCTTGTAGGCAGCCTAAGCAAGGAAAATCCTGATTGTTTCCAGCCTTGCAACAGAAGCAAAAGTCTGGTCATAGTCAATCCCTTCTTCTTGCTTATAACCTTGAGCAACAAGCCTTGCTTTATTCCTTATGATGACACCTTGGGCATCCAGCTTGTTTCTATATACCCACTTAGTTCCAATGACTGAGTAGTCTTTGGGTTTTGGAACTAAGTCCCAAACTCTGCATCTCTCAAATTGATTGAGCTCCTTTTGCATTGCAATAATCTAGTGTGGATCTTGCTCTGCATCTTTGATGGATTGGGGCTCAATTTGAGATATGAAGAAGGCATGCATCAAATCTTGGTTGAGTTGATGCCTTGTCTACACACCAACTGACATGTCTCCAATCACTTGAGATATCGAGTGATCTCTAAGTGTGACAAATTCAGTGGGTGGAGTTGGTTATTCAACAGCTTGGGGAATAAATTCCTCTTGTGGAATTAGGTTTACTGTTGCTGGTTCATCACTGATTACTGTGTCTTCTTCTTGACTTTCTTCAGCACCTTGTGGAGAAGGATGGTTAACTGCCTCATTGATGAGTGTCAGTTCATCAAGCTTCTCACACAAATTAAGTTCCTGTAAAGATTCATTGGTAGAAGAAGTCTTCTCCTTGAAAGACATGTTAGTCTCATCAAATGAAACATGGATAGATTCTTCAATTTTTAAGGTAGAATTGTTATACACCCTATAAGCCTTGCTTACTTGGGAATATCCAAGAAAAATTCTCATTTCAGTCTTAGCTTCAAACTTTCTAATGTGTTTCTTATTGTTGTTGTGTATATAACATAAACATCCAAAAATTTTAAAGTAGTCTACTTTAGGTTTCTTCCCTTTTAGTAGCGCATAAGGAGTCTTATTCTTAAGCTTGTGTATAAGACTTCTATTTAGTACATAATTTGTTGTGCTTACAGCCTTTGCCTAAAATAATAGGGGCAAATAAGCATCTATAAGTAATGTGCATGTTGATTCAATTAGTGTTATATTCTTCCTTTCAGCAACCCTATTTTGTTGAGGTGTTCTAAGAGCTGAGAAGCAATGTCTGATACCTTCCTTCCTATAGAACTCTTGCATAAGAAGAGAATCAAACTCAGTACCATGATCACTTCTGATCAATGCAACTGGAGTAGAGTACTCAATCTGTATGTTCTTAAGAAAATCTGTAAGAACCTTAAAGTTATCAAACTTAGATCTCAGAAAGAAAATCCAAGTGAATCTAGAGAAGTCATCTACAATCACTAAAGTATAAGATTTCCCTCCTAGACTCTGTACTGTTATAGGGCCAGAAAGGTTCATATGTGGTAAGTACAGTATCTTAGGTGAGTCACTTTTGTTTAATGATTTAAAACTACTTTTAGTTTGCTTGCCTAATTGACAAGCCCTGCAAAGGCTTTCCTTCTTGTAGGGGCAAGAAGGCAATCCTCTAACAAGGTTGTCCCTAGAGAGTTTGATAATATTTTTCAAGTTAACATGACCTAATCTCCTATGCCAAAGGTCATTATTATTACTAGTTGAATTGAAAAGGCAAATTTCAGATTTAGCTGACTGGAAGTTAACTACATAAATGTTTCCTAATCTAGTGTCAGTCAATACTACAAGATTATCTAAAGAAGTAATAATACAGGAGGTTTTAGTAAATGATACCTGATCCTTTTATCACATAATTGACTTATGGAGATAAGGTTATGTTTCAGTCCACTTACATGTGCAACATTCCTGAAGGTGACAGCTCCAATTTTGACTTGTTCATAGCCTTCAGTCTGACCATAATTGGAGTCACCAAATATTACTTTTGGTCCTAGCTTTGCGTTGTAATGTGTTAAGTTGGCCTTATTTCCATTCATGTACTTAGAACAACCACTGTTCAGATACCACTATTGCTCTGTGGTAGAACAGTCTTTTACCTGCAATGAAACAAATTAGCCATTCCTGACCCAGGTTACCTTGGGTCCTTTCTTTACATAACTAAAACTGGAAATAAATGAACATTCAGGTTGACTTTTATATCCTAAAGGGTGATATTTCCTAGGTGGAATTATCGATTAATTAAATTGATTATCAAATGTTCTTTGTTGGTTATAAGTTTTAGAGAAATTAAAATTTCGGTTAAACTGATATGTGTTTGACGAATTCTGGTGAGTTCGTCGACCTATGTTCGATGAATTAGGATGAGTTCATCGAGCTCCACTCAGAGAATGATAGAAGTCATTTTCTGAGCCCCAAAATCGTCGATCTCTGGTCGACGAACCATACTGGTTTCGTCGATCATAGTTCAACGAATAATTATTATATAAATCACCGTTCGGAGTTTGTCGAATGGAGTTCGACGAACTGTACATATTTCGTCGAACAGAGTTCGACGAAATCTATTGAACATTGTTTTTATTTGGATTTTTCTTATTTTGTTTTCAGTTCTTATTCTTTAGTTTTGATTCAATCTGTTTAACATTTTTATCATTTTCTATTTTCTCTTTTCCTTTTTTAGAAACAAATTTAATTGGGGTTGTTAATATATTTTTTTGAATGAGTGGGGGTTGGCTTGATGATGCACCTAAGCCCAGCTTGTCATTTAACCTGGCATTGACTGTGCTTGTGATGTCCATCAACTTGATACTTCTCCCATTTAGGGATTCTTCAAGTTTCCTAGCCTCAACTAATTCAGATTTTAGTGAAATTATTTGTTTATTTGCTAAAACTAAATCATCCTTTAATGTTAGAAAGTAGCGAAAAAGAGAGAACAAGCGGATAAACTTTTGAATAATTGAAATTTTATTATCCAAAAAAGATGACTATTACAAAGGTATGCCCTCCCTTATATAGAATGGAGGAGAGATGAGAGAATACAAATAAGAGATGTGGGACTAAAAATTTACAAGCTAAGCGGACTATACAAAGTAAACCGCACAAGCCGCGCGGTTAGACAGAAGGGCTAACCGCACGGCTACAACAAGAGAAGCAGAGAGGTCGCCTGTAAAGATCACTAGACCGCCCGGTTTACAAGCCGGTGAGTCAAACCGCCAGACCGCGCGGTCTTCAACCCGCCAAGACAGACCGCCCGGTCACCAACTTCAACACTCCCCCTCAAGCTGGAGCATATATATCAATCATGCCCAGCTTGTCGCGAACATGCAGAAACGAGGCGGAAACTGGCTTGGTGAAGATGTCAGCCAGCTCTTTATCAGACGTGACAAACGGAGTGCAAATTTGTTCTTTTAAAATCTCTTCACGAATGAAATGGCAGTCAACCTCAATGTGCTTTGTTCTTTCATGGAATACCGAATTTTTGGAGATGTATATGGCGGCCTTGTTATCACAGAACATAGGTAGAGGATGGTTGTACACCTCTCCTAAATCTAGCATGAGAGCCCGCAACCATTTCAACTCACAAGTGGTTGACGTCATACTGCGATACTCAGCTTCTGCACTGGACCTGGAGACAACAGACTGCTTCTTGCTCTTCCAGCTCACCAGATTTCCCCCAACAAAGGTGCAAAAACCTGAGGTTGACTTGCGATCCCCTTTGTCATCAGCATAACTTGCATCTGAGTAGGCTTCAATCCTCAAATGACCATTCTTCTGAAAAAGTAATCCTTTCCCAGGCGCTGCTTTGACATACTCCAAGATCCGCAAGGCGGACTGTAGATGACACTCCCTAGGCGCTTGCATGAATTGACTCACCTTGCCCACAACATAGGAAATGTCGGGTCTGGTCACTGTGAGATATATGAGCTTACCAACCAGACGCCTGTACCGTGAACTATCTGAAAGAGGAGGCGAATCATCTGTCCAGGTTTTGTCCTCCCCAGTAGCCATGGGGCATCGGGCAGGTTTTGCTCCAGTTAATCCTGCCTCTTTTAAAAGATCAAGGGCATACTTACGCTGAGAGAGAACTAAGGAGTCGGGCTTCCGAGAGAGTTCGATCCCCAGAAAGTACTTTGGAGAGCCCATATCTTTAGTGATCAGATGTTGGCGAAGATGTCGCTTTGTCAGGGCTACCCCTTCCTGGTCATCGCCAGTGAGAAGAATATCATCGACGTACACAGCAAGAACAACCAGCCCATAAGGAGTTTTGTGAATAAAGAGAGAGTGATCAGCAGAGCTTCGCACAAAACCAACAGCCGTCACAATGCCGCTGAACTTGTCAAACCAAGCTCGAGGACTCTGCTTGAGGCCATAAATTGCCTTCTGCAGCCGGCATACTCGTGTCTCCCCCCGAGCAACATACCCAGGAGGTTGCTCCATGTAAACGGCCTCGTGAAGATCACCATAAAGGAAGGCATTCTTGACATCCAGCTGAGAAATCGGTCAATCCCGATTGACGGCCATAGAGAGAAGGGCCCGGATAGTGCTGAGACGAGCCACAGGGGAGAAGGTGTCAAAGTAATCAACCCCATAGGTCTGAGTAAAGCCCTTAGCAACAAGGCGAGCCTTATACCGATCCATAGTGCCGTCTGGGCGAAATTTGACCACAAAGACCCAGCGACAGCCAACAACATCAGTACTGAAGGGAGGAGGAACAAGAGTCCATGTACCCCGCTCCGTGAGGGTCGCCATTTCCTCATCCATGGCCAGCTTCCAGTGGGGAATAGCAAGCGCCTCCTGATAGGAACGAGGGGTGGCAGTGGCCGAGATAGCCAGTGCAAAAGCTCGGCGAGCAGGGGTAAGACGATCGTAGGAAACAACTACAGCAAGCGGGTGTTGGGTACAGGCCCGAACCCCTTTGCGAAGAGCAATCGGGAGATCCAGGTCAGCAGGTGCCTCAGTATCCGGAGTATCCGTAGTGGAGAGAGCTGGCCCGGGAGTAGAGAGAGATGGCAGCGGAGTGGAGGGAGAAAGCGGAGTAGAGGGTGGAGATGATGAGGATGGGGAAGGCGGTGGAGTGGGTGGAGAGGGCGGAACATCAGTGGGAGCAGAGGGAATGGATGGGTTGGTATGAGAAGTAGGATCAGGAGGAGTAGAAGAGGAAGCGGGAGAGAAGTAAGAGGCATTGGCAAAGAAGGTGACATCCGCAGAGACAAATTGCTTGCGGGTAACAGGGTCAAAGCAGCAATATCCTTTCTGAGTGGGAGAGTGGCCCAGAAAGACACATTTGGTGGCACGTGGTGAGAGTTTATCACGGGTGGCAGCGGGAGAGTGCACAAAAGCGGTGCACCCAAAGATGTGCAGAGGAAGAGGAAAGGGATCCTTGTCCGGATAAAGAATGGAAAAGGGGGTAGCACCGTGGAGAACTGTGGAGGGAAGGCGATTGATGAGGTAGCAGGAGAGGAGGACAACATAGCCCCAATAGGAGCGAGGAACATGCATTTGAGTCATCATAGTGTGAGCGACATCAAGGAGGTGACGGTTTTTGCGTTCCGCCACCCCATTTTGTTGTGAGGTGTAGACACAACTTGTTTGACGAAGAACACCATGGTGAATACAAAAGGAGGAGAAGTCGTGGCTAAGATACTCCTTAGCATTGTCTGAACGAAGGAGTTTAATAGACGTATCAAACTGAGTCTTAACCATAGAATAAAAGGAGGTCCAAACAGAGAACAGCTCGGAGCGATCTTTGAGAAGATATACCCACGTACATCGAGAGAAATCATCAATAAAGGTGACAAAATAGGAACTACCCCGACCAATGGTGAGGTTAGGAGCGGGACCCCATATGTCAGAGTGAACGAGGTCGAACGGACGGGAAGAGCCCCGAATTTGCGTTGGTGGGAAGGATGAGCGGTGATGTTTGCCAAGTTGACATGCATCACAGTTTAGAGGAGGATGATGAGGAGAGAGGTGCGGCAGGAGATGGCGGAGAATTCGGGGAGGAGCATGTCCAAGGCGAAGATGCCATTGGAGAAGATCTATAGAGGAGGAGGAGAAGGCGGATAGAGCAGAAACGTTGTCGAGGAAGTAGAGGCCACCACTCTTAGTCCGGTAGCAATCGTCTGTTGGGAGTCCGGATCCTGAAAAGCACAAGAGCTAGGGGTGAATATGACAGAACACCGTAGTTGCTTGCATAAAGAAGTAACTGATAATAAATTGCACGGAAACTTGGGCACATAGAGGGTATCAGCCAGGCAGAGAGATGGAGTGACTTGAACCATGCCCGTCCCATGGACCGGGGAGGGAGATCCATCAGCAACAATGACCGGGGGCAACTGAGCATGTGTGTCAAGAAGAGAGAAACATTGAGGATTGCCTGTCATATGATTGGTTGCACCAGAGTCGATTAGCCATCTTCCGCGAGTAACAACATGAGCACTACCAGAAGAGGTGACCACGGAGGCGGATAGGTTGGAGGAGGGGAAAGCCATGGAAGCAAGAGAGGAGCAAGCCGCGACGATAAGAACAAGCCGCGAGAAGAGAAAAGAGCACCAAGCCGGGCGAACAGAAAACAGGTCGGGCGGCTAGGAAGGCCGCTACTAAGAAGCAGAGCAAAGCAGAGGGAAAGAAGTCGCACGGCTTGAAAAAGTCGGGCGAATAGAGGAGAACAGGTCGCACGGCAAAAGATGAGGCCGGGGCGACTAGCAAGCAGGACCGGGTAGAAGGCAACAACAAGTAGAGCGCGAACAGTAGCGGCTAGCAAGAGGGCAAAGGCACAGCGGGGAAGAGGTCGCGCGGACTGAAAAGGCCGAGCGAACAGAAGAGAGGAGAAGAGCAGGTGACCGCGACCAAGATGCGGGTGAGAAAGGAACAACCCGCACTGTCAGGCAGATCACAGCAGCAAACTGCGAGTATAGGGACAAGCGGATAAGGGGAAAGCAGAAGCGGACAGGGAGAAGAAGTCCGCAGCGGGTAGAGACAAGCCGCAAAGACTAGGAAGTCGGAGAGGCAAGAAAGAGCAAGGAGCACGGCGACAAGGAAACAGGTCGCTGCGACGAATAGCAGGAGGAGAAGAGAACCAAGAAGAAGCAAGCCGCGCGAACAGGGCAGCGGACAGAAACAAGCCGCTCGAACAGGGTAGCGGACAGAAGAGAAGGCAAGCCGCGAGACAGGTCGCAGAAAGCGAAAAACAAGCCGCAAACAACAAAGAGCGCACAGAATCAGGAGGAAATGACCGTGTGCTCTGATACCATGTTAGAAAGTAGCGAAAAAGAGAGAACAAGCGGATAAACTTTTGAATAATTGAAATTTTATTATCCAAAAAAGATGACTATTACAAAGGTATGCCCTCCCTTATATAGAATGGAGGAGAGATGAGAGAATACAAATAAGAGATGTGGGACTAAAAATTTACAAGCTAAGCGGACTATATAAAGTAAACCGCACAAGCCGCGCGGTTAGACAGAAGGGCTAACCGCACGGCTACAATAAGAGAAGCAGAGAGGTCACCTGTGAAGATCGCTAGACCGCCCGGTTTACAAGCCGGTGAGTCAAACCGCCAGACCGCGCGGTCTTCAACCCGCCAAGACAGACCGCCCGGTCACCAACTTCAACATTTAATTTAACATTTTTAGAGATACACTTTTCATGATCAGTTAGTTTTTCTCTAAGTAGTTTGATTTCTTTTTCAGAATTTATTAAATCTATACACATGGTTTTAAATTCAATTTTAAAACTATCAGAACTATAATCAAATGATGATAGTACCTGATCAGCTTCTGATTCTGAAGCTTCTTCATTATCAGATTCTTCTTCAGCATCTGATGGGCTGCAAGATGTATTAATAGCCATGAGGCAGACTTCCCTTGCCTTTGCCTCTTCTTCCTCTTCACTGGAGCTGGAAGATGTGGATTCATCTTCTGTGTCACTCCAATTCTCAGCCACAAATCCCTTCTCCTTCTTTTTGTACTTGCTAGAGGAAGGACTGATGTATTGCTTGCTTCTGGAGTCTTTCTCTCTTCTCCTTTACTTCTTTTGATTTTCAGGGCATTTAGAAATGAAGTGTCCTGGTTTCCTGCATCCAAAACACACTATTTCTATAGTAGGAGTTTTATCATACCTGGGCTTGTCATCATTCCTGGATGACTTTCTCCTGAAGTCCTTTCTTGTCATTTTGTAGAATCTCTTGGCAAAGAGACTCATCAGTTCTTTATTGACTGTTGAAGCTTCAGACTCTTTAGTAGCTTTGAATGCTATATTCTGCACCTTTCTTGCTGGTGGAGGAGTCCTTTGTTCTGCAGCTTCCCTGGATTTTATCAGCTGCTCATAAGATTTGAGCTTTCCCAGGAGAGATTCAGTGGAAATCTCATTCAAGCTTCTGGCATCCTTGATTGGCCAGATCCTGGAATCCCATGAGCTTGCGAAGCACATTAAGATCTTGTCATTCACCTCTATGAGAGAGATGTCTTGGTCCAAGGTCTTCAACTCACTGATAATGGAGCTTAATCTGTTGTACATGTCACCAACAGATTCAGCTTCATCTTTCTTGAAGTTCTCATACTGTGAGATGAGTGTTGATCTTCTATCTTTTCTCTCATCTGCTGAGCCAGCAACCATCTGATTGAGAGAATCCCAGATTGCTTTTGCAGAGGTACACTCAGCCACCTTTTTGAAAATGTCATGTGACATGGTTTGAGCCGTTATGTTCATGGCTTTGGCATCTGTAATTTTGGCTTTCTTCTGAGCATCAGTCCAATCAGGTGGTGGAACTGCATGAGTGCTTGAAGTTGCTGTAGAAGTAGATGTTGTAGGTTGAGGAGGACCTATCGAAATAGAATTGTAGATGTCCTCATCAATGGAATTCATATACAACCTAATTCTTGCCTTCCAGATTGAAAATTTATTTAAATTACAGACTGGAGGTCTGGTGCTTGCATAATCCTTGTTCTGTGCCATGCTGTGTAATAAATAAACCTAAGAGAAATAAAGATTAGGTCTAATACAGGATCTTTTGGTTCAAGGGTTAGCTTGTACAACCAAAGGAAACTCGCTCCAGTACCAATTGAAAGAGAGGGTTAGACCTGATTTACTCTAGAGCGGGTGAATAGAGTAACTTGAAAACTTTTTGCTATTTATATAATAATATCAGAGTAATGAAATAAGAGATACCAAGATTTACAGAAAGCAAAAGCAACTTAAGTTAATCTAATCTAACATAGCATAGATAATCTAATCTATCACAGCCACAGCAAGAACAAAAAGAAAAGGGTAACCAGACAACACAAGAACTTTTATAGTGGTTCCCCAACCTGGGTATATCCACTCTTCTACCACCCTGGTAGGAATCCACTTGCAGGTTTTGATCAAGTGACTGCCACCAATGAGCTTTTGATCATGTGCTCAAAAACCAAAATAAACTTTTGAAGGAGTTAATAAACCCTTTATACAGAGGGGGGAGATTGATGGTGTCTTCTCTTTCTCTTTTCAACAGAGAAGGCTAGTGGATTTTTGCTGTTGTCAAGAACTCCTCTCAATAACACTTGGAGTCTTGCACAGGGTGTAGGTCTTCAGTCTTCAGCCTTGAATTGAAAATGAGATCCAGGAACTTCTGACTAATATGGATGTGTTGTCCTTGAAAGCTCCTGGAATAAAGGTTGAAGAAGACACTTGATTTGCAATGATTGTTCTTCTTCTTCTTCAACAATGTCAAGGAGAAAACAATTTGTTTTTTGTACAGAGAAGGTTCAAAGTATTGTTGCTGTTGATCTCTTCTCTGTGTATCTGTATTCCTGTATTCTATCAGTTCTCTGTATGTTCTATATCTTCTATGTATTCTATGTTTTTTGCTTTTGGAAAAGAAAAACTCTTTTATATCTTCATTCAAATTCTGCTTTTGAATTTTGAATTCCTTTCCATTAATTGATGACGGCCTGGAGTATGAAAATTGGCAGGAGAGAATATTGCATGAATGGATTTCCCCAACAGTCCCATTAAAAATGGCAAGTAATATTCCGGATGAAGACCATAATTAATGCTCCCACTAACGGCTATATTCAGATAATATAAGCATTAATTATTCAGGGATTACTGCTATAGAATAAGGACAAAATGAGGGAAAATTCTAAGTCTGGAACTGCACAGCAATCGTCGACCAGAGAACAGATTTTGTCGACCTAAGATCATAGTTCGTCGTCGACCAGAGAAATCATGTTCGTCGACCTGGGAATTCTTGTTCGTCGACCTGAGAACCAAGTTTGTCGACCTGAGATCAGCTGACTGCTTTCTGTGAAGAACTTCCTAATTCTGTGCTCCAAGTTCGTCGAGCTGATAACATAACTTTGTCGACCTGAGTTCAGAGAAAGTTTTCTAGACTTAATGAGTTGAAGTTGATCTCCCAGAATTCGTCGACCTGAGCTCTAATATCGTCGAGCTCAACTCAGAGAATTTATTCTGAGTTCGTCGAGCTGAGTACGACTTTTGTCGAGCTGAGTTCGACTAACGTCGAACTCACTTTCTGAACTTGATTTTCTTCTAAGTCTGAGTCTTCTGCAGTCTTCTGTTGGCTGGTCCACATGTGGTTGATTCTAAGGACTTAGCCTAAACTCTAGAACACAAACATGACCCAGGCTATACGTGGTGGGTGAATTATCCTAGTTAGTGAACCTAGCCCAAATCAAACTAGGGATCCAACAATGCACCATGTATATAGCGACTTGTCCAACTATGCTTTAAATAATTTGGGCAAACAGTACTTGGCTCGACTTTTGAGAAAGAGGGTGGGAGCACTTTATTTGAGGCTAACTTAGGAGGAACATCTCAACTCTTGTTATCCCCTACTAAAGATCAACTTATCAAATAACCGCCCATCAGGGCAGGACTCATGCTTAAAATAGTAAATTGTAGAAACAAAAGTGCGGTAATAGAGGCTGATGTTAGTATAACCTGCAGAATTGAAATGTTGTAATGAAATAGGAGCAGTATGAAACTGGAGCAGTACTTAATTGAAAGAACAAAATTGAAAGTAAGTACTAAAAAGAACTTGACCAATACGAGACTGGAATAGTACCTAAAGAACTAAACTGAAATAAGACCAGTACGAGACTGAAAATAATACTTGAACTGAAATATGACCACACGAGACTGGAAATAATACTTGAACTCAAATAGGACCAGTACGAGACTGGAGTACTGAAATGGAAATGTTGAACTGAAATGAACTGGACTAGTACGAGACTGCAAATAAATCATAAATAAATGGGTTAGTAGTCCAATCACTCCATTTAGGAGTCTTCAGTTCCTTCTCCATTCTCAGAGTTTTAGTTTAGTTCCATCTCCATTCTTATGAGTTTTATTTCAGTTCCATCTCCATTCTTATGAGTTTTATTTCAGTTCCATATCCATTCTCTCAAGAGGTTTTAGCTCAGTTCCATCTCTGTTCTCATGAGTTTTAGTTTAGTTTCATCTCCATTCTCAGGAGGTGGTGGAGCTAATCAGTCTGCATAGAGCAAATCAGGCTGATCCTGCGGCTGATAGCGAGCTATACAGGCAATTTGATCAATACTTCCCCACAACAGATCAGTCACGGATCTACTGTGGGGGGCACAAAAGTTTATGCAGGGGAAAAATTGAGGTAATCCCCGCTACCCATCTCATCACAAATAATGGATGACAGTGATTCACCACGCCGTCAAAGAAGAAGGCGGTAGACCTCTGCCATCGCCGCCCGGCCACTACTGGGCATCGACACCGCCCCCACAGGACACGCTGATGGCCGACGATCTTCTGAGCGGTGGTCCGGCAGCCTGCCGCCGCCGGCCACCGCCTAAAAATGTTAAACCGAGATCAGGGTGGCGGGTGGCTTTGCTCCCAGCGCCACCCCACCTCTCTGATGACTACCCCGACCATGAAACCACCCCCGGCTGGCGCGCCGGGGGTAGAGATCCTCTCCAACGGTCACCCGACAGTCGGCCGCCACCGCAGAAAAATTACAGAGAAAGCTCTATTTTCGGGTGCCGCTGGAGCAGCGATTTCCGGCGGCACCTCGGCCTTCCACCGCCGGGGAAGGTTATCCCCGGTGATTTAGCCCTTCCCCAGTGCCACCACCGGTGCTGGGAAAGGCTATCCACCTACGACCACCACTAGACCTGAAGCTTTGGTTGGGTGGTGCCGGCGGTGTTGTGAATGCCGGGAGGCACAAGCAAATCGTCCAGAAAATCAGGAAGGGGGAGGGGAAGAAGTTCCACCTGTGCGGAGGGGGCCTGGGAGGGTCCCGACCGAGCCACCAATGGAGGTGGTGGTGGAGCTCGGGTGGGAAAGTTTTTTGGCGGGGATAGCTCCAGTGAGGAGGTGGAGGACTCACCATGAATGTGAGGAGTTGGGGAGGGGTAGAAGGCTATAAATAGCAAAGGGAGGGGGTCTCCTCCCCTCCCCTATTTGTGTGGGATAAATCCCTCTTAGGGAGGGATTAATAACCACCCTCCAGCTGTCCATGGACAGCTCGAGGTTGATCCCTTTTGCTATATGGGGAAGGGGATAAAGCAAAGGCCTAAAGGGCCTTGGTCTTGGGCTTGATAGTGAGGAAGAGGGGAGGGTAAGAGGGGAGTTGGGCCTATCTTGACCCATGGCCAACATAGCCTCCTTGTGTGGACTTATTTTGGTGGACCAAGGGTAAGGGGGTAGGGCCTTAACCATCCATGAAGAGGAGGTGTGCACCTCATTAAGAAAATTTCCAAAAAGTTGTTTTTAGGGGGGCTTGACCAAAGTAGACCCTAGGGTGGGTCCCCCTTATTGGTCAAAGTCAAAAAGGTTCATGTCATTGGGAGTCAGGTCAAAGTTGGGGTGTCGTGTCATAATTTGTGTGTACACGCTTTTCGGTCCACAATTATACTTAATTTGACCACGGGTTGACCACCTATGACTGAAATTGACCGGGACGAACTCGGTTGACTTCATATTGACCATACGGGTCCAATGCCACTGACCGAGATCGAATCAGAACTTGTTTGATAAATATCCAAAATTTGTGCATCGCAGCATGCCAAAATGGGCAAAATGCTTATATTCATCGTTAGACTTTGGATTGTGACGCAACGAATTCTAATGGGTTCATATTGATTATACAAAGCCATAGGAGCTGACATGACTCAATTCATAGTTCTCTAGGTCATTATCCAGAAATCTCGTTTTTGTGATGTTCTACGAGGAGTGGCCATATCCATTATATGACCTCGAAATTCAATGGAACGAGTTCCAATGCACTCGTATTGACTATACGAGGCCCCAGGAACTGACAGAACTCGAATCAGAGTTCTCTAACTCTATAAACCCTGCCTAAGGTTATGAAAGAGCAACTAGATCTGATATACTCTAGAGGGGGGTGAATATAGTATATGGTGCTTTAAAAGTTTTTGCAAACTTTTACAACAATTGTTGTAATATGTGTGAGCAGGGAAGCAGAAATAAATCGAATCACAGTACTAAACTATGCAAATACTAAGCACAGAAAAATCAAGGCCAGAAACAAAAAGAAAACAAGCCAAAACCAGATGACACAAGGGAATATAGTGGTTCCCCAAACTTGGGTGCATCCACTCTTCTACCACCCTAGGTAGGAATCCACTGCAGGATGAGTTGATCAGGTGTCCTGGGCACCAATGAGCTTTTGATAAGGTGCTCAAAAACCAAAGCAGATTTTTTGATCAGGTGTCTTGCCACCAATGAGCTTTTGACAAGGTGCTCAAAAACCAGATTCAAACTTTTGAAGGGAGTTTGAGAAACCCTTTACAGAGTGGGGGTGAGAGAGTTATGTCAGTCTTCTCTTTCTCAACCAACTGAGAAGACTATGTGGATTGATGTCAAAGCTCCCCCTGAATCCTTGAGATCTTCAGGAAGAAGAGCTTTGCTGAGGGTGATAGGCCTTCAAAGATAGAACTCCAGCAATAAATGATTTCAGCAAGCTGAAATGTTGAGTGTCTGGAGTCTTGAAATGATGTTGGCCTTGAACACTTTGAGAGCTGAAGAGATCTGAAGATTTTTGAAAGCTTGATCTCTTTGATGAGTGTTCTTCAGAATTCTTTTTGACAGCCAAACTTTTGAGTATCTTTTTGTATTATGTATATTGTGTGTCTTCTTTCTTCTGGTTGATGTAGATTCAAAAAACATCCTATCTTTTATTCTCTGTTCCAGAATAGAATGTCATTCTCTGTCAAGGATAGCCGTTGGTCTGCATTGATTGCATCCTTAATTGTAAAAACTCTTCTGGAGAAAAGTCCACATAATTATTCCTTGAAAAGTCCCTTGAAACTTGGTCCAGAAGTAAATGAAAACGGCTAGCAAATCTCTGAATTAAATGCAGAATAACTCCTGACTGATTTGAATTTGAATTCTGGAATTTATCTGAAATCGTCGAACTGAGCTCTGCTATCGTCGAGCTGAGCTCAGCGATCAGGAAATCTCAAGCAGCAAAATAATCGTCGATCTGAGCTCAAAGATCGTCGAACTGAGCTCAGAGATAGAGATCCAATGCAGAGTCAAAATCGTCGACCTGAGCTCACCGATCGTCGAATGGAGTTCGACGATATTATGAAGTTGAGCTCAGTGATCGTCGAGTGGAGCTCTACGATCTGTCGAAGTTGAGCTAGATGATCGTCGATCGGAGTTCGACGAATCGTCGTGCTGAGCTCGACGATCAGACTTAGTCTCCAGACAGAAAAACTTGGTCTCCAGGGCAGCTTCCAATCCTAGACTTCTAACCCTTAGACTCAATTCTAATTGACCTATTAAGCTATACAGAAGGTCAAGTAAAGGTTCCTAGAGACATAGTGATCCTGACCCAAATTAGTAATAGGGTGTTCCAACAATCTCCCCCTATTTGGGTTAGGATGACTATTTACAGACTTTGGAAAAAATTCAAATAACAACATACAATCAGAGAAGCATAAAAACAGCAGCTAGACATTGCAGAAACATCACAGAGATATATATGTATATATGTCATCCAGATAGCAGTCAGAATTCACAAAAATTGTCACCTTACACTGTCACTTCTTCTCTTTGTCTTTGACAAGTTTGATTTCTCTGTTTGGATTTAGAGCTTCCTTGTTGGACCTAGTGTCATCTGCTGCACCCAAATAAGTTTGCTTTGAAGATCTGGGGACCACAGCAGCAGGATGCAACTCCATATATCTCTCAGCATCAAAGAATTTGCTGGAAGCATATTTGTCTAGTTCCTTTTGTCTTTGCTCTGACATTGTAGAAATATTTGAAGTGTCTAAACCTTGCTCTCTGGCCTTCTTGATCTGATCTAGTGCAGCCAACTCCTTCATCCTGGCAGTCCAAGCAGCTGGATTCTTTTCAGGGTCCTCAAATGGTACAGGTGGCTCATACCTGTTGGAAGAATTGTCTTGAGGAGGCCTGACAGACACTGTCTTTTTTAGCTTGTAGGGGAAGGGACCAGAAGTAGTATCAGCAGGACTATGTCCTCCCCTAGAATATGGGTGTTGCGTGGAGTACCCTTTGGAATAAACTTGAAAATCTCTTTGATTACCCCTGTATCCTCCTCTCCTAGAATAAGAACCCCTAGACTAGCTTTCCCTTTGGTAGGATATGGCATGGGGTTGATAGGGAGCCTGGCTTCTAGCTGGGGCTTGACTTGCAGAGCTGCCACCTGCACTTGCATCAGGAGGAGGTGGTGGAGGAGGATGAGGGTGCTGGAACTGGGAGGAGCCCTTTTCATACTTTCTCTTCTTCTTCATGGCCTTGAGCTGATTTTTAGAATATTGCATCCAATGTTCTGTGATGGGGCAGTTATGCAGAATGTAATAAGGAATATCATTATCATCCTTGACTTTTGCAGGAGGGACCCTTTTCATAGCCTTGCTCCTAGCTTTCCTTTTCCTTGCAATAGTGGCAGAAGAGACATCAGAGTCTGTCTTGAACTCATCAGATTCAGAACTCTGGGCATCATATAGAGCATCAATTCTCTTCATCAAATCTTTCTTCAGCTGAACAGCAGCAGATACAGGAGGTGAAGCAGGAACAACAACAGCAGTAGTAGAGGTGACAGCAGCAGATGGAGCAGCAAATGGAGAGGGTGCAACAGAAGCAATTACAGTAGCAGCAGATACTGGACTGGTGACAACAGCAGCAACTGTCTCACTATCATCAACAGAAATTTCACTAACAGCAGAAACAACATCAAAAACTGCAGCAGGCTCAAAAACAGTGGCCTCTGACATCAGAAGATCCTTGAATATTGGCTCATCAGAATCAGCAGCAGCAACAACAATCCTTTCTTCAGCATCAGCAATCACTGAATATACAAAAGAGGAGATAATGCTGGGGTCACAGCAAGAGACAGGCACCAGTGCCTTGGACAAATCTTCTGGGGGCTGGACAGCATTAACCTCTGGGAGATAGCTGAAGAAGGCAGTATCAAAGGCAGAAAGCAAAGAACTTAGGTCTATTGCCAGAACTGCAGTAGGAGCCTGACATTCTAGAGGCACAGCAACAGTAGCAGAAGGGGCAGCAGACACAGAGACATCAGCAGCAGCAGTAGTATCATCAGCAGCAGGAGCAGAAACAGCAGCAGCAACAGCATGAAGGTTTGCTTCATAGGGCATCTCCCCCTGCCTAGATGCAGAGACATTTGTATCAAGGCAAACTGCTGGTGGTGCTGCCTGAGGAAGGAGGGAGGAAATCCTGGTAGAGAGGGCTGCCGCTGACAAGTGTAGAGGAGCCAATGAGGTCTCCAAGAGTAGAGAGAGCCTGGGGGCAATTAGCTCATACAACTTGTCAGCTAGGGCTGAGAGGTCTACTGGCTCAATAATAGGAGTAGAGGTAGATGGAATGGGGATAGCTGAGGATGCTGGAAGTGGAGGGCTGGAGAGTGGAATGGATGGCTCAGGTGTTGGGATGGTGGAAATGGAGGACAAGGGGATGGATATGGATGGGGGGAAAGTGGTTTGGTCAATGATATGGTGGAGGAGATCTTGGAATGAAGTTGAGGAGGAGGGTAATTCTGGAGGAGAGGATGGGGAATCATCCATATAGGAGTCATCCAGGAGGGTGAAGGATGGAATGGATGGAGAAGAGGTGACATCTGGTGGAGGGTATGAGAACAGAGGGTGGAAGTGGTCTACTGGTGGAGGCAGAATGGGTTCTGGAGATGGAATTGTTGTTGGAGATGGGCTAGAGATGGTAATGGTGGATGGAGCTGGAATGGTGGATGGAAGAGGTAGGGTTGGAATTGGAGGAGGAGAGGAGGCAGCAATAGCAACAGCCAGGTCAGCTGCAGGAGCAGAGACCTGTGGGGGAGTGACTCTATGAGTCCTGGTGCCTGAAGGAGCACTTGAGGAGGGCCTGCCAGGCTTGCTGATTTGCCTGTCCCACTTGCCAAAGAGGGCACAGGTGAGTCTCTTGGAGGCATTTATGTGCACTCCAGAGAAGACCAGCAAGGCAGGGCACCTGTTTTGCAGGAAGACTCCAAGAATCCTTCCAAAGTTAACAAAGCTTTTGTTGATTTTCTTCTTGATTAGGTCAAAGAAGACCTCTCCCCAGTTCAAACTTCTCTTATCCACCAGAGCTCCCATGAGGCAGAGCTGGTATCTGGATATGGTATCATGTGCAGAGTGCTTTGCCAGCAGCACTTTCCCTACCACATCTGCTAGGAACCTGTATTCAACAGACAGGTTCCTCTTGAATAACTTGCTAGGGTTTCCCTCTGGATGACCCATCCTGGCAAGCATGTCAGAAAACTCCTCTCCAGATAACTCAGCGGTATCATCTCCATGTCTTAGTCCAAAAACCTCTGTTAAAATGGTGGGGGTCAGAGGTACCTGAGTTCCAGCAATGGACCCAACTATTGTGGAGTTGTCTTGATTATGAGCAGTATAGACCCACTCCTTTATCTCATCTGAAGCAAGCTTGATTCTAGTGGTCATGAGGGCAGACAGATTCTGATCCTTGAATAAATCCAGTATATCTTGGAAGATTTGATCAGTGGTGTTGAAAGATTCCATATCAATGTCGAATCCAGCATCGAACTTCATTGCGGCTAGAACTGCAACGGACACAGCCATTGTACCTGTAAAAATTCAACAAACAAAACGACCAAGCGTAGAACTGTTTGGAGGGAAAGAAAATCCTTGCAGAGAAATCGAATGGTCTTCTCTTTCCTTGTGGCTGGTGAAGCAGCCTTCTGTTCTTCCTCTCTATTCTTGATAAGTAGCTCATAAGATTTGAGCTTACCCAACAAGGCTTCAGTGGTGATTTCATTCAGACTTCTGGCATCCTTAATTGGCCAGATTCTTGAATCCCAAGTGCTAGGGAATCACATTAGGATCTTGTCATTAAGTTCTGTCAGAGAAATCTCTTTGTCCAATGTCCTTAGTTCACTGACAATTAGACTCAATCTGTTGTACATGTCTCCCACTGACTCAGTCTCTCCCTTCTTGAAGTTCTCATATTGGGAGATGAGATGAGATCTTCTGTCCTTTCTCTCATCAGCTGAGCCTGAGACTATTTCTGAGAGCTTGTCCCAAATCTCCTTGGCTGAATTGCATTCAGCTACCTTTTGAAAAATGTCATCTGACATTGTCTGAGCTAGAATGTTCATAGCCTTGGCATCAGCTACTTTCCATTTTTTGATGTCAGCATCTGTTCCTGATGGAGGTGGAACAGCATTTGTACTTGTGCTCTCTGGGGGTCTTGGACACACTGTCAAAATAGAATTAAATATATCTTCATCAATAGAATTCATGTAGAGTCTAATCCTTGCTTTCCAAAGTGCAAACTTTGACAGATTGCACACTGGAGGTCTGGTGCTAGCATAATCTTTGTTTTGGGCCATGATTTGTGCAAACAAAAACTAATAATAAAAAATACAAAAAAGATCTAGTTTGGGATCTTGGGGTTCAGGTGTTAGCCTGTACAACCAATCAGATATGGTATGTTTAACCAACCTCGCTCTGATACCAATTTAAAGAGCAACTAGATCTGATATACTCTAGAGGGGGGTGAATAGAGTATATGGTGCTTTAAAAGTTTTTGCAAACTTTTACAACAATTGTTGTAATATGTGTGAGCAGGGAAGCAGAAATAAATCTAATCACAGTACTAAACTATGCAAATACTAAGCACAGAAAAATCAAGGCCAGAAACAAAAAGAAAACAAGCCAAAACCAGATGACACAAGGGAATATAGTGGTTCCCCAAACTTGGGTACATCCACTCTTCTACCACCCTAGGTAGGAATCCACTGCAGGATGAGTTGATCAGGTGTCCTGGGCACCAATGAGCTTTTGATAAGGTGCTCAAAAACCAAAGCAGATTTTTTGATCAGGTGTCTTGCCACCAATGAGCTTTTGACAAGGTGCTCAAAAACCAGATTCAAACTTTTGAAGAGAGTTTGAGAAACCCTTTACAGAGTGGGGGTGAGAGGGTTATGGCAGTCTTCTTTTTCTCAACCAACTGAGAAGACTATGTGGATTGATGTCAAAGCTCCCCCTGAATCCTTGAGATCTTCAGGAAGAAGAGCTTTGCTGAGGGTGATAGGCCTTCAAAGATAGAACTCCAGCAATAAATGATTTCAGCAAGCTGAAATGTTGAGTGTCTGGAGTCTTGAAATGATGTTGGCCTTGAACACTTTGAGAGCTGAAGAGATCTGAAGATTTTTGAAAGCTTGATCTCTTTGATGAGTGTTCTTCAGAATTCTTTTTGACAACCAAACTTTTGAGTATCTTTTTGTATTCTGTATATTGTGTGTCTTCTTTCTTTTGGTTGATGTAGATTCAAAAAACATCCTATCTTTTATTCTCTGTTCCAGAATAGAATGTCATTCTCTGTCAAGGATAGCCGTTGGTCTGCATTGATTGCATCCTTAATTGCAAAAACTCTTCTGGAGAAAAGTCCACAGAATTATTCCTTGAAAAGTCCCTTGAAACTTGGTCCAGAAGTAAATGAAAACGGCTAGCAAATCTCTGAATTAAATGTAGAATAACTCCTGACTGATTTGAATTTGAATTCTGGAAGTTATCTGAAATCGTCGAACTGAGCTCTGCTATCGTCGAGCTGAGCTCAGCGATCAGGAATTCTCAAGCAGCAAAATAATCGTCGATCTGAGCTCAAAGATCGTCGAACTGAGCTCAGAGATAAAGATCCAATGCAGAGTCAAAATCGTCTACCTGAGCTCACCGATCGTCGAATGGAGTTCGACAATATTATGAAGTTGAGCTCAGTGATCGTCGAGTGGAGCTCGACGATCTGTCGAAGTTGAGCTAGACGATCGTCGATCGGAGTTCGACGAATCGTCGTGCTGAGCTCGACGAGCAGACTTAGTCTCCAGACAGAAAAACTTGGTCTCCAGGGCAGCTTCCAATCCTAGACTTCTAACCCTTAGACTCAATTCTAATTGACCTATTAAGCTATACAGAAGGTCAAGTAAAGGTTCCTAGAGACATAGTGATCCTGACCCAAATTAGTAATAGGGTGTTCCAACAGGTTACCTCCCACTCGGGTGTGGGTCTTCGATAGAGGTTTGGGTCACTTTTATTTGGCCCACTAGGGTTCTGGTGGCCCAATAAAGTCGGGATGTTACAAGCTATTCCCGCTGAGGGTGACGAGTCGTCTAGGTCGACACCTTATCTTTCACCTCTAACTACGGCTTTAAACTCAGGATTTTCTTGTACTGGCTACGGTACACACTCACCGCATCAAAAACATTGAAAACAGAAATCGATCTCCAGAATAGTTTGGACCCGAGTGGGTGTAGCCCGCACCTACTTCTCCCAATCCAAGACACTTGAATGGTGACTAAGAACTAAGGAACAGACCCCGAGCTGCAGCGAGAAGGTCTCGCCACACATTTGGAAGATTGAAAAGATCTTTCCCTCCTAAACCAATGCTAGATCTTAGTGTAAGACCCCATTTTTTCCTTTTAAAATCATCGGGGTCTTATGCCCAGAACCGCGGTTTTGCGGTGACACCGACACTCGGGAAGGTCGCCACTACAAAATGTCGATCCTGTCGGCCTTTACGATCACCGAAGAGAAAGAAGCTTAAGCATAGTTCAGATAAACCTAAGTCCACAATCACATATAAAAAGAAACCACCATGACGCTTCCTAGGGCATTTCACCACCCTAGGATCTCATGGACTAATCCCCAAGTCCATCCAAGAACATAACCCCCTATGTCCTTAACAAGCCCTCAAAGTTCAACCTTAGTGTTAGAACTATGGTCCTAGGGCAAATCCACTCTAAACCACCCCATAATTCATATGAGGGTGTTAAATGTCATGTCAAATCAGTGGCCCAAATTTCAACCTCTGTTGAGGTGGTTTGGCCACTCAAACCCACAAGGGGCACTTTTGACCTAAATACCCCTTTTAGGACAAGGCTAGGGTTTGCTTATTTCCAAACTAAATCATCTCAAAAATGGGATGAAAATTTATACAGAGGCTTATGATGACCCCAAGGACCACTCACCAAAATTTGGGAGGGTTTGGAGGTCATTAGGTCCCCTAATTAAATTACCCTAAGATTATTAAATAATTTCAAAAACTATAGAAAAAGTGTCTCCAAAAATTCCCATTTTTGGGCATGACCTAGGTATAGGTTAGAATGACTCCCTGTCCAAATTTCAAGTCATTTGGACTTATGGTAAAGTAGGGGCACACATTTAAATCTCTAACTAGTCCTAGGTATAGACCACACCAAAATGAGTGTTGTTGTCAAACCACTTAACCAAATTGAAATCAATTTTAAAATAAAGTAGACCCATAGATCTACAATTTTAATGTTGATCATTTTCTCTAAAACAGCCCCTAGATATTTTTAAAATAATTCCTAAGATGACTGATTTATAAGGGCAGAAAATACATTTAATATAATATATAAATCTTGATCTTGCACAGATCTTGACGCAAATTCGACGACGTTGGCTCATCTTCTACCTCCAGCCAACTGCAGTAATTATCCCGACCTGGAGTACTTTTAAGCCCAAATTCCCGGCCACCCGGCCACCTCCCTTGCCGGCCACCGCCACCACCACCTCTGTCGAGGTGGTGGCTATCGCCAGGCGGCGGTACAGCCGCCGGAGGGGTGGATTCCAGCGATCCCGACAGGTTAATTTTTTTCGAAAAACCAGAGAAATTGAAAGCTTGAATAGGGCTCAATTGAGCCCGATTCTTTTCCCTATTAAAACCTATGATCTACCCATAGAAGAAGGAGCAAAGGAGGACCTTGTTGGTGGGCTGGAGGAGGGTCGATCGCCGGATTGTCATGGTGGTGGTGGCGCCACTCGGGTTTCTGCAACAACATAGTCAAGTTGCCCAGCTCCTTCAGGTAAGATGTGGAAACGAATCCTATGAGTCTATTGATGCTTTTAAAGTCACTAAATGGGGAAGAGAAGGGGCCAAGCGCCACTGGCCATTAATGGCCATCAATGGTGTTTTCGGCCATGGGTGGATTCACTGTTCCGACCATGAACAACCACCAAAATGGCCCCTGACCTTACCCAGATTGAATGGGGTAGTTGAATCAGCCCCCTTGGAGGTGGAGGGAGGGGCTCTTGGTCTTCCTTGGCCATGAATGGTCTTCCTCCCATTTCGCTCTCCTCCATTAAAGGGCAAGTGGAGTTTTTTCTCTCTACTAGACACCTTGGCCGAAATTAAAGGGGTAATTCAGTCAAGCTAAACCCCATAAACTCATCTAAATAATTGTCATGAGGCTAGCCCAAATGAATTTGGGTTTGAGCTTAAGTTAGCCCATTTGGGTTAACTTGACCCAAAGGTGGGTTAGCTCAACCATAGTCCACATTGGGTGACCTAGCTAACCGTAGGAGGTGATTAGTGACCCATTAGCCTCCCCTAGGGTCTAGATAGGTTTGGGTAGGGTTGTCTTGGTACTTGTAGGTCACCTGCCCTTAGTTAGGGCACTTTGACCATTTTAGGGCTAGGGTTGACTTGGGTCAACTTAGCCTCTTGTGTTGACCCCAATGGGTCCCTGGTGACCCATTGACCTCATTTTAGGGTTAGGATGGCATGTGTGGGGTCCACTTGGCTAAGAAAGTGTCAACTGACCCTAAGTAGACTAGTTTGACCCATTTAGGGTTAGGGTGGACTTAAGCCAACTTGGCCACTTTGTCTGTACCCATTGGGTCCTTAGTGACCCTTTGGACCACCCAAAGGGGTTTAGGGTGTTTTGGTATGGTCATGGGGTCAAGTTGGAGCCCTAAAGTCAAATCCTAAGTATGGTGGTGAGGTTGTGCTATAGGCAGACCAAGGTGATTTTCACCTTGGCCCTTGTTCACTTGGACCTTTGAGCTTATTATGGTCTTGTCATAACCTAGTCATGATAAAACGACTCCTAGGGGTCTAGTTGTTTGAGGGATGTTACAAATCCCAATATATAAAAATAAAAAATTCATCCCCGAAATTAAGGTTAAGCCTACGAAATTTCTACAGAAGTAAAAGTATGTAACATCCCTAGGATTTGAAGGTATACCTGACTTGAAAAGTTCCGGATACTTTTGCTGCATTAAGTACTGTGGCTCCCAAGTGTGATCCTCCTGCCCATGGTTTCTCCACAGAACCTTGAATATTGAAACCTTCTTGCATCGCAAGACCCGCACTGCCATATCATCGATCCTGATCGGCTCCATGTGGACTGATCGATCTGAGGCCACCGGGCCGTCTGCAGTGGAAATCAGCTGCTCAGGGCGTAGTAAAACCCTCCTAAGTGAAGAGACATGGAAGATGTCGTGCAATCCTGCCAACTCCGGCGGTAGCTCCAGTCTATAAGCCAAGGGGTTGATCCGCTCCAGGATCCTATAAGGCCCCATGTATCTCGGACTGAGCTTCTTCCACCCGCGAACCCGCGAGACTCCATGCATCGGTCATATTTTCAAGAAGACCAGGTCTCCCACCTAGAACTCCACCTGATGATGTCATGCATCGTAATATTTGGCCTGCCTACTCTGGGCTTCTAACATCCTATCCCGGATCAATCTAACCTGAGCATCAGTGTCCTCCATAAACTCTGAGTCGAGTGCCTTCGGATCCTCATCCTGAACCCATGATAGTGGGGTCCTGCACATCTGTCTGTATAATGCCTCGTAAGGGGCCATTCCTATGCTGGACTAATGGCTGTTATTGTACGAGAACTCGATCAGCGACAACAGTCTCTCACAAGGCTCGCCGCGGTCCAAAATGCATAGGTGTAGAAGATCTTCCAGTGTCGGATTGGTACGCTCCATTTGTCCATCTGTCTGGGGGTGGAAAGCTGTGTTGAACGTCAACTGAGAACCCAGGTAAGCCTGAACTGACCTCCACTCATTGGACGTAAACCGTCCATCCCGATCTGACACGATCATCCTGGGCACCCTATGATAGCGCATAAACTGCTCGACGAACCTCCATACTAGCACACTGACCGGAGCGTCCTTTACAACAGGAATGAACCTGGCCACCTTCATCAGACTATCGACAATCACCTAGATTGAATCATTCCCCGCAAGTGATCGGAGTATCCCATGTATAAAATCCATGGCTATGTCCTCAAACTTCCACTCCGACACTAGAAGTGGTTGTAGTAACCCGGACGGATTCTTGCACTCCGCCTTTACGAGCTGGCAAGTCTCACAATGTGTCACAAAATAAGTAATATCCTTCTTCATGTCCGGCCAATACATCGTCCTTTTCAGGTCCGCTGCTATCTTGGTGATCCCCGAGTGCACTGAGTATCTGTTGTAGTATGCCTCTGACATGATATCCTCCTGAATCTGGCCCCTTGCCTTTATATAGACTGTGTCTCTAAAACATAGCAGCTCATCTCTTAGGGAGTAATCTCCTGCCGTGCCTTCCTCCAAGGCCCTGAATATCGGCTCTGTCCTCGCATCCAGCCTCTGCCCATCCCAGATGCGATCCCGAATGGCATCGGTGGCAGTCATCGATGCCAGGTACTCCATATATAGCTCTGGATCATCCTCGGACACTAAGGATATATGTATCTCCTCCAACATCTTCACCAACCCCAAGGCCATCAGCTGAGGACCTGCTCCCGATGTAGTTACTCTCCGGCTCAGAGCGTCTGCCACTACATTTGCCTTCCCGGGGTGATAGTGCATGGTATACTGATAGTCTGACAAAAACTCTACCCAACATCTCTGTCTAATGTTTAGCTCATTCTGCGTGTCCACGTACTTCAAGTTCTTGTGGTCCGAGAATATGTCATAGTGGACACCGTATAGATAGTGTCGCCAGATCTTCAGAGCAAAAAAACTGCCCACATCACCAAGTCGTGCACCGGGTAGTTCTGCTCATGTTTCTTCAACAGACGGGAGGCGTAAGCTATCACGTGCCCGTTCTGCATCAGAACGGAACCCGTCCCCTAATATGATGCATCCGTGTATACCTGGAATCCTTCCTTCCCCGATGGAAGAGCAAGGATATGGGGTTGAGGTAAGCCGACCCTTTAGCTCCAGAAAGGCAGCCTCGCACCGTGGAGTCCAAATAAATGAAGACTCCTTCTTTGTGAGAGATGTGAGAGGGAGAGAAATTTGCGAGAATCCCTTCACGAACTTCCGGTAGTATCCGACAAGCCCTAAGAAAGTCCTGACATCTGTAGCCGTCTTCAGTGGTGTCCAATCCCATACTTCCTGAATCTTCGTTGGATCTACCGCCAATCCTACTCCACTGATAATATGGACCAATAAGGCCACCTCTTTTAGCCAAAACTGGCACTTGCTAAAGTTAGCAAATAGCTTGTGCTCTCGGAGATTTTCTAGTGTCAGAGCCAGGTGTCTTGCATGCTTGTCTTCTGTCCTTGTGTAGATGCGGACGTCGTCAATAAACACGATGACGAAGACATCCAGATATGGCTCAAATACCCTGTTCATCAAACTCATGAACGCGGAGGGTGCATTCGTGAGCCCGAAGGGCATCACAGTAAACTCATACAATCTGTATCTACTGCTGAAGGCTGTCTTCGGGATGTCCTCCTCCTGAATGCGTAGCTGGTAGTACCCCGACCTTAAATCCCGCTTTGAAAACCAGTGAGCTCCCTCCAACTAATCAAATAGTTCATTTATCCTTGGCAGAGGATACGTGTTCCGGACCGTCAGCCTATTAAAGGCCCGGTAGTCGATACATAATCGAAGTGTCCCATCCTTCTTCTTGACGAACAACACCAGAGCTCCCCATGGTGAAGAGCTAGGCCAGACAAATCCGGCCTCCACTAGCTCCTGCAGCTGGCTTCAAAACTCCACCAACTCCTTCGGGGCCATTCGGTAAGGTGCTCCGGATGTCGGCTTAGCCCCCGACACAAGCTGAGTCTGAAAATCCATCTCCCGATGCGGGGGTAGCCCTTGTAGCTTCTCCGGAAATATATCGGCAAAATCCCGCACCACCGGGATATTCGGAATGGAATCTTTGGCCTCGGCCATCTCAAAAAGCACCTGATACACCTCGTCTCCCTATAGATGGGCCTTGACGGCTTGAATAGAAGATAACAACATATGAGGTGCGAGTTCAATACCTTGGAAAACGACCTCCGAGTCCTTGTGCCTCAAGACAATTTGCTTTTCTACACGGTAATTCTGGTGTGGTGCCAACACAGCCATGCCATGCCCAAAATAATATCGAACCCCGGTATTTACAATACCGTTGTCGGGGTTTCGAAGGTCTTTCCTCCAATACAAACTTTCATATTGCACATTGCGGACGAAGTCATCATGGAGCCGTCTGGGAGGCGTACCCTCCGAGTGATGCCGGTAAAGCGGTGCTCGTCACCTAAGTCTTTAGAGAAGTCCGCCGAAATGAATGAGTGTGTAGCACCGGTGTCAAACAGAGTATAAGTGGGCTTGCCGTTAATAGAGACTATGTCTGAGGTAGTTAAATGTTTTAGAATTCTAGTTATGGTTTTCTTCCCTATTTCTGACTATTCTATATCCATGAATCTTGTTTTTTTTGAAAGGAAAGAACTTAAAATTTACTGGCATACCTGCTATCACCCGCTCCGGATTCCGAGGTTGTGTCAGGTCTAGGCATATACTTTCCCTCTCTCATGCCTACGGTCTTTGTCCTGAAATTCACGTCCTCGGTCACTTCCTCGGCCACCAAACTGCCGAGGTGGTGGGGCGTCCTGAAGTGCTGGTCGGGGTACTTCCCTCATGAGGGAGTTCCTCTTGAAGTGTCCCGGCTGGTTGCACCAAAAACATGTCGGTGCATTCCCCCCTGTCCTTGGCATCTCTAACATTTGTAAAGGCTGAGGAGCCAGCATGGTCGGGTTCCTCTGCTCTTGCCTATCCTCCCGGCGAGGTTGATCCCCATTCCTCCTTTCCCCAATAACCTGACCTCGAGGACGGTCTCTACGGCCACCAATCACTGCGTCGTCAGCTGATCTCTTCCGGCTTCAGATTGTGAGCTGATCTTCCTCTCTCTTCTTGGCCATCTCCAAAATCCTGGCCAAGCTCCCCTCAGATACAAAGAGGAGGGCCTGTCTCATGTCGTCATGAAGACCCTTGTAGAAACTCTTTGCGTAGCCCACATCATCAAACTGATAAGAATCTGCATAGCAGGCTAGGTGAGTAAACTCCTGATAGTACTCTAGCACGGTCCTATTGCCCTACCTTAACTGTAGGAACCTATCCTCCAACTCATCCCTCACTGACTGAGGTACAAAATGTCCAGTAAAGCTGCTCTAAACTCCTCCTAGGAGATTTCTACGCAATCCACTCCAGAGAAGGTGGTGTCCAGCTGTGACTTCCACCACCTCTTCCCATGTGACTCTAGGCAGGAAACTGCCAAAGCAACCGCCTCCACTGTCGGGCATCGAATCCATGCAAGTATCTCATAGATGATGTCCAACAACTCCTCCGTGCAGTCTGCCGACTACATTCCTAGGTAGGATGGAGGATAAAGCCCATGAAAGGCACTCATCCAGTTGACCCCAGGATTTCGCTATGGAGTCGGGGCCGACTGAGCCCTGAAGTCCTCCAGAATGGTCGTCAATGTTTGTCCCATCTCTGTCTGTTGGAATGGAGCAGGAGCCTGCAGGGGTGGAACAATATTCTGTGTCTGGGGTGTTCCCTGCTGTGTGGTAGGGTTCGTCGCAGGCTACAAGGAAGAATTACAATTGTTAGATAGCGTACAAACGGAATGAATGGAAGAGATAAAGTGGACTTTTACATATGATTTCCATTATGGTCACACCACTATTTCTGCTGCTAATTTGTCCGCAAACTAAGCTCGCGCGGGGTGGCCTAGGGTTTTTGTGGACTTCTTCTCTTGGATCGATGTTTCGCTCTGATACTAGTTTGTAAGACCCCATTTTTTCTTTTAAAACCACCGGGGTCTTATGCCCAGAACCACCGTTTTGCGGTGACACCGACACTCGGGAAGGTTGCCACTACAAAATGTCGGTCCTGCCGGCCTTTATAATCAACGAAGAGAAAGAAGCTTGAGCATAGTTCAGATAAACCTAAGTCCACAATCACATATAAAAAGAAACAACCATGACCCTTCCTAGGGCATTTCACAACCCTAGGATCTCATGGACTAATCCCCAATTCCATCCAAGAACATAACCCCCTATGTCCTTCACAAGCCTCCAAAGTTCAACCTTAGTGTTAGAACTAGGGTCCTAGGGCAAATCCACACTAAACCACCCCATAATCCATATGAGGGTGTTAAATGTCATGTCAAATCAGTGGCCCAAATTTCAACCTCTGTTGAGGTGGTTTTGCCACTCAAACCCACAAGGGGCACTTTTGACCTAAATACCCCTTTTAGGGCAAGGGTAGTGTTTGCTTATTTCCAAACTAAATCATCTCCAAATGAGATGAAAATTTATACAGAGCCTTATGATGACCCTAAGGACTACTCACCAAAATTTAGGAGGGTTTGGAGGTCATTAGGTCCCCTAATTAAATTACCCTAGGATTATTAAATAATTTCAAAAACTATAGAAAAAGTGTCTCCAAAAATTCCCATTTTGGGGCATGACCTAGGTATAGTTAGAATGACTCCCTGTCCAAATTTCAGATCATTTGGACTTGTGGTGAAGTGGGGCACACATTTAAATCTCTAACTATTCCTAGGTATAGACCTCACCAACATGAGTGTTGTGGTCAAACCACTTACCCAAATTGGTTGAAATCAATTTTAAAAAAAGAAGACCCCTATAGGTACAATTTTTATGTTGATCATTTTCTCTGAAACATCACCTAGGTATTTTTAAAATAATTCCTAAGATGACTGATTTATAAGGGAAGAAAATACAGTAATATAATATATAAATCTTGATCTTGCACAGATCTTGACGCAAATCCGACGACGCTGTCTCATCTTCTACCACCAGCCAACGGAAGCGATTATCCCGACCTGGAGTACTTTTCAGCCCCAATTATCGGCGACCATGCCACATCCCTGGCCGTCCACCGCCACCGCCACCTCCGTCGAGGTGGTGGCTATCGCCAGGCGGCGGCACAGCCGCCAGAGGGCTGGATTCCGGCGATCCCGACAGGTTATTTTTTTTCGGAAAACCAGAGAAATTGAAAGTGTTGGGTACATTGGTCAAATGTACCTGATTTGAAGAAGCCTCACCTAACTCAATGATATACATCAGAATGTATTTGATGTTTGTTTGAGTTACTTGTGCAGGTTAGTTATACACTGGACTGAAGCTGAAAATTTCTAAGTCCATGTGTCGACACCCAGAGGGAAAGTGTCGACACTTGAGAAAGCTTGTGTCGACACCCAGACATGCAGTGTCGACACTTGGAGTCATTGTGTCGACACCTGGGAAGAAGTGTCGACTCCAGTCAGAAAGTGTCGACACTTGGAGCTGTGTCGACACTCAGTGTAGAAGGATGCAGAAAAGCTGTGACGACACTTAGCAGAAGTGTCGACACCTAGAAGAGCTGAGTCAACATCAGAAAGTGTCGACACTTGGAGTGTGTCGACACCCAGCAAAATTCTGCAGAGACTAAGCACAAGTGTCGACACTCAACACAATGTGTCGACACTCAATCAGCAGAGTCAACATATGAAGAATGTGTCGACACTCAGCACAATGTGTCGACACACACTCAAAGAAGTCAACACTTGAAGAATGTGTCGACACTCAGCACAATGTGTCGACACATAACCAGAAGACTCAACACTTAGAAGAAGTGTCGACACAAGGAGATGTGTCGACACTTAGCAAGAACAGAAAAGTTGTAAAATATTCTAAGTATAAGTGTCGACACTAAGGGAATGTGTCGACACTCAGCTGAAGAATCAAGAATGAAGACTTGTGTCGACACCAAGAATCAGTGTCGACACTTGACAGTTTCAACACATGAAGATGTGTCGACACAAAGGAGATGTGTCGACACTTAGAAGAATACAGATAAAGAATGAAGTATAAGTACTTGTGTCGACACTCAATTTCAGTGTCGACACATGCAGAAGAAACTGTGTCGAGACATACAAGGAATTGTGTCGACACCTTGTAGACTTGTGTCGACACTTACACAACATGTGTCGACACTTGGTCTATAAGTGTCGACACTTAAGAACAGAAAGTCTCGACACTATCTGACAGTTAGTGAGATTTCAAGAAGTGACTGGTTGACATGACAGCTGCCAATCCAGCCGGTCTACAGCAACTGTCAGAGAAGTCAAAAGTCTGTTATAAACCGGATCAGCCGGTTACCATGAAGGAAGCCTATAAATAGGCACCCACAGTTTACAGAATGAGCAGTTAAGTTGTTAAGTGGTTAAGTTGTTCACAATCATTACTTGTTGTGAGAATAATTGAAGTGGTTGATCAGATTAAATCAAGAAGTGATACATAGAGGATCAACACAAGAAGATCAGGCAGTCCAACTGCAGATCTAAGTAGTTGGAGAGAGAGAGCTCCAACCAAGGATTCAGTCTTTGGAACTAAGGCTGAGAAGAACAATTCAGAGTCATCTGGATTTCAAGAAGCAGAGATCAAGGATCAACTGCAGAAGATTCAGACTAATTCAGTTCTACTCAAGAAGCTTTGAAGAAAGCTAAGTCAGTTTGGATCAAGCTGAGTTCTTCCAAGAACTCTTCAAGAAACTCTCAACTCCTCTCATCCTTTCTGAGTTGTAGAGTTAGCATTTGTAATTTCTATTTTAAACTTGTAAGATCCATTGGATCTGAGTGATTGTAAGCCTATTTTATAAAGGCTGAGGGTAGGGCTTGGTGCCTGAGTGTAGGAGTTGAAGAACTCTGAGTGTAGGCCTTTAATTGGCTGAGTGTAAGCCTTGATTGGCTGAGTGTAGGCCTGGGTGGCTGAGTGTAGGCCTTTTGGCTGAGTGTAAGGCTTTGGGCCTGAGGTAGGAACCTTGTTGGGTTCTGAGCTAGTGGAGAAGTTTGGCCGAATCTAGTACACTGCTAGATAGGCGAAGGGGGAAAGTGGATGTACCCAAAGATTGGGGAACCACTATAAAATTAGTGTGTCTTCTGTGCTGTGCTGTGAATTGAATGCTTAATTTCTGTATTTGCTGTTAGCTGTAGTAATCAGTGAAAAACTGTTGTGCTGCCAAACAAAGTCTAAAAAGGTTTAGGTCACCTATTCACCCCCCCCCCCCTCTAGGTGTTTAGGTACCATATCTTTCAAGTGGTATCAGAGCCAGGTTCCTCAAAATCAGGACTAACTGTCTGAGGAGATCCAGTTTGGCAGATTCAGTATAAGTCAGGAAACAGGAAACAGTTTCAAGAAAATCAAGAACATGGGTTCTTCAGAGAATCATAAGGAGTTGGGTTCAATGAAACTACCTATATGCAGAAAAGAGATCTTTGGGATCTGGAAAGAGAGGGTTAGGCTTTTTATGGAAGCCTCTGACCCTAGGATATACATCACAGTCAAAGAAGGGCCATATGTGCCCATGAAGATTTCAGTATTGGATGCAAATCAGAGGACTCCAAAGGATTTCTCTGAAATGACCAAGGATGAGATTGTCCTAGCAACCATGGACAAAAGAGCACAGAATATAATAGTTAGTGCAATTGATGATGCCACCTTCCAGAACCTTATTCACTGTAAAACTGCAAAAGAAATGTGGGACACCCTCATTGTCTATATGGAAGGTTCTGAAGAAGTAAGGCAAGATAGGAAGTCCTTGCTTAATCAAGAATATGAGAGCTTTAGGCAAGGAAGAGGAGATAGCATCACTGAATGCTACAAGAAATTTTATAGAATTGTAAATGAACTCATGTCATATGGAAGAGAGTTCACAAACTATGAGTTGAATGATAAATTCTTAAGGTCCCTCACCAAAGACTGGGACACCAAGATCTGTGCCATCAGAGAAATGGCAAAGTTGGGAGAAATTCCTCCTCCCACACTTTTTGGCAAGTTGTTATCTTATGAGATGCAATTGTCAGTGAGAAAAGAAGAAGAAAAGTCAACAAGGACTGAATACAGAGAAAAGACTGTTGCCTTTAAGTCAGATGTACCCAGAAAGAGCAGGACCAAGTCATCAACTCCTCCTCCTGAGGTAGTTGAATCAGAATCTGAAGAGTCAGAAAGTACAAAATCTACAAGCAGTGAAAGTGATGAAGACTTTGCTGCATTCACCAGACATTTTCAGAAGTTCCTTAAGAAGAAACAGTGGAGGTCTAGACCTTCATCTTCCAAAGGGAAAGAGGTTCAGTATCAGGAAAAGAAGCCTTCAAAGAAGGACAAGAAAAGGACCAAGACTAGTAAGGCAACTGGATCCAAGATAATTTGTTACTGCTGCAATAGACAGGGCCATGTTATTGCAGACTGTCCTGAAAGAAGGAAAGAATCCAGTGACAAAAAGAAAACACACTTCAAAGGAAAGAAGGAGAAGTCCTTTGTTGCAAAGAATGAGAAGACTCTTTCAGATATGTCTTCTTCAGACACTGAGACAGATGCTGAAGCCTATATTGGGCTATTTGCTGAGGAAGAAGAAGAGTTTATGCAGATCATGGAATCTATCTATGAGCAAGAAGACTGTCAAAGCCAAGGACTGATGGCTTTGACTGAAAGTACCAAAAACCTGGAGCAGCCAGGACCCAGTCAGGTACAAGGTTTAACTCAAAGTTCTGATTCCAGTTCTAGTTCAGAGTCAGATTATTCTTCATCAAGTGATGAGAATATATCTGAGTCTGAGGGAGATATTCATCAACTCCTAGATGAATATCAAGTACTATTGCAAGCCTATAAGAAAAGCAAGACCCTAGCCAAAAATTTGGCCAAGGAAATTGCTGATCTCAAAGCAGCTGCAATAGATTATGAGAAGAATTATGATCAAAAACTGAATGAAGTGGCCAGGCTGAAACACATTACTGTGATTCAGATGGGTACTATTACATTTAAGAATGATCAAATTAAGAAACTGGAGATTAATCTTCAGAAGGAGAAAGAGCTAGCAGCTAGGTTTTCAAAACCTAAATCAGTGCTACCCTTGATTGATGATTTTGTTCATCATAAAGGAAAGACTGGACTGGGTTTTGTTAATCCAGCTAGGACTGTTCAGGATCAGTCCAAGTCCAAGGGCAAAGCCCCAACATTCAACAAGACTGCTGTAGTTAAGACAGCTAAGTCAGAACCTAAGCAAAGGTACAACAAATTTGAATGTTGGTGCTGTGGCAAGGTTGGCCACTTTGCTTTGGATTGTTGGCACAATGCCAGTGCCAAGTTGTGTAGCAAGTTACCTGTTGGAAAGACAGCAGGTAGCTATGTCAAATTGCAAACTAACAATCACCAAGGACCCAAGTTTACTTTGGGTTCTAAGGTTCATTAATTTGTTTTGCAGGAAAATCCAAGTGGCCATACCCCTACATGGTACTTGGATAGTGGATGTTCCAGACACATGACTGGAACTAGGGGACTACTGAAGGACTACATCCCAATCAAAAATGGTCCAAAGGTGACCTTTGGTGGTTCTGAAAAAGGAATCATCAAAGGGTTTGGTAACATTTCTTCTAACCTTGTTACCATTACTCAAGTGGCTTATGTTAAAGGGTTGAAACACAACCTTCATTAGTATAAGTCAATTAAGTGATGTAGGGTATGACATCTCATTTGTTAAAAATGGTTGTCATATCAAGAGGTCAAGTGATCAAAAGATCATTTTGACAGGTTATAGGAAGAGAAATGTCTATTGTTTAGACATTATGGTTGAGAACAATAGTTCTCCAGTTTGTCTTGTAGCTGATGAGACAGTCTCTCAATGTGTCAAGTGGCACAAGAGGCTTGCTCATCTTAATTACAAGACTATTGGCAAACTCTTTAGTAAAGAGTTAGTGAGGAATGGTCCTCAAGTTAAGTGTGTCAAAGATGGCATTTGCTCAGCTTGTCAAAAGGGCAAGCAGACTAAATCCACCTTTAGAAGCATTGACAACAAGGATGCTGTGAGGTGTTTATACCTCTTGCATATGGATCTATTTGGTCCAATGCCAGTTCACAGCTTAGGTAGGAAGGTCTACACCTTTGTAGTTGTTGATGACTACTCAAGGTTTTCCTGGGTGTTCTTCTTAAAGCAGAAATCTGAAACACCTAGTGTCTTCCACAGTTTTGTTAGGCAAATTCAGAATGAATTGAACTGTACAGTGGTCAAAATTAGAAGTGACCATGGTACTGAGTTTCAGTCTGAAAGCATGACAAAGCTGTGTGAAAACTATGGGATATTTCAAGAATTCTCTTCACCTAGAACACCTCAGCAAAATGGCATTGCTGAAAGGAAAAATAGAACCTTGATAGAGGCTGGTAGAACCCTATTAAGTGATTCATCACTGCCAGAATATTTCTGGGCTGAAGCAGTTAACACTGCATGCCATGTGATAAATAGGGCTACCATCACTAAAAGGTTAAACAAGACCCCCTATGAAGTAGTGAAAGGCAGGAAACCAAATCTATCCTATTTAGGATCTTTGGTTGTAAATGCTTCATACTTAACAATGGGAAGTCTTACTTAACTAAGTTTGCTGCCAAGTCCCAAGAGGGAGTGTTTGTTGGGTACAGCAATAATAGTAAGGCTTATAGAGTCTACAACTTGACTACACAAGTTGTAGAGGAATCTGTGCATGTAGTTTTTGATGAGTCACAACTAATTAACAATGAGTTGTCTAGTAGTGTGTGCAGCCCCTCAGGTCTTATTAAGAAGATGGACAAGCTAACCATAGAAGATGTACCTGCTGCAAGACAGCAAGTAGAAGAAGATGGCTTATGTCCAGGGGGAGAACTACATGTACCAGGAGCTGAAGAAGTTCAAGGAACTCAGCATGATGAAGATGCTGAAGAAGTACAACCAGAAGTAAGGATGCCTCCAGCCAACAGGCATCTAAGAGATCATCCAGTGGAGCTGATCATTGGAGATCCAAGACAAGGTGTTCAGACAAGGAGCAGAAATCAGAATGCTGCAGTATATTCAAGTTTTCTGTCTCAAATAGAACCAAAGAAATTTGAAGAAGCAATACAAGATCCACAGTGGACTGAAGCTATGCAGGAAGAGCTAAACCAGTTCAAGAGGTGCAAGGTTTGGGACTTAGTTCCTAAGCCTAAAGATCACAATGTGATAGGAACAAAGTGGATCTACAGAAACAAGTTAGATGAACAAGGAGTCATCATTAAGAATAAGGCAAGACTGGTTGCAAAAGGATATAGGCAAGAAGAAGGTATTGATTTTGATCAAACCTTTGCTCCAGTAGCCAGACTGGAAGCCATCAGGATGTTCTTGGCCTATGCAACCTACCAAGGATTCAAAGTATACCAAATGGATGTGAAGTCAGCATTCCTTAATGGTAATTTAAAAGAAGAAGTATATGTGGAGCAGCCTTCAGGTTTTGTTGATCCTACTCTTCCACATTATGTCTATAGACTTAGGAAAGCATTGTATGGGTTAAAGCAAGCTCCTAGAGCTTGGTATGAAACCCTATCTAGTTTTCTCATTGAGAACAAGTTCACAAGGGGGAAAATAGATAAGACTCTATTCCTTAGGGAATCTAGAGGCAAAGTAATACTTGTCCAAATATATGTAGATGACATTATATTTGGGTCTACTGAAAGTAGCCTTTGCAAAAAGTTTGCAAAGCTTATGCAAAGTCAATTTGAAATGAGTAGTATGGGAGAACTGAAGTTTTTCTTGGGTCTCCAAGTTAAACAGACTGAAAGTGGCTTGTCCATATGTCAGTCAAAGTTCACCCTAGAACTCATAAGGAAATATGGTATGGATTCCTCCAGTACCATGAAGACTCCTATGGGGTCAAGTATGTCTTCTAAGCAAGGATGATGCAGGGAAACCTGTGGATGAAACCTTGTATAGAGGGATAGTTGGCTCCCTACTATACTTGACTGCAAGTAGGCCTGACATTATGTATGCTACATGTGTTTGTGCCAGGTATCAAGCCTGCCCCAAAGAGTCTCACTTGACTGCAGTCAAGAGAATCTTGAGATATCTAAAGGGCACACCTTATCTAGGCCTCTGGTACCCTAGGAATGGAGATTTTGATCTAACAGGCTATTCAGATGCAGACTTTGCAGGATGCAAAGAAGATAGAAAGAGCACAACTGGATCCTGTCAATTCCTAGGTGGAAGACTCATTTCATGGAGTAGTAAGAAGCAAACCAGTGTGGCCATCTCCACAGCTGAGTCAGAATATGTAGCTGCAGGAAGTTGCTGTGCTCAACTTCTGTGGATTCAACATCAGCTAGAAGACTATGGATGTCAGGTAAGTAGAACTCCACTTTATTGTGATTCTACAAGTGCTATTTCCATAGCTAATAACCCTGTATCACATAGTAGAACTAAACATATTGAGATAAAATATCACTTTCTTAGGGAGCATGTAGAAAGAAATGATATTGCACTTGAATATGTTAAAACAGATAATCAGATAGCTGATATGTTTACTAAGCCCTTAGAAGAAGCTAAGTTTAATAGGTTCAAAATTGAACTAGGTATGATAAATTTAGACTAAGTATACAGAACAGAAATTGGCTAAGTAAAAAGGTGTCGACACATAGACAAGTCTATGTCGACACAGAATAGTAAGTGTCGACACTTCAGGAAAATGGTGTCGACACTTCTAGGAAGTTAGTGTCGACACTTCAGAATGTTAGTGTCGACACATGTCGAGTAGGTGTCGACACATCCAATAAAGTGTCGACACTTAAGTTTTACTCAGAATTCTTTCTAAAGTAAAGTCTCGACACATGTCGAGTATAGTGGTGTCGACACTTAACCAAGTGTCGACACATAAAATCTGTTGACTAAATTTGTGTCGACACATGAGTGTCGAGACATTATAAGTCAGTGTCGACACTTATTGACAGTGTCGACACATCATTAGAAATTCATCCCGCCTGTTCGTCTTCAAACAAGAAAGGTATAAATAGGGTTCTGTCTTTGATTGTCGACACGCTTTCAAAGTTTCGAGACCTAAACTCTTGTGTCGACATTTCTCTCATCTCAAGACTAATTCTCAAAACCCTAA
Source organism: Platanthera guangdongensis (assembly GCA_039583875.1). NCBI lineage: Eukaryota > Viridiplantae > Streptophyta > Magnoliopsida > Asparagales > Orchidaceae > Platanthera > Platanthera guangdongensis. Next base: position 34,536 of record JBBWWR010000220.1, on the reverse strand, counting down.
TGGCTCCCAAGCTGGAAGAGAACGTAAACGAAGGCTATGAGCTTGTGCGAGGCGCATTTGACGACAGCGACCAAGAAATCAAATCAGTGCTAACCCTAATTGTCAATTCTGGATTGGAGTTCTTGGTTTCAGAACCAACGAAAATATGGAAGAAGGAAGTCATTGAATTCCTTTCTGGCGCGTCTATAGATGACTCAGGCTTCAGGATTAAGTCAAGGGTGCATGGCACCAAGGTCAAGATTTCACCCAAGTCACTGAGAAAGGTACTTCAGCTACCTAAAGTTCAAGATGAAGAGGAAGTAACTGCTTCTAAGACCAGGGAAGCTCTTACTTGGTGTGGACTGGATCCAAAGATGAAGGTGGGATCAGTCTTTAACAGGAAAGGTATGAATATTCAAGGCAAGTTCTTGTCTGAAGTAGTGGGCAAGGTAATACTGAGCAAGCCAGGAGGACATGACAGGGTGTCTGCCTCCATGTTTGAAGTCATGATCAGAATCATCTTCAATCTGAAAACAGACTGGTCAATGGTGGTTTATGAAAAAGTGAAGGAAAGCCTGAAAAAGCCCAATCTGGGCAGGATACTAAGTCTCTACCTGGCTGGATCAATTCCAGAGGTAATGAGCACTGCTGCAGGATCTAAGATCAATCATATGAGGAGAATGGACTCCAGGATATTCTCTAGATGGGAAAGGGTGCTGGTTGTCAAAGGAATTGACCACCCCTGAAAAGCAAGCTTCTAAGAAAGACTCTCCTCCCAGGAAGAAGAGGAAGACTGCTGCTGTGCCTCAAGAGTCCTCCAGCAGCTCAGGCAGTGAAGAACATGTGGTCTTCACTCCTGAAAGTCCAGTTGATGTGGCTGCAGAGAAGACACCTGCTCCTCAGGAGGCAGCTAACATCCAGGGGGAGCTTCCAGGTGTAGCAGAACCATCTACACTGGAGAGTGAGCAAGCCACCCTCCTCATTCAAGAGGTACTTGTTGATCTTAATACTTTGAACTTTTCAATAATAAATTCTGATTTGTCTGATGATCATCAGCAAAATCAGCCAGCAACTCTAGAACCAGATGTTGTTCTCCAAGACACATCTGTTGTAGCTGATGAACCCAGAACATCTCCTGCACAGTCTCCAGCAGAATATACAATGGAAGATCTCTTTTTGAACTTAGATCAAGAAGATTTTGATATGGAAAAGAATGCAGCTGATGCAGTAAAGGATGCTGCTGCTGAGGGGGAGAATTTGGATATTCAAGAAGAGCCTATAAGGCTAGATACTGAGCAGGCACAAGATGTGCATACTGAAAAACAATCCAGCCCTAAGGATAGGGTGGATATAGCCAGTACATCAGACTCTGAAGATGATGAAGCTGAGCAAGCTCAGAAAAAGAAGTTCTTTGTTTTCAAAAGAAGAAGCCAGAGCTATAAGAAGGCTCTCCAAACAGTTGCTCAACATTCCTTAGTTCAACAAGCTCCATCCACTGATTACAGTGCTCTATTGCTTGCCATGCAAATCAAGATGGATGAACAAAGGAAAGCTTTAGAAACTTATGTTGATGAAGGGCACAAAACACTACAATCTGATCTGGGCCAGGAAATCAAGTCAATAAGGTTTGAAATGAACCTTAATAAAATAGAGATGACTGATTGTTTTACAAAGGGTGCTCATGCAGTAGTCTATTTGGCAAACCATCAAGAGAAAATAAAAGACTCAAGTTGATGATATAGCACTAAACAAGGTTATGTGCTGGAGAATCAACTCAGGATGAATGATAATTTGACTGCATCTCACAATGCCATAGTCACTGAACTCAAGAAAAAGTCTGATGAACCATCAACCTCCACTGCTGCTGCCAAGGCTGATTTTGATAAGATATTTCAAGCAGAGATTGCTGCTGTACAGACTGCAATAAAAGACTCACAGAAGGTCATTTCAGAACAGCTTACAAAGCTTAGACCTTTCTTTAAAGAGGGCATAAGGTATTTGGATAGCCAAATCCGATTCCAGAAAGATGATGTGAGAGATCATGTGGCCCAAGAAGTCATAAAGGGGGAGAGAGTGTTAGTCAAGGCCAGTTCTGAGCATGCAAAATGGATTTCCAATTCTATCAGGGCTACACTTGGATATCCTCCCCTGTGTGATGACAATGAAGTAGCTGAATCTGGTATTCAAGGAACATATCTTGGAGGTGAGCAACAGGCAGTGGCTGATGTAATCTATCCCCTCCAGATTTTGAAATGATTCATGCAGATATAAGCACAATGTATAGTCCACCTGCTGGCAAGCCTAATATTATTCTGGAAAAGGTTGTTCAACCTATCACAGCTGCAATGCAAGAGGCTTTGGACAAGGAAGAAGAAACTAGGCTGTCAAAGAAGAAGTTTAGGGAAATTGCTGAGCAAAAGCCAGATTTTGAACAATGGAGCCCTACTTCTAGAAACATAATTCTCACAGCCTGGAAAGCTGCCAAGGACAATGCCCATGAGAGGAACAAGTGGTTCTCAGAGGCTGAATGGAGAAAGCATGAGAGTAGGCAGGAAGCAATTGTCCAATTTAGAAGGAAGGCTAAGTTAGGAAAGCTACCTCCAACAGCTGTGGAGCCTAGCAAGTACTTTCCTAAGCCCTATCATTATTTTGAAAGACAAAAGATCAAGGCTGAAGAACAGAAGAAGAAGGACTCTAAAGGGAAGAAGACTGCTGAAGCTGAGCCTGCTGCTGCTGCTGCTGTGAAAGCTCAAGTTAAAGCTGGAAAAGGCATTGTTATTAAAGAACCTGATCAGCACTAGATTAGGAATTAACTTGATGCTTGTTGTAATCTGTTGAGTAAAAAAAAAACATTGTAATACTTCATTGAAAATGTATAAGGAACATTATTGGAACAATATATGATAAATATAGTATGAATGTTCTGAAATATGTGTGTTTCTTAATTGTTCTGCAATGTTTAATAAGTATACATGTGTGCTTTATTACATGTTCAAGTTTCCCTGTTGTCATTTATATGTTTTACATCATTTTGTAATTTTTAATTATGAGTGGTGTATATCATTGACTAAGGGTTATGACTTCTCCAAATAGGGGGAGATTGTTGGGTACATTGGTCAAATGTACCTGATTTGAAGAAGCCTCACCTAACTCAATGATATACATCAGAATGTATTTGATGTTTGTTTGAGTTACTTGTGCAGGTTAGTTATACACTGGACTGAAGCTGAAAATTTCTAAGTCCATGTGTCGACACCCAGAGGGAAAGTGTCGACACTTGAGAAAGCTTGTGTCGACACCCAGACATGCAGTGTCGACACTTGGAGTCATTGTGTCGACAACCTGGGAAGAAGTGTCGACACCAGTCAGAAAGTGTCGACACTTGGAGCTGTGTCGACACTCAGTGTAGAAGGATGCAGAAAAGCTGTGACGACACTTAGCAGAAGTGTCGACACCTAGAAGAGCTGAGTCAACATCAGAAAGTGTCGACACTTGGAGTGTGTCGACACCCAGCAAAATTCTGCAGAGACTAAGCACAAGTGTCGACACTCAACACAATGTGTCGACACTCAATCAGCAGAGTCAACATATGAAGAATGTGTCGACACTCAGCACAATGTGTCGACACACACTCAAAGAAGTCAACACTTGAAGAATGTGTCGACACTCAGCACAATGTGTCGACACATAACCAGAAGACTCAACACTAGAAGGAAGTGTCGACACAAGGAGATGTGTCGACACTTAGCAAAGAACAGAAAAGTTGTAAAATATTCTAAGTATAAGTGTCGACACTAAGGGAATGTGTCGACACTCAGCTGAAGAATCAAGAATGAAGACTTGTGTCGACACCAAGAATCAGTGTCGACACTTGACAGTTTCAACACATGAAGATGTGTCGACACAAAGGAGATGTGTCGACACTTAGAAGAATACAGATAAAGAATGAAGTATAAGTACTTGTGTCGACACTCAATTTCAGTGTCGACACATGCAGAAGAAACTGTGTCGAGACATACAAGGAATTGTGTCGACACCTTGTAGACTTGTGTCGACACTTACACAACATGTGTCGACACTTGGTCTATAAGTGTCGACACTTAAGAACAGAAAGTCTCGACACTATCTGACAGTTAGTGAGATTTCAAGAAGTGACTGGTTGACATGACAGCTGCCAATCCAGCCGGTCTACAGCAACTGTCAGAGAAGTCAAAAGTCTGTTATAAACCGGATCAGCCGGTTACCATGAAGGAAGCCTATAAATAGGCACCCACAGTTTACAGAATGAGCATTAAGTTGTTAAGTGGTTAAGTTGTTCACAATCATTACTTGTTGTGAGAATAATTGAAGTGGTTGATCAGATTAAATCAAGAAGTGATACATAGAGGATCAACACAAGAAGATCAGGCAGTCCAACTGCAGATCTAAGTAGTTGGAGAGAGAGAGCTCCAACCAAGGATTCAGTCTTTGGAACTAAGGCTGAGAAGAACAATTCAGAGTCATCTGGATTTCAAGAAGCAGAGATCAAGGATCAACTGCAGAAGATTCAGACTAATTCAGTTCTACTCAAGAAGCTTTGAAGAAAGCTAAGTCAGTTTGGATCAAGCTGAGTTCTTCCAAGAACTCTTCAAGAAACTCTCAACTCCTCTCATCCTTTCTGAGTTGTAGAGTTAGCATTTGTAATTTCTATTTTAAACTTGTAAGATCCATTGGATCTGAGTGATTGTAAGCCTATTTTATAAAGGCTGAGGGTAGGGCTTGGTGCCTGAGTGTAGGAGTTGAAGAACTCTGAGTGTAGGCCTTTAATTGGCTGAGTGTAAGCCTTGATTGGCTGAGTGTAGGCCTGGGTGGCTGAGTGTAGGCCTTTTGGCTGAGTGTAAGGCTTTGGGCCTGAGGTAGGAACCTTGTTGGGTTCTGAGCTAGTGGAGAAGTTTGGCCGAATCTAGTACACTGCTAGATAGGCGAAGGGGGAAAGTGGATGTACCCAAAGATTGGGGAACCACTATAAAATTAGTGTGTCTTCTGTGCTGTGCTGTGAATTGAATGCTTAATTTCTGTATTTGCTGTTAGCTGTAGTAATCAGTGAAAAACTGTTGTGCTGCCAAACAAAAGTCTAAAAAGGTTTAGGTCACCTATTCACCCCCCCCCCTCTAGGTGTTTAGGTACCATATCTTTCAGAAAGTTTGAATCGGGCTCAATTGAGCCCGATTCTTTTCCCTATTGAAACCTATGATCTACCCATAGAAGGAGCAAGGGAGGACCTTGTTGGAGGGCTGGAGGCGGGTCGATCGTCGGATTGTCATGGTGGTGGTGGCGCCGCTCGGGTTTCTGCAATCACACAGTCAAGTTGCCCGGCTCTATCAGGTAAGATGTGGAAATGAATCCTTTGAGTCTAGTGATGCTTTTAAAGTCACTAAATGGGGAAGAGAAGGGGCCAAGCACCACTGTCCATTAATGGCCATCAATGGTGTTTTCGGCCATGGGTGGATTCATTGTTCCGACCATGAACAGCCACCAAAATGGCCACTGACCTTCCCCAGATTGAATGCGTAGTTGAATCATCCCCCTTGGAGGTGGAGGGAGGGGCTCTTGGTCTTCCTTGGCCATTAATGGTCTTCCTCCAATTTCTCTCTCCTCCATTATAGGGCAAGTGGAGCTTTTTCTCTATCCTAGTCTCCTTGGCCGAAATTAAAGGGTAATTCAGTCAAGCTACACCTCATAAACTCATCTAAATAATTATCATGAGGCTAGCCAAAATGAATTTGGGTTTGAGCTTAAGTTAGCCCATTTGGGTTAACTTGACCCAAAGGTGGGTTAGCTCAACCCTAGGCCACATTGGGTGACCTTGCTAACCCTAGGAGGTGATTAGTGACCCATTGGCCTCCCCTAGGGTCTAGGTAGGGTTGGGTAGGGTTATCTTGGTACTTGTAGGTCACCTGCCCCTTAGTTAGGGCACTTCGACTATTTTAGGGCTAGGGTTGACTTGGGTCAATGTAGCCTCTTGTCTTGACCCCAATGGGTCCCTGGTGACCCATTGACCTCGTTTTAGGATTAGGAGGGAATGTGTGGGGTCCACTTGGCTAAGGAAGGGTCAACTGACCCTAGGTAGGCTAGTTTGACCCATTTAGGGTTAGGGTGGACTTAAGCCAACTTGGCCACTTTGTCTGTCCCCACTAGGTCCTTAGTGACCCTATGGATAACTCAAAGGGGTTTAGGGTGTTGTGGTAGGGTCATGGGGTCAAGTTGGATCCCTAAAGTCAAACCCTAAGTCAGGTGGTGAGGTTGTGCTATGGCAGACCAATGTGATTTTCACATTGTCCCTTGTTCATTTGGTCCTTTGAGCTTCTTATGGTTTTGTCATGACCTAGTCATGACAAAACCACTCCTAGGGGTATAGTTGTTTGAGGGATGTTACACTTAGCACCTTGGAGGGCACTAGAAGTCAACCAAAGCTAACATGAGGAGGAAGAAGCCAAAGAAACGGATCCTCTCCAAAGGTGCCCTTAAGGGTCTATTTATAGTTATCCAAGTCTGGCCTGCACATAGCAGAGTCCCGCCTTTTGGTTATACTATACGCAACCAAAATTGGTCCGCCAACAACATAACTCTGTTGTTTGGAGGGGATATTAACATGTCAAAATCGGTATACTTGTAAAAATATTGATGGACGAGTGGTTCATGCGGCTACCACTCGCCTGGGGTGGCAAGTGTCTGGTGAGGCTGACACTCGCTACCATCCCGGGGCCGAAGGCGAGTGTAGGCCTGGCTATCCTACTCGCCTTTCCCTCGCTTTAGCCCTAGGGCGATTGTGGGTCTATATGCCCCACTCACCCTCATGTTAATGGCAACTTGTCCTTATGCGAGTTGGTGAATTCCTTTTCCACTCTGCCAAGCTGGTTCGTCGGTGCTTAAAATTGCCCCCTTTACCCCGAACTTCTTATAAGTGATCCACTCGGTGAATATGGGGTTGTACACACACCTTAATGTTTGAGGATTTTACAATACACACGCTCATGATGAGAGATTTTATTATGCGCACCCCATGGTGGGGGATTTTACTATGCGCTCCCGATGATGAAGGATTTTACTATCTACCTCCCCCACCCCCATGATGAAGGATTTTACTACACGCATCCTGAAAGTATCTATTGTCTACCTAAATCACCTAGAGGGGGTGAATATGTGATGTCCGTGTCTTTTTGCGGAATAAAAGTACTTAAAAAATTAAGCACACAAACACCGAGATTTTATAGTGGTTCCCCGTGTTGGGTACGTCCACTGTCCCGCCTCGCCTATCTACCACGAAGGGCTGGATTCAGCTACTTCACCAAACTCAGATTTTTTCAAATCTTACACCACGGAGCCGTAACTCCTATAACTCGGAGACAAACCTCCTATTACTCGGAGAACAACCTCTCCTACAACTCAATCCACAACGAGATCTACGACTCGATTCACAAATGGATCTACCACTCGATCCATAAACAGATCTACAACTCGGAGAAAATTCTCCTATAATATGTAAAAGAATATTATAATATAATAAAATTACAAGTCTTCACTCTGACGTTCTTTGAAAAGGTAGATCTTGAAAATTAAGGTAGATCTTGAAAATTATGGAGAACTCGAAAAGTAGAAATTCTTGGAAGACCTTGAATCTTGAATCTTCAATCAACTAGATTTGGAGGAATAAAGATCTTCAAAACACTTGGATTTAGTCGAATCGCAAAACAGAAGATGAGATCTTTCTTGCTTGCGGTTGTCGGCCGAACGGATTTCGCGTATCATACATAGGCCGACGACTTTGCTCTTTTTGGAAAGATTCTCGATTTGAAAAATGGGAATGATTTGCAAGATTAGGGTTGAAGAAAAATCCACCCTAAGTATTTATAGATATCTTCAAATGCAACGGTTATAAAAGAAATTCCAAAAATAACTTGCAAAAATCAATGTGCATGGCCACCGCAACCCAAGCCTGGTTTTGAAAATTGTCGGAAAAAAAATGACCGAAGTCAAATTCGTCAAGTATCGTTAGTATACTAGTCGAATAGTCATTGATATACGACGAAAATTACTTAGTGAAATTCAGCTCAAGCTAGCTAGACACTCAACACCAAGCTCAAGTCATACTTGACAAATTCGTCAAGTATCAGCTAGTATACATATCGAATAGTCATTGATATACGACGAAAATGACTTAGAGAAGTCCAGCTCAAGCTAGCTAGACACTCAACGCCAAGGCTCAAGTCATATTCGTCGAGTATCAGCTAGTATACTCGATGAATTCGTCGAGTATAGGCTAGTAGACTCAATGCACTTAACGCTGTCGACTTCACTCGACGCCATCCATGCACACGATGCTTTAGACACGACCCACTCGATGCCAATATGCACTCGACGCTCTTGATGCCAAGAAATACGATGAATTTGCCTTGGGAAAAATCAAATAAGTAACGTCGGGCTGACGCGATGCATTCGGCGTGTATCGTCATGTATATTCGACAATTCGGCGAGTAGCATTGGATACATTCGACGAATTCGACGAGTATATTTGATGATACTCGACGAATTTTACTTGGCTATTTTTCCAATTATTTCAGAAATTCTACACAAGTATGTAAGATGAATTTGACGAGTGATAGTAATAATATACGATAAATTCGACAAATATCAATGATACTCGATGAATTCGACGAATATTCCTTACGATATTAGACGAATTTTACTTAGGTAAAATTTCTAATTTTCTAAAATGAAGCTCTTCTTCTTTCTTGAACTTTCTCACGTACTTGACATAGAAGTACACCTCGATAGAGAGATTACACGTAAGTCAACACCATAACCTACACAATAAAGGATTACATTGTGTAGTCCTGTGTTTACTGACCCACTGTAACTTGGCATTGGTTTGTACTTAGCATTGTAAACCTGCAAGTACATAACTACAAATACAATATCAAATACAGTTACAATTCATCTTAGCTTAACTGGACCCTTCTTCAAATCAGGATTATTGTGGATATAATACCCAACAATCTCCCCATATTTGAAAAAGTCAGAATCCTATAAGCTAAGGTGAATTGCACGTAACAAAAATAATCATAAAACATGAAATTTACAAGATAAGTAAATTGAAGAAAATTTAAATAACAACACACATTCCAGTCAAGACATATAAATAATATATATAATATATATATATATATATATATATATATATATATATATATATATATATATATATATATATATATATATATATATATCTTTCACTATTATAAGGGAAAAGTTGTCTTTGATGCAACATTTAAAAATACCAATTATGCCCTCATTTTTATATTTTAATGACTTGACATGTATTATAGTTTATTTCAAAAAAAATTAATGTATAATGTCCATTCAAGTAATTACACTATCTCAAAATTTAAAAATGATGAAAATTTATTAAAATCCAAAAGTTTTTATTAGAGCTCCTACACCTACTATGGCAGGCTTTCATTAGGCATGTCAGTGGTCAATTCGAGGATGGTTCTCATTAGACATATCAACAGTATTTTCGAGGAGTTGTTATTAAATCAATCAACTATGTTAAAGTTGACTAAATAATATTAAATTCATTTTAAGTTGCATTAAATAATTGATAGGGCCGGAGCCCCGAACCTATCGCAGTCGAGGTAGTATCGTGATTGGCCGTTGGGGGGAAGCTCATGGGGGTGGGCGAAGCCCACCGCTGGCCGAGTACTTTAGCGCGAGGCCATATGGGGCGGAGCCCCGTGTCTGGCACTCGTATATATATATATATATATATATATATATATATATATATATATATATATATATATATATATATATATATATATATATATTATATTAAAAAGAACTATCAACTTAGGTCATTTGACTAGCTAATTAGGACATCTAAAGACTCACAGTTGTTCATCATATTCAATCGCCAAAAAAATGATTAAAACCCCCCGCCCATTCCCATGCCCTACTTTATCGCTCCTGCATGGATGCACGATCGCTCCTCTTCTCACACGCCTCGGTCGCGCACAGGAACCAGCCGTCGCCGGCCCGCCCCGCCTTCTTCTTTCTGCCAAACGATGCTCGCCGACCTCACACAACCCCCCTCCGCTGCGCACTGGTCGCGCATCTTCTCACTCACTGTTCCTTGCAAAACAGAGGTGAACATTTCAAATGTTTTCTCACATATTCGACCGAAAACTTCACTCATTGATTCTGGAAAAAGGTATTTCTCTCATCGATTCGCACGTTGATATTGGTTTAACTCATGTTTTCTCCCAAATCCGACCAAAAACTTCACTCACTGATTCTAGAAAAAGTTATTTCCACCCGCGACATCTTCTCCTCTAGGGCATCGCAAACCCACACCACCATCCACAAATCACCATCGGGGAAACTCCTCTGCGCGATGATACACGGATGGTGATTTGCCGGCGAACTCCTCTCCCGCCCTAATCTCCATTGCTGGTATGCATTTCCTCTTATTCGTTCTTTTGTCTCTTCTCCGCTCTTTTGGCTCTCTGCGACAGGGTTCTACAGCTTCCGATCCAGTGCTTCCTTCGCTTTCAATAAAGGCTTCTGACTCCAACTTCGATTCTGCCTTCTGTTCCGAGCAGGAGAGGCTTCCACCAACTATAAAAGCCAGTCGACTCCAAGAAGATCTGAAGTCGCTACAGTACGGTATCGACCCACTTCTCCAGCATTTCTGCCGGACCGGACTTCCGCTTCGTCGACATTCTCGGTAACATGACTTCTTTATCTATTTCACATTCTCGGTAAAAAGACCTATGGCACTTGTAAATGGTGCCCTGACAAAATACCTTGCACTAATACTTTATCCTTACATGTTATCTGTGGATTTTTTTGGCCTCCGGATGTTATTGTAACGCCTTTAGCGGAATTTCAACTCAATGAAATTATTTTTGATTTGAGGTCATGACAATATTGATATTATACATACTTTGATTGCATTTAAAAATTCCTGCATCTGATTTCATTTTGGATTTCCTTTTAAATATTCCGCCAAAAAAATCCTTTATGCTTTCATTTTACTCCCACATTTTTTATTTCTATTGGATATAAACCTACGGCTTCCCGTGTTACAATACATGTAAACCTACCAAAAGGTTCAATGTAGAATATGATAGTTTGAAATTAGAACCTACTATATTGATTTAGAATTCCTGTGTTAGAATACATGTAAAAACGATGATATCTTTGTAAAAACATAATAACTAGAGTGTTAATACATACCAACATTAAACTGTAAGATTACAATTTAAATAACTGCACCAAAGCTAAAAAATATCGTGGGAGAAGCAGGGGGTCGGGGTACCTTCTCCACATACATGTAAAAATGATGATATCTTCATAAAAACATAATAACTAGAGTGTTAACAGATATCATATTTATATTATGATAATTCTAAACATTAGTTGTGGAGGATTTGCAGAAAATGTTCTTTCATTGGTAAAATTACAATTTAAAAAAGTGCACCAAAGCCAATTTCATAAGCTGCATGGTTGCACTTTTATTCCAAATTTTGATTTTCGTTACACTATCATCTTTACAAATCTGGATTGAGTTACTGATCAAGAAATCCGCAAAACACCTCCGGATTACAAATCTTTACAAATCTAGATGCCAACGACTGCCCAGCTTCAAGCACGTGCTGAAAGAAGATGCGAGCTTCGCCATCTACATGAACAAAACACCTCCGGCTTGCCACCAGGAACATATCGCCCAAGATGAAGGCCACGAATGTACGCATCATCTCAAGACCTATGTGATGCAATAAATGCTCGAAGAAGAGAAGCACGACAACTTCAACGACTCTTGGAAACAACCGCTACAACAGAGAATCTCTCCGAACAACAACAAACTAATAACATGCTGACAAGCAATCCCACAACACTTTATGTTCAACATCCACCTACTTCACATACACTAACAGGTCTAACTCGGTCCCAAACAAACCTCATCTATTCAATTTTGGGTCTGTTTGGCGCAGCTCTGGCGGCTGGAAAATCTCTATTCCAGCCGCCAGAGCTACTTTATATGTGTTTGGGACAGCTCCCTGTGAAGAGCTTTTCAGAAATCTGGAGCTGTTTTGCAGCTTTTCAGAAATCTCCTCCCCCCCAGCTTCTGCTCCTGCAAAATAGCTTTCTCTCTCACAGGTTTTGGAAATCTAATGGTTTCTTCAGTTGGAACATGCTTAGAGGCCGGACGGCCTTCCTCCGGCGATTCCGAGCCCCGGACGTCCTTCCTCCGGCGATTCCCATCCCCCGACGTCCTTCCTCCGGCGATTCCGAGCGCACTTCTGCACAGAACACCCAAACACGTTGCAGCTTTTCAAAACTGCTCCCCAAAGATCTATTTTAAAACAGCTCTATCCGGACAACAGCTTTTCAATCCGCCAGAGCTGTCCCAAACAGAGCCTTTATTACACATGTAACTCTAACAACAACAATTATGTTTAAACAAACATAGAACTCTTAACATTTTGTAGGTGTTCTAATCCCTCAAAGGATGCTAACCAATACACAATGACTAGAGCGCGGAGAACCAAGTACTAGAAGACGTCAAGCAAACGTACAAACACAAATTCAACGAAGAAGTGCACGTCTACAAGAACAAAGAACTACAAATAAAGCCAATGTAGAGATGTCTACGGGGCCGTCTAACCTTCTTGGTAGTTTCACTTTTACCTATGCAATTTCAACATTTCGACCTCTTAGCCGTAATTGTTGCGTAATAAATTCTTCATGTTAACATGCAGGCAACACCCCAAATAGAAGAACGACAACTTATTTCACAGCAAGAAACTGTTATCCCGCACTTAATGTGCACACAGTCACACTATCTTCCCCTACTATTTGTTCACATTGTCATGCAAAGCTTTTCCACACTGAGACATCAACTCTATGCTGCAAAGGAGGTTTAGTGGATCTACCTAATATCATGGTACCGCCTGAGCTACTTGAATTGTACACTGCACAAACTACTGAAGCACGCAACTTTAGACAGAATATACGTGCTTACACCCACGTATACTCCTTCACATCTATGGGAGTCGCATTTGATGAAAATGTGTCAGCATTTAATCAGGGTATCTATACTTTTAGAGCACACGGTGGAATATATCATCAGATTGGCTCTCTCCTCCCAGAAAATGGTACTCACCCACGTTACTTGCAAATGTTCATTTATGACACTGAACATGAAGTTGAGAATAAGTTGCTCGAGAGTCCAGGACTTCATATCCCAACACTTGAGAGGATCTCCAGCGTACTAGATGTGGTAAACCCCTTCGTACAGACATTCAGGCAGCTTGCAAAACAACCAAACCTTCAACAGTGCAGATTATTAATTAAGGAGAGGCCTTCTATTTAGCGTCAATACTCACTCCCAACATCATCACAGGTTGCGGCGATATTAGTAGGAGCTGATGACTTTATGGAGACCAACGATAGAGACATACTCATCGAAACAACTTCAGGCAATTTAATATCTATCAAGGAGTACTCTGGCTATTACGACCCTCTACAGTATCCGCTACTACTATCGCACGGGACATATGGTAGGTGTGGATATGAACTACTTGATCGTACAGAACGAACTAGCTGCTGCGACTACTACTCATATTTGCTTCAGGTAAAACAAATATAACAACACATAATATAAATTCTATTTTTTTATATCTACCTACTAATTTAGAGATTTTATATGCAGCAACGCATAAACACACCTTCCATACTACTACATGTCGGGCGTTTACTACAACAATACATGGTTGATATGTACATAAAAGTTGAAACCCAAAAACTACGCTGGATTCGATCCCACCAAAGTGATATTAGAGCTGAGCATTATCAAGGTTTACAAGATTGTTTATATAGTGGTGAAAATGATGCAGGTACACATAAAATCAATCAAACTTAATTGAAAATCATTGAAAGTGCAGCTAGATCTGATATACTCTAGAGGGGGGGATAGAGTATATGGTGCTTGAAAACTTTTTGCAACAATTGTTATAATGTGAGTGAGCAGGGAAGCAATTATTAAATCTAATCACAGAATTAAACTAATCACAAAATAATCACAGAACAATCACAGCCAGAAACAAAAATAAACACAAGCAAGCCAGATGACATAAGGAAATATAGTGGTTCCCCTAAACTAGGGTACATCCACTCTTCTACCACCCTAGGTAGGAATCCACTGCAGGATGAGTTGATCAGGTGTCCTGGGCACCAATGATCTTTTGATAAGGTGCTCAAAAACCAAATCAGATTTTTTGATCAGGTGTCTTGCCACCAATGAGCTTTTGACAAGGTGCTCAAAAACCAAGCTCAAACTTTTGAAGGGAGTTTGAGAAACCCTTTACAGAGATGGGGGTGAGAGAGTGATGGAAGTCTTCTCTTTCTCAAAGCAGCTGAGAAGACTATGTGGATTTGATGGTGTCAAAGCTCCCCCTGAGTCCTTGAGATGTTCAGGAAAAGAAGCTTTGCTTTAGGGTGATAGGCCATCAGAGGTTGATCTCCAGCAAAAGATAATTTCAGCAACAGCTGAAATGTTAGCTGTCTGGAGTCTTGAAAGATGTTGGCCTTTAACACTTGAGACAAGAGAGATCAGAAGATTTCAGAAAGTTTGATCTCCTTGGGTGTGTGTTCTTCAGAGAATTCTTTTTAGACAGAGAATAACTTCTTCTTGTTCTGTGTTCTGAGTTCTCAGTTGATTTTTTTGATTTTTTAAAATTCTTGTCTTTTATTCTCTGGTACTGAATAGAAAAACATCCTCTGTCAAGAATAGCCGTTGGCCTGCATTAATTGCATCCTTAATTGCAAAATGACTTCTGGAGGAAAGTCCACAGAAATATTCTTTGAAAAATCCCTTGAAACTTGGTCCAGAAATAAATGAAAACGACTAGAAAATCTTCTGAATTAATTGCATAATAACTCCTTAACTGATCTGAATTTGAATCTTGAAAATCCTTGAAGTCATCTGAAATCGTCGAACTGAGCTCTACTATCGTCGAACTGAGCTCAGCGATATGGACTTACACAGTAACACAATATCGTCGATCTGAGCTCAAAGATCGTCGAACTGAGCTCAGAGATAGAGATCCAATACTGAGTCAAAGATCGTCGAACTGAGCTCGCAGATCGTCGAATGGAGTTCGACGATTTGTGGAAGTTAAGCTCAGCGATCGTCGAATGGAGTTCGACGATCTGTCGAAGTTGAGCTAGACGATCGTCGATCGGAGTTCGACGAATCGTCGTGCTGAGCTCGACGATATGACTTAGTCTCAAACTGAAAAATCTTGGTCTTGAGGGCAGCTTCCAAACCTAGACTTCTAACCCTTAGACTCAATTCTAATTGACCTTTAGAACTATACAGGAGGTCAAACAATGGTTTCCTAGAGATATAGTGATCCTGACCCAAATCAGTAATAGGGTGTTCCAACAATCTCCCCCTATTTGGGTTAGGATTACTATTTACAGAGTTTGGAAAAAATTAAAATAACATATACAAGCAACAATACAGAAAATCAAAAAGCTGGACATAGCAGAACCACAGATATATATCATCCCAGATAATAATCAGAAATCATAGAGATTGTCACCTTACATAATCATTTCTTTTCCTTGCTCTTAATGAGTTTAATTTCTCTGTTGGGGTTGAGAGCTTCTTTCTTTGATCTTGTATCATCTGCTGCACCTAAAGTGGTTTGTTGTTTGGGCCTGGGAACTACAGCTTCAGGATACAGCTCCATGTATCTTTCAGAATCAAAGAATTTGCTTGACCCATATCTTTCCAACTCTTTCTTTCTCTGTTCAGACATTGTAGAGATGTTGGAGGAGTCTCTTCCTTGCTCTTTAGCTTTCTTAATCTGGTCTAGTGCAGCAAGTTCTTTCATCCTTGCAGTCCAAGAAGCTGGCTTGTTCTCAGGGTCTTCAAATGGCACTGGTGGCTCATATCTATTAGAAGGATTGTCCTGAGGAGGCCTGGATGAAACTGTTTCCTTCAATTTATAGGGAAAAGGACAAGAGGTGGTGTTAGATGAAATTTGTCCTTCCCTGGAGTAGGGATGTTGCCTTGAATATCCTTTAGAATAAACCTGGACTTCTCTTTGATTGCCTCTATATCCTCCTCTTCTGGATTGAGAGCCCCTGGATTGGCTTCCCCTATGATAAGATCTGGCATTTGGCTGATAGGGGGTTTGATTTCTAGTAGGGGGTTGAGCAGCTGA
Source organism: Platanthera guangdongensis (assembly GCA_039583875.1). NCBI lineage: Eukaryota > Viridiplantae > Streptophyta > Magnoliopsida > Asparagales > Orchidaceae > Platanthera > Platanthera guangdongensis. The sequence continues at coordinate 18,280 of JBBWWR010000220.1, read as the reverse complement.
ACTTCCACCTGCACCTGCATCAGGAGGAGGTGGTGGAGGAGGATGAGGATGTTGGAATTGAGAGGATCCTTTTTCATATTTCCTTTTCTTCTTCATTGCTTTAAGTTAATTCTTTGAGTACTGCATCCAGTAAGATTTCCCTCCTAGGCTTTGTATTGTGATGGGTCCAAAAAGATCCATGTGTAACAGAAACAATATCCTAGGTGAATCACTCTTATTAAGTGACTTAAAGTTGTTTTTAGTTTGCTTGCCTAATTGACAAGCCCTGCAGAGTCCTTCCTTCTTGTAGGGGCCAGAAGGTAGTCCTCTAACAAGGTTGTCCTTGGATAGCCTAGCAATAGTTCTAAGTTTTAGGTGTCCTAGTCTCTTATGCCATAAAATATTTAGTCTACAAACAGAATTGAACAGGCAAATATCTACATCAGTTGAAAGAAAATCTACTAGATAGATGTTACCTTTCCTTCTACCTGTCAACACAGTTGTGTTGTCCTCTGACTTGATTTTGCATAATGCTTTGCTAAAGGTCACCTGGTAGCCTTCATCACACAGCTGGCTTATGCTTATTAAGTTGTGCTTCAGTCCTTCCACATAAGCTACCTTCTTGAATGTTACTGATCCAATCTGGACTGCACCATATCCTTTAGTTTGTCCAAAGTTTGAATCACCAAAGATAACTTTGGGTCCAAGCTTGGCTCTAAAGGATGTGAGGTTGTCCTTGTTTCCTATCATGTGCTTAGAGCACCCACTATCCAAGTACCATTGCTGGTTAGATGTTGGATATGTCTTCACCTGCACATACAATAATTCATTTATTTTTGACCCAATTTACCTTGGGTCTAGGTTGATAACCTTTAAACTCTGAAATAAAAGACATCCCAGGTTGACTCTTATAACCTTCAGGATGATATCTCCTTGGAGGTATAATCCATTCAGTATAAGGGTTAAAGATTTGGGATGAAGGACCCTTAGGATTGGATTTTGATTTGCCCTTGAAAGAATTTCCAGAGCTCTGACCTCTGTTCGACGATCGTCGAGCTGCGTTCGACGATCTTGGGTCAGATCGTCGAGCTCCGTTCGACGGTCGACTATGACAGAGTTCAGGAACTTGAGATCGTCGACCTGAGTTCGACGATTTTGCCTGAGATCGTCGATCTGCATTCGGCGATCGTCGATCTCCGTTCGACGATTTCTGTTGGGACTTGGTTTTCTTGGGCAGATCAGAATTTTTCCTAGCTACCTCTACAACTCCCTTTCCTTTATCAGAAAGAATTTGATTGGAGTTGTTAGAACTATGGGTTGGCTGGATGAAGCACCCAAGCCCAATGTACTATTAAATCTGGAGTACACTGTGCTTGTGATGTCCATCAGCTTGATACTTCTCCCATTAAGGGATTCTTCAAGCTTCTTAGCCTCAGATAACTCACTTTTCAGTGAAGTTATCTGCTCCCTACATCACTCCAACTCCTGAGAGAGTTTGAGGTTTTCTGACTTTAAGGTATTATGTTCAGATAAATGATTTCTGAGAGAGATAATTTCTTTCTCAGATTTTAGCAGGTCTAAACATAATGCTTTAAATTCAGATTTAAAGTCCTCTGAATTAAAATCAAAAGAGCTAATTACCTGATCTTCTTCAGGCTGAGTCTCTGAATCTGTCTCTGACTCTTCTTCTTCTGAATTGTGTTGTGAGGCATTGATTGCCATCATGCAGAACTCTTTCTCTTCTGCATCATCTTCATCATCACTGGAGCTGGATGAGGCTTCTGACTCCTCTTCAGTCTCACTCCAGGATTCAGCAAAAAACCCCTTTCTTGTGTGTTTGTTTTTGCTTGATGAGGGTTTGCCATTGCCATTCCTCTTGGAGTCTTTCTCCTTTCTTCTTTCTTTCTTGTCCCTTCTGTCCTTGTTTTTGTTTTTTGGACAGTCAGGAACAATGTGTCCTGGTTTCCTGCAACCAAAGCAAACAATTTCCTTATTATTAATTGACTTATCATACCTTGGCTTGTCATGCTCCTTGTATGATCTCCTTCTGAAGTCCTTTCTGGCCATCTTATAAAATCTTTTGGCCAACAGACTGAGCAGTTCATCATTGCCTGTGACTTTGTCTTCAGGCTAATCTTCAGTTGCCTTGAAGGCTATTGTTTTCTCTTTTCTTGTGGCTGGTGAGGCAGCCTTCTGTTTTTCTTCTCTATTCTTGATGAGTAGCTCATAAGATTTGAGCTTACCCAATAGAGCTTCTGTGGTGATCTCATTCAAACTTCTGGCATCCTTGATTGGCCAGATTCTTGAATCCCAAGTGCTAGAGAAGCACATTAGAATTTTGTCATTGAGTTCAGTTAGTGAGATCTCTTTATCCAATGTCCTGAGTTCACTGACTATTAGACTGAGCCTGTTGTATATATCTCCCACTGACTCAGTTTCTCCCTTCTTGAAATTCTCATATTGAGATATGAGGTGGGATCTCCTATCCTTTCTCTCATCAGCTGAGCCTGAGACTATTTCAGAGAGTTTGTCCCAAATTTCCTTTGCTGAATTGCATTCAACCACCTTTTGAAAGATGTCATCAGACATTGTCTGGGCTAAGAGGTTCATAGCCTTGGCATTAGCTACCTTCCATTTCTTGATGTCAGCATCTGTTCCTGATGGAGGTGAAACAACATTTGTACTGGAGTTCTCTAGAGGTCTTGGACAAACTGTCAAAACATAGTTAAAAATATCCTCGTCAATAGAATTCATGTATAATCTAATCCTTGCTTTCCAAAGTGCAAACTTGGATAGAATGCACACTGGATGTCTGGTGCTAGCATAATCTTTTTTTTGGGCCATGATTTGTGAAAACAAAACCTAATAATAAACTCAAAAGAAAACAGATCTAACTAGGAATCTTTGGGTTCAGGTGTTAGCCTGTGCAACCACCAAGGTGTGGTATGTTTAACCAACCTGGCTCTGATACCAATTGAAAGTGCAGCTAGATCTGATATACTCTAGAGAGGGAGAATATAGTATATGGTGCTTGAAAACTTTTTGCAACAATTGTTGTAATGTGAGTGAGCAGGGAAACAATTATTAAATCTAATCACAGAATTAAACTAATCACAAAATAATCATAGAACGATCACAGCCAGAAACAAAAATAAACACAAGAAAGCCAGATGATACAAGGAAATATAGTGGTTCCCCTAAACTTGGGTACATCCACTCTTCTACCACCCTAAGTAGGAATCCACTGCAGGATGAGTTGATCAGGTGTCCTGGGCACCAATGAGCTTTTGATAAGGTGCTCAAAAACCAAATCAGATTTTTTGATCAGGTGTCTTGCCACCAATGAGCTTTTGACAAGGTGCTCAAAAACCAAGCTCAAACTTTTGAAGGGAGTTTGAGAAACCCTTTACAGGTATGGGGCTGAGAGAGTGATGGAAGTCTTCTCTTTCTCAAAGCAGCTGAGAAGACTATGTGGATTTGATGGTGTCAAAGCTCCCCCTGAGTCCTTGAGATCTTCAGGAAAAGAAGCTTTGTTTTAGGGTGATAGGCATTCAGAGGTTGATCTCCAGCAAAAGATAATTTCAGCAACAGCTGAAATGTTAGGTGTCTGAAGTCTTGAAAGATGTTGGCCTTGAACACTTGAGACAAGAGAGATCAGAAGATTTCAGAAAGTTTGATCTCCTTGGGTGTGTGTTCTTCAGAGAATTCTTTTTAGACAGAGAATAACTTCTTCTTGTTCTGTGTTCTGAGTTCTCAGCTGATTTTTTTGATTTTTTTAAATTCTTGTCTTTTATTCTCTGGTACTGAATAGAAAAACATCCTCTGTCAAGAATAGCCGTTGGCCTGCATTAATTGCATCCTTAATTGCAAAATGACTTCTGAAGGAAAGTCCACAGAAATATTCCTTGAAAAATCTCTTTAAACTTGGTCCAGAAATAAATGAAAACGGCTAGAAAATCTTCTGAATTAATTGCAGAATAACTCCTTAACTGATCTGAATTTGAATCTTGAAAATCCTTGAAGTCATCTGAAATCGTCGAACTGAGCTCTACTATTATCGAACTGAGCTCAGCGATATGGACTTACACAGCAACACAATATCGTCGATCTGAGCTCAAAGATCGTCGAACTGAGCTCAAAGATAGAGATCCAATACTGAGTCAAAGATCGTCGAACTGAGCTCGCAGATCGTCGAATGGAGTTCGATAATTTATGGAAGTTGAGCTCAGCGATCGTCGAATGGAGTTCGACGATCTGTCGAAGTTGAGCTAGACGATCGTCGGTCGGAGTTCGACGAATCGTCGTGCTGAGCTCGACGATATGCTTAGTCTCAAACTGAAAAATCTTGGTCTTGAGGGCAGCTTCCAAACCTAGACTTCTAACCCTTAGACTCAATTCTAATTGACCTTTAGAACTATACAGGAGGTCAATCAATGTTTTCCTAGAGACATAGTGATCCTGACCCAAATTAGTAATAGGGTGTTCCAACAGTCACAAATACAAGATCCGGGTTCTACCGTACTAATAAAGTTATTCTATTTAATCATTTTACTGGTAATGTGGGACGTGGAACAATCTTACCGTCATCTTTTATCGGAAGTCCTAGAGATATGTACCAGAGGTATCAGGATGCTATGGTAGTTGTGCGCAATTTTGGCAAGCCAGATATTTTCCTAACAATGACGTGCAATCCTTCGTGGCCGGAGATAATCAATGAGCTTTCTCCTGGACAAACGCCTCAAGATCGCCCAAATTTAATCTCCAGAATTTTTCATGCAAAGCTAGAATGTTTAAAGGACGACGTTTTCCACAAAGGCGTTCTAGGTAGAGTGGTTGCTCACGTTCATGTTGTCGAGTTTCAAAAGCGTGGACTACCACATGCACATGTGTTATTTATTTTCAACGAACATGGTAGGCTCAATAGTCCAGACGACTATGACGGGGTTGTAAGGGCAGAAATACCAATAAAAACGAAAGAACCCGAACTATACAGTGTAGTACTTAAACATATGATACAAGGACCGTGTGGACGATTGAGACCGAACGCGCAATGCATGAAAAATAATGTTTGCAAAAATGGATTCCCAAAACCTTTCATTGAAAGCACAACACACGGAATTGATTCGTACCCCCTGTACCGTCGTCGGGACGATGACAGGAGAATAACACTGGATCGTGATGACAACTTGGTAATCAATAATGGCTGGGTAATTCCGTATAACCCCAGGCTTCTACTCAAATATGATTGTAATATAAATATGGAAATATGCAGTAGCGTTAAGAGCATCAAATACCTATACAAGTATGTATACAAGGGTCCCGACTGGGTTGCATTCTAAGTACGCTCGAATCAGAACTATGACGAGGTAAGTAAATACGTCGACGGACGTTGGATTTGCCCTCCTGAAGCTTCATGGAAGTTGTTCAAATATCATATGTATCAAACATATCCTTCAGTTGTAAGATTACAAATCCATTTACTGAATCAACATTAAGTTAGGTTTCAAGCTAATCCGACTGTCTCTAATGTGCTCGTTGATGAACATAATTCACGAACAACGTTAACATAGTTCTTCAAAATATACAATGATGAGTTAGAATCCACACAATATTTATATGTAGACTTCGCAAGACACTACTGATGGCTTACTCTAACAAGGAAATGGATAAAAAGATGCAGGAATCGAATTGTCATTGGCCGCATTTACGCTGTATCACCAACGGAGGGTGAGCGATTCTACTTGCGTCTCCTACTAAATCACATTCCAGCACCAACATCATTTGATAAACTATACACTGTCTATGGGCATTGTTGTGCAACATTCAAAGAAGCTGCTGAGAAGCACGAGTTGCTTGAAGAAGACAATAGCATTAGAGAATGTCTAACTGAAGCCAGAAATTTCAGAATGCCTTCTGCATTACGAAGATTATTTGCAACAATATTGTTGTATTGTCAGCCGACCGGGGTCAGGACACTCTGGGAAGAAAATCATGTGGCAATGATCGAAGATTACAGTAGCACCAACACTTCAAACAGTAATTTCTTAATTAATAGATTACTTTGTGAGCTAAACAACATTTTCGAACAATATAATAAAAGCACTAAAGATTTTGACTTGCCAAGATTAAGCGAGGGCATACAATATTTGGTATACTTACCGGGTTTGATTGACAACGAACTCTCAATTCCAATATTCGATGCAGATTTACATTCGATGTCACTCCTGAATAATGGACAACAAATTGCGTACAACACTATATGCAACAGTATAGCAAAAGAAAATGGAGCTATTGTTTTCGTTGACGATCCCGGTGGGACCGGTAAAACGTTTCTCTACCGGTCTATTTTAGCAACTTTCCGTAAAGAAGGACGCATTATTATAGCTACTGCAACTTCTGGTATAGCAGCAAATTTGCTTCCGGGTGGCTACACTGCACACTCTCGATTCAAAATACCAATTAAACTCAAAAACTTATTGAATTGTGGTTTCAGTAAACAATCAGATATGTGCAAACTGGTCGAACTTGCATCTGCAATTATCTGGGATGAGGCACCCATGGCAAACAAGAAAACTTTTGAAATACTAGACCGTACATTGCAAGATGTGCTGGGAAATGTCAAACCTTTTGGGGGAAAGGTTCTTATAATGGGGGTGATTTCAGACAGGTTACACCCGTCGTTGTGAATGGTACAAGACTGGAGATAATTAGGTCAAGCATCGTTAAGTCTTTCTTATGGCCAGAAGTGAAGTTGCTTAAATTAACAGAAAATATGAGGGCACGTGATGACGTCCGATTTGCAGAATACTTGCTCAGGGTTGGAAATGGCGAGGAGCCAACAGTAGAGAATGATATGATTCGGCTTCTTGACACAATTGTTATGCCTTGGGAAGGAGAGCATTCAGTTAATTATTTAATAAATTTTGTTTTCCCTAATATGCAAATGTACCATATCAACAGTAATGATGTCGAGTACATGGAGACAAGGGCCCTGATAACTCCATTGAATGAAGATGTTAACAACCTGAATGAAAAATGTATGTTTATGTTCCCGGGGGATAGTACAACTTACTATTCTTTTGACTCTGTCTCTGATGATAACCATAACTTATATCTTCCAGAATTTTTAAACTCAATTAATCCCGAAAATCTACCCCCGCACAAACTAACATTAAAGTGTGGCTGCCCCATTATGCTGCTCCGAAATATAGATCCGAAAATTGGATTGTGCAACGACACTAGACTAATATGTCGTAGATTTGGAAGAAATATCATTGATGCAAATATATTAGTAGGACATTTCAAGGGTCTAAGAGTTTTTATTCCACGCATACCACTTAAGAGTGCAGAGGATTATAAGATGCCGTTTGAACTAACGAGAAAACAATTTCATGTCATATGGAGCTTCGCTTTAACAATTAACAAGTCTCAGGGACAGATAATAGGGAATGTCGGGATCTATCTTCCAAATCATATATTCAGTCATGGCCAATTGTACGTTGCTTTATCTCGAGGGATTTCAGCCCATACCACAAGGGTATTAGTAAAAAACTATGTTATCGAGGGTCATGAAGGTGTGTTCACTAAAAACGTGGTATTTAGAGAAATATTTGATCGGGTTGACTCTACAACGATGAGAAGCACGGTATGATATCAAATACAACTAAATTTTATTTCATACATAAGAACTACTTCAAGTGTTTGAAAAAAAAATAAAGATTCATTTTCATTACAGACTGCAGAATCATGACGTTGATTCTTTTTAGCTATATTTACAAGTTCCCGGTGCATATGATCTCATGTTGCCCCTGATTGGACAATGCACAAGGTACTTTAAAGTTCTTATATTATGTATCAATGTATATTTCTTTTTCGCAGAAAAACTGAATTTTTTTTATTGATGTACTTATTTTTTATAAATCTCTATTTTGCAGATCATACGTTTTGTTAGATGATGAACTTCAACATGAGCAGGCACAACAGGTACTTGAGGACCAAATATCTGACCATGCACCCACACAAAGTTTTCATAACAATAATCATTTGTCTGTTTGAAGTTTTCTAACATCGCAGCTTCCACTGCAACAACCTTAGCTTTCATATCCTCCTCCTCCTTTCTGACTTCATCAATGATAGCATTAGAATAGGCAGGAATAGTGCTGTCAAAATGAGCCATTGATCTGTTGTGGCATCAATCATTGTCACAGTATTCTTATCAACATTACCCCGAACTTCTGAGGCATACTTGAGTCCTTGCATGTTAAGGGTGATAGCTTTTCCACCCTCGACATATAATGAATCAATCTTGGTATCAAGCTTTTCAATTTGAATTTTAACTTTTGCAAGGCCATTGTTAACATCTTGCTCTGCTTATTTGACCTTGTCTAGAACTTTCTTCATTGTTACTTCAAACTGCGCTTGTTGTCTTGCCAACATGACCTCTATTGTCTTTAGAATTGAACTATTAGCACTAGAGGTGGCAACTGTTTCAGAAGCAATACTTGGGAGAGAGGGCAAATATTCATGAACTGGAGACTCATAGATCAGAGATAAACTGGCTTTAGAATTCAGCAGAGGCTCTTCAACAACTAGAACAGGAGGATGCTCTTCTGCATCTTTGTCCTCATCATAAACCTCCACTACCTCCTCAGGAACAATTGGAGGAATACTTATCGCCTTGGCAACTCTTTTATGAAAGTTGTGGATAAACATGTCAATTTCAGTAACAACCGATATCGAGGGCCTAGTCACCTCCCCCTCAGAAGATGAGGCAGGAACATTTTTTGGGAGAGGGACAATCAGGTTCGCTACTGAAACAAGATCAGAACCATCATTTGCATTATCAACAGCTTTGGTCTCATCAGCAACAAACAACACCTCATCAACATCTATTTCATAATCATCAATAGTCAAATCATCATCAGTAGTATCCAAAGCATCATCAATCTCTTATTCAGAAGGAGCTGGAACATTTGGAGCTGAAATCTCTACAGCTGGAGCATCTGGCACTAACTCAGAAGAATCACTAAAGGGCACTCTTTGAGTGTCTACTTGTGTATCAGCTAGCTCCCCCCCCCCCCCAATTCCTGCACTGAAGCTCTCAAGAATCTCACTGGGGTGGAGTAGGATTCCAATCCTCAGGAGCTTGATCTTCTTACTCCACAGGCAAATTTGGGGCTCCCACTTTCCTCAAGATCCTCATATCCTAACTTGAGAATATAGTTGAGTCGATCTTCTTCAGGTGATGAATAGGCACTACTTTGGTTATATCGAACTTGTCACTGTCTATTTGATTCAGGTACAAGATGATAATCCTCCAAAAGTTGGGTGTGCGGAGACTGTCCTTGATTTTCTTAAACAGTAGTGTACCCTAGTCCATTTCCTTTCTGCATATGATCATCACTAGAACCTTGAACATTTCTAATGATAGATAGTCATGGGATCCTGTCTTGCATAACAACACTTTTTTGATTATATCTGACAGTAGCTTGCCTTCGTCGTTAATTCTTTTCCTTTTGATAGCTTTTGTACCTCTGGGCAAACCACAAAATAATATAGCCCTTGTGAAGCCCTCTTCGAGGTAGTCTGCTTCTTCAAAGGCTGGAAGCCTCAAAAGCCGTGTAAGGTGAGAGGTCTTCACCTTAATGGCAGTTCCACGAACTTTGCTCTTGATTACCATGTCTTCATGTCGAAGCTTTGCATTATGTAGAATTCTAGGACATCTTTGTCCAACTCCTTGCAGGGGTGTTCTAGGACAAAGGATAGTTCGGTTGTATTAAGCATCAGGATCACATTTCGGAACTCATCATAAGCCGAAGCAAAACTTGTTCGAACTAATTCTCCACCCCACTAGTGGTTCGAAGTGCCATGGAGAATCAGAAATTTCCACAAATTCAGAAATGGGCTATGGACTGAAATTGTTATCACGGAAGGAGCCGGCGAGAACTGACCATCAGAATCACACCACTGAGTGAAATCTTAGCTGGAAACTATAAATCATTACTAGAAACTCTTGCTCGGACCTAATCGAAGAAAATGAGAGCAACATCACGGGATGGAGATGACAACACTCATGTTGGAGCTGAAGGGTCGGGAGGACAGTCCAGGGAATATCGCTGTTTTGGTTCGACGAAATGTGTCGTGGTTGGCCGACTCTTGATTATTTATACATATATATATAATTTTAAATTTGACCTAGAAAGGCGTGTACCTGATTTTCGGTGGTTCTTCGGATCCAATATAGAAATAGAAATTTTGCCCTAAGTGACATTCGATGAGTTTCACCGGATGCACAGTCAATTCGGCGTGAATATTCGTGAATATCCGACAAATCGGCGACTAGGTCTAACCGATACTCAATGAATTTGCCGTAGACAAATTTCTTTCTTTCTTGATGAATTTCCTGGGTGATTTCCTCTTGTTGGCCTTCTTCATGAATCCTTATTCAGTATGCCCAGTTCCGTTTTGAAAAACAAAAACTTGGCCTCGTCTAGCTCCTTCGTGAAACTATCTGCGACTTGTTTATCCGTCGGGACATAGCTGAGGGCTATATCCTTGTTCTTCACATGCTCCCAGATGAACTGATTTTCACACTTCAATGTGTTTTGTTCAACTGTGAGAGACTGGATTTTGTGCGATCGCTATTGCACTGGAGGAGTCGCAATACATAGGAATCTCTTTGAACTTTAGGTTGTAATCTTCGAGTTGAGTCCTGATCTATAGAAGCTGTGCATAACAACTACCCGTAAAGATATACTATGACTCGGCAATAGAGGTTGCTACACAATTCTATTTCTTACTGCTCCATGAAATAAGCTATTTTCTAAGGAATTGGCAAGTCCTGGAAGTACTTTTACCATCATCCCTGCTTCCTGCAAAATCTACATCTGAAAAACCAATTAGCTCGACATCCTTATTTCTCGGGTACCATAAGCCAAGATTTGATGTACCCTTAAGGTATCTTAGAATTCGCTTTGCAGCGATGTTATAAGATTCTTTAGAGTTCACCTGAAGTCTATCTCAGGCGCATGTTGAGAACATTATGTCTGGCCTACTTGCAGTAAGGTAGAGAAAGGATCCAATTATGCTTCTGTACTTGGTTTCATCAAAATATTTCCCTTTCTCATCCTTGTTCAGAGACATATTTGAACCTATTAGAGTCCGCATAGAGGTTGTGTTATCCATTCTGAATTTCTTAAGAAGCTCCTTGGTGAACTTCGACTGAGAGATGAAAATTCCATCCTCAGATTTCTTCACCTAAAGTCCTAAGAAATACTTCAGCTCTCTCATACTGCTCATTTCATACTTATCTTGCATAAGTTTGGAAAACTTCTTTCAAATGTTGTCCTCCGTATAACTAAATATAATGTTGTCGACATATATTTGCACTAAAAGAATCTTTCCTTTTACTTTCCTAAAAAATAATGTCTTGTCTATCTTTCCTCTTGTGAACTTATTCTCAAGAATAAAGCTAGACAACATCTCATACCAAGCTCGTGGAGCTTGCTTTAAGCCGTAAAGAGCTTTATTTAAAAAGTAAACATGTTCAAGGAAAGTAGAATTTACAAAACTTGGGGGGTTGCCCTACGTATACTTCCACTTTCAGATTCCCGTTGAGGAATGCTGACTTCACGTCCATTTGATAGACCGTAAAGCCTTTGAGGGCAGCATACGCAAGAAACAACCTGATCGCCTCAGCCTATCCACTAGTGCAAAGGTCTGGTCGAAGTCGATCACTTCTTCTTGTCTATATCCTTGAGCTGCAAGCCGGGCTTTGTTCTTTATGATTACGTCATTCTCATCCAACTTATTTCTGAAAATCCACTTGGTGCTGATCACGTTCTGTCCATTGGGTCTGGGCACCAACTCCCAGACTTTACATCGTTCGAACTGGTTGAGTTCCTCTTGCATTGTTGTGATCCAAGAGACATCCTTGTTTGCTTCTTCAAACTTCTTCGGCTCAACCTGAGACAAAAAACTAAGATTCAATACCTCGTTAGTTGTCCCTCTTCTGGTTCTAACTCTGTCTCCTGGCTCTCCAATGATTTGATCAACTCGGTGATCTTTTAGGTGTCTGAACACTAGGTTTCTTGCTCTCCCTCCAGTAGATTCTGTAACATCTGGTGCATCCTCTGTAGGTTGAGGCAATTCTTCCTCTAGAAGTTCTTCATCCATTGAGCCCAGATTGATGACCTTGACTTATCTTGGAGCATCTTCCTTGACTGCTTCATACAAACTTATTTCCTTGAACCTGGTTCCTGCATCTGCACCAATAACACTAGATGAGCTGCTTTTGGGTAGGCTTGTCTCATCAAATATAACATTAATAGACTCTTCTACAACTAAGGTTTTTTTGTTAAGAATCTTATATGTCTTACTATGACTACTATATCCTACGAAAATACCTTCAAAACATTTTTCACTAAACTTTGTGCGATAATACTTCCCATTATTAATTATGAAGCATTTACTTACAAAGATTCTAAAGTAGGGCACAATCGGTTTTCTGCCCTTCAATAGTTCATAGGGAGTCATACAGTGGTTCTTGTTGATTAAAGCTCTATTTTGCACGTGGTAAGCTGTTTTGACTGCTTCAACCCAAAAGTACTCTGGAAGTGAATCGTCATTCAACATAGTTGCACATGCTTCAATTAGGGTTCTATGCAACTCCATTTTGCTGTGGTGTACGCAGAGAGAAAAACTCATGAAAGAAACCTTGACTTTCACAGAATTTTGTCATGGCACCAGACTCAAATTCTGTTCTGTGGTCACTTCTGATTTTGACCACTGAGCAGTTCAATTCATTCTGAATTTGCCGGACAAAATTAGTGAAAGAGACAAAGGTGTCTGACTTATGTTTTAGAAAGAATACCCAAGTAAAACGAGAGTAGTCATCAACAGTTACTAACGTATATACTTTGTCTCCTAAACTATGAATTGACATGAGAACGAATAAGTCCATGTGAAGTAAGTACAGACTTCTCGTAGAATCTTTTTCACCAATACCCTTGAAAGTATCCCTTGTCTACTTACCCATTTAGCATGCGTGACACGGACTCTCTTTAAGTCACTTAATGTTGGGGGCATCGGGCACTAAGTTGTGAGAAAATAATATATTTATGGTTTTGAAATTAATATGTGTTAATCTCATGTGTCATTGGTCGCAAAGAGACGCACTACTTTTAGCTAAAAAGCACACTGAGGTAGAATTGTCTAAACATAGAAAATTTAAACAAAATATATTTCTACTCCGAGTGTCTGTTAAGATCATCTCCAAATTTGCAAATAACTTTAACAGATACTTGTTCTTGTAGAACTCAACAATATAGCCTTTGTCACATAGTTGACTTATGCTTATCAGATTATGTTGTAATCCTTCAACATAAGACACTTCAATGAAAGAAACTATGCCGTTGGAAATCATATCGTAGCCTTTAGTACTTCCCTTGTCTGACCCTCCAAAGATGACTTTTGGTTCGTGTTTGACTGGGGTATAATCAAGCAATAGGCTTCTTATCCCGGTCATATGTCGAGAGCATCCGCTGTCCAAATACCAGATTGGATTTTTGTTGGTCTTTGGACATACCTGCAACCATAAATCATTTTACCTTAGGAACCCAAACATATTTGGGTCTTTGGTTCCTTGTCAGCTTAATACCACTAGGAACATTAACCTGACGAGTGGTCGGTCTCGCAGGGTTAACTCGTGGTGTTTCAAAATTTACAGGGTTAAACTAATAATCTGCGCCAAAATGACCAATTTTGTCGCAACACCAACAATCAAACCTGTTGTACCTTCTTTTGTATCCTTTACCCTTGGAATATAAGGTTTAGCAGGGGCAACATACTTGGAGGTGGAAGCCTCCTGATTACAACAGATACAGGGCTGCACCATCTCCTTTACCTTAGGTACAAAAGTCTTGGCTTTTGGTGTCTTCTTATAGTTATGTCCATGAACATATAGACCATAATTCTAAAGTTTGATCTCTTCATAAGGTGCTTTGAAAACACTAGCACAATAGTCTCGGGGACGGGTCCATCCCTGGTGTCGCTTCTTGTGCTCCACATAAGTAGGCCTAGCAAGATGACTGTAGGACGACTCAAGGTCAAACTTGTTCGTCGGAAAGATTACCTTCTTAAACGAAGGTTGACTTAGAGGGGCCTTCCCCTTTTCTTTGGCAATGGCTTTCTTGGCAGCCTTACCTTTACCAGCTACACGGCCAAAACCACTACCCTTCTTTAGAGCTGAAAACTCATTGATGAGGTGAAGAATAGTCTTCGGCTTAGAGTAACTTTCCACAAGTTTTCTCTTCACCAAGAGCTTTTCTTTTAGCTCATCAAGGTATTTCTCCTTGAGACTCAATGTTTCAGTAGAGCATTTGAGTTCCTCTTTCAAGGAGTGGACTTCCTCTCTGAGAGGAAGTAATTTTGTAATTTTCTCCTTCATACTGGTTTCCACTACCTTGATCGAGGCGATCTCTTACAAATACATTTTGACTACCTTGCGACATTTGTCAAATGCTTTCAAAAGGTTCTCATGCTGAATCATTAATTCAGAATCCTCTTCCCCAGAAGAATAGCCTTCATGATCATTAGTTGACGTTTATGATTCTGAGAGTATCGTGTGTGTTTACCTTCCCGTGATACTCTCTGTCGCCATCTTTCTCGTCTACTCGAGCCATAAGCCTGAAGTAAGCTTCCTCATTCGCTGAACTCGACTCACTAGAGTCATTGTCGCTCAGAGTCTTGGACTTCTTGGCGACGAAGCTCATTTCTTCTTTCTTCTTGCCCTTGAAGGATCTCTTCTCCTCTCTCTTGGATCCTTCCTTCTTCTTGTAAGGACACTCCGCAGTCATATGTCCTAACTTGTTACAACAGTAGCAAACAATGTCAGAGGAAAACTGCTTACTTGGTTTAGATTTATACATATCCTCCTTATTGTAGCTTTTCTTCGAGCGATCACCATCACAATGTGATTTTCTGAAGTCAATGGAGGATGACTGATTCTTCATCTGTCTGCTCTTGCTGAGCAGTTTCTTGAACTACTTAAAGATGAGGGAGAACTCCCCATCAGATAGCTCAGAGCCTGATGTGCTTGACTCAGAGTCTTATGGAGTGTTTGGAGCATGTGTCCTTATTGGTGACACGACTTTAGACTTCCTCGAACCTTTAGCCTTCAGGGAAACTGACTTTTCTCTACATGAAGTCTTGCTGCTTTGCTCCTCCTTCTTTCTGGTGTTCATTTGAATCTCGTAGGAGAGCAGCTTTCCAAACAGGTTCTGAGGGTCAATCTCAGGCAGCATCCCAAACTCCATAATGGCTATAACTTTAGTATCCCAGTCCTTTGTCAAGGATCTAAAGAATTTGTCATTCAATTCACCATTAATGAATGTGTGGCCGTAGTTTCTGAGACAATTGACTATCTTGAAGAATTTCTCAAAGCTGTCTGCAATGGTGTCATTTGGTCCCTGTTTGAATGCTTCGTACTGTTGATTCAGCAACGATCTACGATCATCTCTAACTTGTTCTGTTCCTTCCATCAGAACTACAAGGTAATCCCACATCTCCTTGGCAGATTTGCGGTGGAATAAATTTTGTAACATTGAATCATCCACTGTACTGGCTATAATGTTTTTTGTCTTTTTGTCCAAAGAGACTAGAACAATTTCATCTTTTGTGAGATCCATCATCTTCTTGGGGATCATGATGGCTGGGTTCAGAGTTGAGGCTTGTTAAGGTATATGCGGTCCTTCTTCCACAATCTGAAAAATTCACGGATCTGCAGCTTCCATGAAGAACCTGACATGTTCTTTCCACATGGGAAAGTTCTCTTTGGTGCACACTGGTAACTTCATAGAAGACATGTCCTTGCTTCTGTACGTCCATGGCTACTAAGCGGAATCTCTTGACGCTAGATCTGAGATCTTGTTCAAGGTGTTAACCTTATATCGAACAAAACGCCCCTCTGATACCAATTGAAAGTATCTAGCGTCTACATAAATCACCTAGAGGGAGTGAATATGTGACGTCTGTGTCTTTTTGCGGAATAAAAATACTTAGAAAATTAAGCACACAAACACTAAGATTTTATAGTGGTTCCCCATGTTGGGTACGTTCACTGTCCCGCATCTCCTATCTACTACGAAGGGATAGATTCAGCTACTTCAACAAACTCAAATTTCTACAAATCTTACACATCAGAGCCGCAATTCCTACAACTCGGAGACAAACCTCCTACTACTTGGAGAACAATCTCTCCTACAACTTGATCCATAACCAGATCTACGACTCGATCCCCAAACGGATCTACCACTCGATCGACAAACGTATCTACAATTCGGAGAAAAATCTCCTGCAATATGTAAAGGAATATTACAATATAATAAAGATTACAAGTCTTCACTCTGATGTTCTTTGAAAATGTAGATCTTGAAAATTTTGGAGAACACGGAAAGTAGAAATTCTTGGAAGACCTTGAATCTTGAATGTTCAATCGACAAGATCTGGAGGAATAAAGATCTTCAGAACACTTGGATCCAGTCGAATCAGAAAACAAAAGATGAGATACTCCGTGCTTGCGGTTGTCGGCCGAACGGATTTCGCGTATCGTACAGAGGCCGATGGCTTTGCTCTTTTTGGAAAGATTCTCGATTTGAAAATGAGAATGATTTGCAAGATTATGGTTGAGGAAAAATCCACCCTAAGTATTTATAAACATCATCAAATGCAACGCTTATAAAAGAAATTCCAAAATTAATTTGCAAAAAATCACTATGCATGGTCGCCGCAACCCGAGCCTGGATTTGAAAAATTGTCGGAAAAATGACTTAAGTCAAATTCGTCGAGTATCGCTAATATACTCGTCTAATAGTCATTGATATATGACGAAAATGACTTAGAGAAATTCAGCTCAAGCTAGCTAGACACTCAACGCCAATGCTCAAGTCATACTCGACGAATTCGTCGAGTACCGGCTAGTATGTTGGAGTGGTCCCAGTTGACTGGGTCAACTGATATTTTTATATATTAATTTTATTTTATTTTATTGTGTCAAGTATGGCGGAGGAGAGAGAGTGACATTTATGGTGGTTGTTAGAGTTGGTCACGTGACGTGTTTTTATGGGTTGGTGTTGCCTATATATACATGGGCTTGTATATTGCTTTGTTGTTGAAAAAATAGTGAAAAGTTTTTGTTTTCTCTCATTAACTCCCGCAGGAGAGAAAATAGAGAGAGAGGCAGAGAGAATATAGAGAGAGAGGCGGAGAGAGAGAATAGAGAGAGAGGCATAGAGAATATAGAGAGAGAGGCAGAGAGAATATATAGAGAGAGAGGCGGAGAGAATATAGAGAGAGGCGGAGAGAGAGAATAGTGAGAGAATTAAAGGGCCTCGTGCTCTGTATTTCCCGCAGATATTTCGCCTGCTGTTCTCGCCGCTTGGGAAGGGGACCTCGCCCGCATTCGCGCGGAAGCAGCTCGCCACTGCATCCCGCCTAGAGCTCCGCCCACCTCGCCGGGAAGTCTCGCCCACCGAGCTCGCCGGTGTAACTTGCAGCTCGCCGAAGTACCTCGCCAAGGCCGCTCTCGCCAACAACTCGCAGGAAAGCCGCCGCAGCCCAAGTGGTGGAGTACTCGCCGGACAAGCTCGCGCCGGAAGGATCTCGCACAGGTGGATCTCGCGCGATAGGAGTGCTCGCTGGCGGGTCTCGCCGGAGTAGGCTCTCGCCGGTGTTGATCTCGCGGGGAGGATATCAGGTGGGGTTGTAGTTGCATTTGAGGGAGGTCAGCGGAACCCATTCACATTTCCGACATAGTATACTCGTCGAATAGTCATTGATATACGACGAAAATGACTCAGAGAAATCCAGCTCAAGCTAGCTAAACACTCAACGCCAAGGCTCAAGTCATACTCGACAAATTCATCGAGTATCAGCTAGTATACTCGACGAATTCGTCTAGTATAGGCTAACAGACTCAACACACTCAACGTTGTTGACTTCACTCGACGCCATCCATGCACACGACGCTTTCGACATGACGCACTCGACGCTAAGATGCACTCGACGCTCTCGACACAAAGTTATACGACGAATTTGCCTTAGGATAAATCAGAGAAATAGCTTCGGGATGACTCGACGAATTCGACGTGCATCGTCATGTATATTTGACGAATTCGACGAGCATCGTTAGATACATTCGACGAGTATAATTGATGATACTCGACGAATTTTACTTAGTTGTTTTCCAATTATTTCATAAATTCTACGCAAGTATATAAGATGAATTCGACGAGTGATAGTAAGT